>JAYKQN010000028.1:3907500-3927500 GCA_036785175.1 Eupleurogrammus muticus | reverse complement strand
GATCTTTAAACTCTTATTTAATTAATTATTAAACATCGCATTGCAGATATTTTAGCCTATTTCAATTTTTTTCTGATTTTGATCATTTTTTATTTTATTTTTATCTGCAGTAAAACCCAATGTTACTGTTACAGCATCAATATCTATCATCAATATCCACATCATCAATACAATAATAAAATAGTTTAATATAATATCAGTAGTAGCTGCAACTAACCACTATTTAGAGATTTATTTAGATTGATTATTTAATTGGCTCCTTTATAATCTCCATTTTAAACATCTTACAGAAAATATTCTTCATGTTCTTAATGATCCTCAGTGATTTATAGCATTTTATGGAACAATAATTGACCTTTGACCTCTTATCTTAATAATCCTTTAATTCTGCATTGCAGATAATTTATCTTATTCCATATTTCCCCTGACTTGGGTCAGTTTTGTCTTGTTTTAAGTTTTATTAAAGTATTTTTTTCTGTAGTAAAGTGCAATTTTAGATCTATGTTTGTTCTTTAACAGCAACATAAATTAATACTGACTTTTATCTTTAGTAAAATGCACTTTTTTTGCAATTTTCAAAATATTTTTTTTAACTAATCATTGATCTTTGAACTTTGTATTGCAGATTTTTTCCCTGATTTAGATCACTTTGGACTTTATTCTGATTCCAGGTTTAAGTCCAATAACCTTTGTGTTTGTAGAGATATTCCACATTTATCATCATTTATAGCAGGAAAAGTGAAAAACCAACCTGGTGAATTATTATTATTATATTTTACAGGTCTGAATAGAAGCATTTGAGGGTTTCTGCAGCCCTTTTAAAACTTTATTCGTGTTGCTTTTCCCTGAGGATGTGAATGTGAATAAAGCAGCTTCTCAGAGTTCACCTACAGATGGCATCCTCCACCCAGGACCATGGACGTTCTGCAGAATCCATCATTTGTGTGGAACCAGGAAGCAGCCACATCCTCTGTTCTGGCCAAAACACATGAATCCATGTCATTAATTAATCCTCCTTAATCTGCACCCTGCTCTCCATGTCAGCGGTAACTTAACGCGAGTCCCTGCCTGCACAAGCCAGTGCTTTATCAGTATATTTACTCAAAGATTCCCTCTAATACACTATAACACTATTAGATTGTAAATATGAAGCTTTATTGTGTGAGAAGCATGCTACTGTTCTAGTTATATACAGTTTATGTACAGTTATTACATATATATAATCTACAGTATGCACAGTGGTTCCCAACCTGAGGGTCGGGGGCCTCCACAGGGTCATTTATTGAGATGAAGCCACATGCGAAGTTTAGAGAAGAGACAAAAAGTTGGTTTTTGTGTCAAATATGCGTCTGAAAAATACGTGAATCCGTCAGACAAACGTAGGTGGAGCCAAGTATGGAGTAGCGACACATGGAAATACTCAAGTACAGTGTACTTGTACTTGTACTTGTACTTGTGTACTTGTACTTGAGTACTAGTGTTTTAAAACTTTCCACCGCTGCACGTGAGCCAGATTTGCCAGATTTGTGATTTCTCTTTTCTTTCTTTGCGCCTATAATAACCCTGCTCCAGTCCTTCCTGCTGGGGCCGCCTCCCAGTGCAGAGCCGGGCCCGGTGGGCCGGACCAGGCGGGGGGGGGCGGGTCCTCCACCTCCACCTCCCGCCTCCCGCCCGGCGCTGCGGGGCCAATCCCGCACTTCTGGAGACGATCCTTCATCATGGCAACAACGCGCACACCGCGGGAGGCTGAGCAGGAATACGCGGCGCGCGTTGACGCCTGAGCGGCACCGAGAAGTTGGAGCGAGTCCGCGTCCGCGTCCCGCGCGTCCCGCCATGAGCCAGCGCCAGGCCCGCGGTGCGTTCTAGTGGCAGAAGAAGTCGGAGAGAACGGGACCGGGGGCTGGGGTGGGGAGGGCATGAGTTTCCTTTAAAGTTCGTGGTTCGTGGGACACCATGGCCGCCGCCGCGCAGCCGGAGACCAGGAAGTTTACGCGCGGTCTGGGTAAACCCGGCACGGCGGCCGAGCTCCGGCAGAGCGTCTCTGAGGTGGTCAGGACGTCGGTGCTGGTTGTGAGTACACACCTAACCCCCCCCCCCTCTTCTTCTTCTCCCTCCTCCTCTTCCTCCTCCTCCAGCATCATGTAAAACCAGCTGTTTTTACGCACGAGTCAGCTGACTGTAGATCAGCTGGGTGGGAGCACATGTGGGATTTGAACCACAGGTCAAGTTATGGTGTGTGTGTGTGTGTGTGTGTGTGTGTGTGTGTGTGTGTGTGTGTGTGTGTGTGTGTCTGTGTTTGTGCACTGACACTTGATCTGTATTATTGTGCTGCTATGCAATACATTTTTTTTTCACATTTAGAGGAAATACCTCATAAGTTCCCAGAGTTCATAGTGATCTTTGTGTGTTTGTGTGTGTGTGTGTGTGTGTGTGTGTGTGTGTGTGTGTGTGTGTGTGTGTGTTTGTGTGTGTGTGTGTGTGTGTGTTTAAGAGAGAGAAGGATTTGGATGAAATGAATGCCAGTTTGTTTTTAGGTGAATTCCTGAAGTTCTTTTACTTTCATCTCTTGACTTTTTTCCCGCTGGCTAATTCCCAGAACGTGGTAAATTAAACTCCCGGCTCTCAGGCCGGCTGGACGTGTCCCCCCTCCCCCCGCCCCCCCCCCACCTGAGAGCCTGTGGGGAATCAGTGCCGGGTGCTGAAGGTGTTTTGTACCTGGGCTCGGCTTTCATGGAGATGACATAATACGTCTTCAAAAGGGAAAGCATGTGGCTTCCATTTCACGGCTCCTGACACACATAACGTGTCCAGTGACAGTGACCTCATGCTGGATGCGAACCGTCCTCTCCTCAAGGAACATCTGGGTGACGGATAGGTGGGCGGGGGGGCTCCTCGGTATCACTTTTCCAGAAGGGGTAGTTGGGGGGGGTTCTGATTGTTCCAGCTTTTTTTGTTGCTTAGGTAACAGAAACAGACACCATCCAGCGGGGAAATGAAAATCCTGAGTCAGGATCCCAGACATCCAACCACACCTTCCCATTATTTATTCATCCTCAGCCTCGGAGTGGATAAGAGCTGTGCATGCTGGGAAATCAATACGCCTGGAAGCGGAACCCAGCGTGGGACTTTGTATTCATGCTGCAGAAGTGGACGTACGAGGGGTAGAATCAGAAGAATGCGACTGTCCACGCAGCTCGTAATGAATTCCTCCGTGAAACATGTAAATGCCGCGGCAGCAATGGAGGGATGTGTGTCAGGGGCATAAAGAGCAGATTGTCAGACATTGTGGTTCCCAGCGTGAAGCCGCGTCCACCTCTCTGGCCTTTTAAAATAAATAGTATATATATTATAACCCTCTGCAGAGTGTGAGCTTGTCACCACTGCTGCTTGTCCTGGAGTCAAGTGGACTTCTCCTCGTCGCCCAAAACAATTTGTGCATTTTCACAAACGCTCACACACACTCACACACTCATTTCTCATTCTCACACACACACTGGAGCTGAGCCTCTTTGTTTATTGTTGCAGCAGAGAGCGGAGAGAGGCTTGTAAATAGGCCTGGAGTCCTGGATCTGAGGCGTCAAAAACGAGGTTGATGAATTTGCAGCTCGATTTTTGTGTCTGACAGCGAGCTTCGTGCACATGCATCGTATCAGCTCATGGGTATATAACGGATCAATGGCAGCGGGAAGTGTTTGGTTAGTGTGTGTACAGTGTGTGTGTGTGTGTGTGTGTGTGTGTGTGTGTGTGAACCACCCTGGGGGGGGGGGGGGAGGGGGTGTAATCGTGATCAATTGTCCTAACCAGCCGCCACCTAACGTTGACGAACACCCAGCAGAACCACGGTGTTCCTGCCATGTGCCACGACCCCCCCGGGGGAGCTGTACCGCCAGATGGGTGTCATTATGTCACACACACACACACACACACACACACCGATCCGCCGTGGGACTCTCACGTGTTATCGGCAGCGGACACATGTTCATGTTCCTGGTCGTCCAGAAAGAGGAAAAAAGATGGAGGCCATGATGTTTGACAATCACTGCGGGATCATGGGAGTTGTTGTCTTTTCCATTCAGGAGCTAAAACACACACACACACACACACACACACACACACACAGCGAACCAGTAAAAACACAGAAAGAAGCAGAATTTTTTTTCCTTCAAATCAACATATACAAGCATCACAGAAACATTTGAGCAATAAATGTCATAACTCTAATGTAAGAATAAAAACTTAGGTCAAGGATTGATTTCAAACTTCATCCTATTTATTAATAAAGTGATTGTGCAACAACACAAATTATTACAACTAAACCTTAACTTAAAGTAGAGCAAAAAGGTCTTTTAACTTCAGGGAGAAAACAGTTGATGGAAACAAATCCTGATTTAAGGAAAACTGCAAAAAAATCCCAGTTTTGATGATCTAAAGATCTGAAACTGTGGTCCAAACTAATACTTACATTTTCTCAATTTCCTTCTCTGATATCTTAAGATCTGGAGATCCAGTGACTGATCATCCTAATGTTATGTAATGTTAAAATGGTTTATTTCTGCAGGTGTGATAAAGCACACAACCCAGCGACACGTTAAATAAAAAAGTCCAGTCGTCGTTTTCAGACGTTTTAATGGGAGAAAACTTCCACTTTGAGCCTCTCATGATGCACACTGAGCAGCTTGGCTGCGTCTCTCCGTCTCTTTGGGGTCTTTGTGCTGCTGAAGATTATGATTGATTGAGCTGTTCTGCTGCTTCCTGCGCCACATGTGACCGCTTTAGTTTCAGATATGTGTGTGTGTGTGTGTGTGTGTGTGTGTGTGTGTTTGCTTGAGTTAAATATTAAATATGGCCAGTAACCAGCCTCCTGCTGCAATGCATAGGAGCACAGTGGTGCCACCTCCCAGTTCATGTCTTTATCTGTTTGCTCAGCTCATTTTTATTTACATTTTCTCATTCTTTTTAGAAACTTCCAAAGATGTAGGAATCCCGGGAATACCTCCACTGGGTGTGTGTGTGTGTGTTTATCAGTGTATAGAAAGTGTGTCAGGGACTTTTTGGAGTTTTGAGTTTCCTCCTTTTGATCGTTCTCTGTGATTAAATCGTGTCCTGTCATGTAGTGAAGCCAAATACGTGCTCATTAGATTCGTTTTTTCAAGATTCCCTTTCACAACTCATACGGTTTGTGTCATGTGTCATTTATTGGAAGTCTTTACCGGATTAATAGAAAGAGAAAGTGACCTCTGAGATGTTGGAGGTCACGTTTGCTGCAGTTAAACTGGTCGAGGTTTGACCTGCGTCTGTTTTCCTGAGGCCTGTTGGGGTTTGAACGCTGCAGAAGCTGCTTCTGTTGCTGTGATGATAAACGGTACAAGAAGAAACCCAGAAACCCAGAGGGGGGAAAGCAGATGAGTTTTCTAAACAGGTCAATAATACATGAGGCTGCTCTAGTAACCAAAGTGTCCATTAAGAGACTCTTCTTTCTCTTTCTCTTTCTCTCTTTCCCCTTATTTATCTTTCTCTCATGCACTGGATTGGAGGAGTGCCAAACTAAAAAAATAACAGACCTATGAAGGTTTCTACCAAACAGGTGTGCAACATGGGGGAAACAAAGGGGCTGTTTGCACCCCCTCGTTCCATATTTTTGAATAATGTGCCCACATGAGCAACAAAACATACGAAACATATGGTAATGTGCCCTCTTGATTGACAAATGTGCATTTGTCATTCAAGCCCCCCTGATTTTTAAACGTGCATTAAAATGCCAAATTGAGCAACAAAACATATATATTAGTGCCCCTTGAATAGCACATACGCATTAAAGTGCCCTCTTGATTGATAAATGTGCAATAAAATACCCAATTGAGTGACAAAACGTATATTAATGTGCCCCTTGAATGATGAATCGTGCATTAAAGTGCTCTCTTGAATAACAAAAGTGCATCAAAGTGCCCTCTTGATTGAGAATGTACATTAAAATGCCCAATTGAGCAACAAAACATATATTAAAGTGCCCCTTGAATAACAAATGTGCATTAAAGTGCCCTCTTGATTGATAAATGTGCACTAAAATGCCCAATTGAGTGACAAAACTTATAATAAATTGCCCCCCTTGATTAACAAATGTGCATTAAAGTGCCCTCTTTAATTGACAAATGTGCATTAAAGTGCCCTCTTGATTGATAAAGGTGCACTGAAATGCCCAATTGAGCGACAAAACCTATATTAAGGTGCCCCTTGAACGATTGTGCATTAAAGTGCCCTCTTGAATAACAAATGAGCATTAAAGTGCCCTCTTGATTGATAAATGTGCATTAAAGTGCCCAATTGAGCAACAAAACATGTATTAAGGTGCCCCTGAATGAAAAATTGCTCATTAACGTGCCCTCTTGAAAAACAAAACATACATTAATGTGCTCTCCTGAATAACAAATGTGCATTAATGTGCCCTCTTGATTGACAAAAGTGCATTACAATGCCCGACTGAGCAACAAAACATCCATTAAAGTGCCCATTGAACAACAAAACATCCATAATGTGCCCTCTGAAATGACAGATGTGCATTAAAGTGCCCACTTGATTGATAAATGTGCACTGAAATGCCCAATTGAGCGACAAAACCTATATTAAGGTGCCCCTTGAACGATTGTGCATTAAAGTGCCCTCTTGAATAACAAATGAGCATTAAAGTGCCCTCTTGATTGATAAATGTGCATTAAAGTGCCCAATTGAGCAACAAAACATGTATTAAGGTGCCCTTGAATGACAAATTGCTCATTAACGTGCCCTCTTGAAAAACAAAACATACATTAATGTGCTCTCCTGAATAACAAATGTGCATTAATGTGCCCTCTTGATTGACAAAAGTGCATTACAATGCCCGACTGAGCAACAAAACATCCATTAAAGTGCCCATTGAACAACAAAACATCCATAATGTGCCCTCTGAAATGACAGATGTGCATTAAAGTGCCCACTTGAGAGCCTATAAAGCATCAAAGTGCCCACTCGAATGACAAATGTGCTTCCAAGTATCGCCTGCTACTTTAAAGTGGTAAAAGCCTCTGTAGGTGCCCTTTTCCATCTTTCTGCCCCTGTTCACACAGTCCGTGCACGGCCCTGCTGCACCACCTCCTTCGTCTGCAGCATGTTTAAACCATGGAGCCCTATGCAATCACAGCGTCTGGAACAGAGTAATAGTCATGATGCTGTTACGTAACTCAGCAGCTCTCATGGAGTTTTTCCACACTTGTTTCAAACATTCTCGTAGAGTTTGCTGATTTGCCCCAGCAATGGTGTGATATAAATAGTTTAGAGCTTCCTTTAAAAAAAAAAAAATCTAGATTTCACGCAAATCAATTAATTGACAGAAAGCGCTGTTAATGATTGGTTAATCGTTAAAAGAAAACAGACGAAATCACAATTTTCCACAAAAAATAATAATCTTAAATGTCACTATTTGCTGCTTCTTTTAAATATATTTTTGATAATTTATTGCAATTTTACGTTCAGCCTAGGCATAAAAAATTGAAAAAACCCAGATTTTTTTTTTTTTAAATAAAGTTGTCTCCTGTCATGTGCGACACAACATTAGCAACTTATTTCGTAGTGTATTTTATACTTCTTTCTATACTTACTTTATATTTTTTCATTCTTTTAATATTATTATTAGTATTCAAATATAATTAAAACTACTGTATTTATTAGATAACAATAGTTGAGCAATGTTTGTCAGGTCTGCTTTCACCTTTTTTTGGGAATATATTTGTCTTTTGGACAAATATCGCTGCAACAATGAGTTAATCAACGGGAACTTAGAATAAAAACAGCAGTAATTTAAAATATACATTTCAAGCATTTGATAGTTACAGGTTGATAAATGGGAGCCTCCATGTTGACTCAAGCTGCTGATCTGATGCCTTTGAGGATCCAACAGGAGCTGAACAGGTGCAGCAGATTCAGGTTACAGGTCACCACGGTGGGGGGGTAATTGGCTAAAGAGCCTCGAGTCCCTAAAGACTCGGTAAAGTAGGAAAAGTCCGTCGCTTTCCCACCTGTCGGCTGCTGTTATCTGATCAAGCAGCTTCTGAATGTTGGGCTGTGCAGGAAACGTAAAGACGTAGACGATAAACCCGTCAAACTGACTTTAACGTTCGCCTGCTCCGGCGTTTCGGGGGCAGTTGTGGGTTATAATGTAAACCAGATTTTTGTCACTCGGGGAGCAGGAAGTCGGAGAATTCCTCAACCGAGACGAACGCCGAGACGTTGCAGCGCGTTGGGTCGAAGTGTTTTTCTCCTTCCACTCGGCCCAGACTGACCCTGGTTAGCCTGCAGCCGGCGGCCAGGCAGACGGATCGTGTTCCAGTGCAAATGAAAACTGAATGAATAAATACAGACTTGAATTGCGTATTGCATAATATCGGTTTATCTCTTTTTTTTTTAAGGCACGGCCGGTCAATGTGCCAGAATTTAGTGCAACCACATGTCAAAAGAAATGTCTTAAAAAATATGAACTTACAGCCAGATTAGAATCCTCAAGTTTTGGTTTTGTAGTCACACAATGGGATTATTTAACGATTTCTTCATCTTTTCCCGTTTCAAATACACACTGTAACCCATTTCATCAATGTTTTTTTTTTTTAAACGTACATAGATCTGTACAAATTTAATGGTTGTTCCACAAACATCTAATTTTCGATTTTCATTTTCCAATTAAGCGATAAAACATACATTAAAGTGCTACATGAGTGACAAAACATTCCTTAAAGTGCCCTCTTGAATGAAAAATGTACATTAAAGTGCCCTCTGATTAACAAGGGTGCATTAAAGTGCCCAAGTGGTGCTCTCATTGTCAGAGTGTGTGCAGGGAGCATACAGCACAGAGTATGAGTATGAAGTGTAGACACCAAGTGACACCATGAAAACATATTTAACAGGGATGAGAAGACAGGCGGAGAGAGACGGAGATAAAGAGACAAACGAAAGTCTCCCAAAGCTAAGACGAGGAAATATGACGAAGCGTCTGTAGCGCTTGGTTCACTGTGAAAGACCGGTGTGTTACTGAGTCTGAAATGTTGGAGACAGAGAAATTAAAGAGCCCCCTCGAATAACAAGTTTGCATTAAAGTGCCCACGTGAGTGGCAGAATGTGATTTAAAGTGCCCTCTGCATGACAAAATATCCACTAGTGGCATCTTGAATGACAAATGTGCATTAAAGTGCAATATCTTTCCCCCCCTCCAAATACACACTGGAACCCTGTAATTGTCATTTCATTGATTTTTTGAATTTAATGGTTGTTACACAAACATCTAATTCTAGATTTCTATTTTCCAGTGACAGAGTTGTTGACAATTGATTTGTATTTACTTTTTTATTCTTAATGCCAATGTGAGCGAGGCTCCTAAATCTTTTCCAGGAAGTGCCCGTGACTTCCTGTCCTGCAGCTTCTTTCTGTTTTTTTTTTTTTTTTTTCTAGATAGAGCAGGTTTCCTGCGGCTTTATTTGGGCTGAGCTCAGACTGTTCTGGCCTGATAGGCCCAGGAGTGTTTTGGAACAGCGAGGAGGTTACCATAACAGAGGGAGTCTGCTAAAGCGCCTGGTCGCTGGGTGTTTTCCTGTTAGCAAGTGCCCAACACCGCACCAGGGCCTGTTTTACACTCACAACGTGCCCCTAATGCAGCACGACCTCTTTAAAGCCTGTATTTATATTTCATGAGGCAAAGATGAAGCTGTTTCTACAGGGTTTTTTTCCACATTATTCACTTTCCTGGAATTCATTTGAAGTGTTGATATATATAATAAGATGTATTTATGATTTTAAGCACCACAAACTATCTTAATATTTCACATTTTATCTTTCAAGCTTCTTTCTGCAGCTCGAGAGAGAGAACACATCATTTTGTGTTTGTCTCATTAACATTAAAGAGACTCTCCTCTGATTGGCTGATGTGAATGGCTGTGAGTGGAGGATGGATTCCTAAAACCAGGAAATGAGTTAGTTGCATGTTAATGCTTCTGGTTCCCTCCTACCAGATAAATAAATACAAAAAAGGGGTTAAGTTGCAGCAGATCTGCAGTTTATTCCAGATATGTGATGCATAGATACACACCAGTGCAGCAGTGCAGATGTTTGCAAAACGTATAAATATACAGAAGTCTGTATTCCTTATTATAAATGGGAAAACCAAAGGTTCTAGGTTTATGTGCATTTTCTCTATGGAGGCAGAATCCATCTATAAAACAAGGAGGGTCTGTGTATCTCTGTTTGTTTGTCAGATCAACCACAGTTTTTTAGAGGGATATTCAAATATTTTATATATTAATATTATAATATTCCATTTTTTTGTGGATTTCTTTTTTAGATATATTAAATCACTATCATTATTATTATCATATAAAGTTAAAATCCCATAGACATAAATATCACAGCGCTATCCTGCAGCAGCACTTTGGATTCAGTGTAAAGCTCCAGGACACAAGGCTCCTCCTCATGTTTCTTCCTGCACCGATTTTGCAGCCAACGTGACAAACAACTTCAGAAGAAAAGTTCACGAGTGCCGATGTCTTCCCTTATTTATTATTTTTGAGGAGAACCACTTAAATGCAGCGTCTTGCACCGAGACACGTTCACAGACCCTCAGGAAACCCCAGCGCTATCACCTAACAGAACAGAATCTGGGCCTAAACTCATATATTTATAAACGCATATAACAGTAATATGCCCAGGTTGTTATAGCATACAGGATAAGTACAAAGTAGAGATTTATTATGCAGTAGGTCCACCAAACATTGCTTCTCGCTGCTGTTGTGGAGGCAGGCCTACATCCTGCTGTGGAGCCATAACAGCAGCACATTATCAGTAGTAGTAATCGAGGGCCATTAAGGGTTTCTATTTCTGAGCCTGCGGGGTGCTCACCTCCTCCTAAACACCGACTGCATCACACAGGAGCTCCTCCGCCCTCTGTGGTCGTTGCTGTATGCGGCTCGTCCGGTTTGCATTCCAGTGTGTAATCCAATAGAGGAATCTGCACCATCATCCATGATCTGATAATAGAACTGAGCAGAGATCACCGTTCATGTCACAAAAACAACTGCGTCTAACACACAAAAAAGTGAGATTTCAGACAAAGCTGCAGGATATGAGTCATTCAATGGAAGCTGATGAGCATGCCATCTAACTAAACTAAAAGTGTGATTGGGTTCATATTTGCATCAGAAGACATAGATTTTTTACCATGTTGGCTTGTACTTGAGTTTAATATGCTGGTTTAAAGCTCCAAGTTACACCTTTTACTTTTAGATGAATGTTAAAAGTGTCAGAAAAGTTGCTCAATTTGTCTGCTTTGCAGCGATGATTAAAAAAAAATCACAATAATTTGAATATATATTTCCTCAAAAACAAAAGTTTGATTTCTCTAGTTCTTTAAAACAAGATTTGTCATGTTTTTTTTATTATTATTACAGCCTCCTCTACATCTTTGCATGTGAGAACAGGCCTGCATGAACCTGTAGCCTCCAGCTGCTTTTTAGTCGTACAGATAGCGTTGTTACAGGCCGGTGAATGAGTGGAGGCGGACTGAAACCCCTGATTCATTAGTTCCAGCGAGAGGCCGAGCGTGAGGAGGTGAAACCGGCCAGGCCTGAAGCTCCCGAGGCCCAAATCAATGCGACGCACATGTAGACGCGTCTGAGGATTAGGCTCATCGGATTAAAGCGCTGACGAGCAGCGCTGAACAACACGCCTGTGTCGGCTGATGGAGAAATGTCTAGAAAGAGGACGAGTGATTACATTATTTAAAATCTAAACACGCATATTTCCCAGAAAAAGTGAGAGGACGGGTCTGTTCTTGCAGGGAGACATACATTTATGTTTAAAAAAAAAAGTGGGTTTTGCACAATATATGACTTTAAGGCGCTGTAGGTGTATTTACTCGTCTGGCCTCTTTGATTCGCCTATAAAAACTAATGCTTTCCTTCCATCCCTGGCTGTAACTGACCATTATCTTGTAATTGTGGGAACTGGGCTGATGCCCTGACAGCAGAGGTTGGAGCCCAACACTCCAAACCTTCTCATTATTTTTTTTCCACCCAATCGATGGCCTTTCTCCATTTTTTTTTTGAATTGAGGCCAATTACAGGATTTGGCTTTTGTTCAGTCTCGTACTGACTGGTTCTTTGATGTATGGCACAAGCTGTGGACCATGATAACCCTGATAAGCTTCAGTTGATTCTCTCCACTTTTAGACATTCCATCATATATAATTATACACTCTGCTTCCTCCCTTAAATGTTCACTTTTACAGCAACGGAATCCCCCGGCATCTTTCTGTATATTCCTGTATAATGCGAAGAATCCACCTCTTCCTGTGTGTTCCTCACGTATCTCAACAGTTACCATATACAATATGGGTGGTGTTATATCTGTATAATATATAGTATATAAAAGATTGTCCTTTACATATTGAGAACTGTTCATCTGATCCACTTTACATTTGATCAGATGAGAAAAAAATGTGATTTCCCTGACAGATATTGCAATTTCAATTTCATTCACAATTTTCTTCTACAAAAGTTTCATTGCACGACAATTTTTACAAGCGTCACAGAAACTCACATCACACCATTAAAACAATAAATGCTGTAACTCTGATGCAAGAATTGCTTTCAAATATGATCCTGTTTATTAACTAAAAACATTGAGTGGAGCAAAAACACCAAAACAAATCTCAGTTTTGACCCCTAAACTCACACAAACAGGCCCAAATCTAAAGGGTGTTTTGCTTTTGCACATTTTATTACTGAACGTGTATAAAACCAATGTCCGAAATAGTCCTAGAATAATAAATTCTGTAGCCACAGTTGCTGACAACAGCAGAAATTATAAAAACATTCATGCGTGTGTGTTATTGAATCATATATGTTCATATCATTATTTGCATACACGTAAGCTTTGGTGACCTTTAGACCATGTTGCCTAAAATCGCAGCTTTTAATCTGTTGAATTCTTAATTCTGAGCAGTGAACTACAGTACAGCTAATTATAGGAAACACCCCTTCTTGTTGTTTTTTATTTAAAAGGGAATATTGCAGGAGACAAAGACGTGTTATTTTTCCTTTTTAATTCAAAAATGACAGGTGGCGTTTGATAGACTATCATGCTCTCCTCTATGTGACTCTGTATATCTAGAGTCAGGCTAACAGCCCATTGTCAGTAGGTTAATCTGTTTTAAACAGCATATCTGACCTCTGACCTCACATTCACACTCTGAGTACGGATCACAGCCTCAGGACACGACCGGCCCGTACAGGAGCCACTTTAACCTTTTATTGGGGTTTTAGCGTTAAAACTCAGCGGCGAGGCTGCGTGTGTTTATCACAGGCGCAGAACCAGCGTTTATTTTTCAACATTCCCGTCATGCTGCTATCAGAGGTGAAAGTGAAAGTTAGTACAGTTATCGCTGCTCTGGGATTCCCCCGGATCACTGGAGGTTAAATGCATCATGGGTGGGGGGAAGTTAAAAAAAGTCCTGATAACCTGTTTTTTATTTTTATATTCCCCTCTGTGTGTGTGTGTGTGTGTGTGTGTGTGTGTGTGTGTGTGTGTGTGTGTGTGCGTGTGTGTGTGTGCGTGTGTGTGTGTGTGTAGCCAGAGGGGATCAGCTCCGATGAGTTTTCACCAGGCTGCGTCTGCATAGCTGGAATTCCTCATGGCGCGGGAAGGAGGGGGATGGGCTTAATCGTCGGGGGAGGGGCTGACCCTATGGGGGAGGGGCTGACCCTACGGGGGGCGGGGTCGATCCCAGGCCTCACACCTTTTTAGGGATTTATAATGAAGCTTAACTTTGGATGCAAAACTGCACTTATACGGTTAAAGCTGAGGGGGAACGTGCTGCTGTAGACGTCACGTCTGCAACTTTTTTTTTTTTTTTTTGCCCATTCAAATAATAAATTTACATGAAACACTGACTTTTTTTTTTTTTTTTTTTTGAATCCCGACACAAGCCCATTGTGAGCTCCCGGCCCACTAGGGGAAAAAAAACAAATGAGTTCTGTTCAGCGTGACGATTTCACAGCGATTTATTCATTTATGAGGAAAGAGAAAAAATCCCCCCTTATCTGCTCCTTGTATTAGCTGACATTCAGAAAAACGATCTGCCGGACTGAGAGAGAAACCAAACATTTTCTTTCCCCGCAGCAGTAGCCTGGTTGACAGTGGTTTGGTTTTTCTTCGCTCCCTGTTTATTTTCAGGGGTTTGGCCTGAGGACTGTGGATAAATAAAGTTCTCCATGTGGTGTTTATGCTGCTCTTAATCTGGTTTATGGCGACTGTTAATAAATCACAAACACCCCCCCCTCACTGGTTTATTCACTGCACCCGTCTGATCAGCCAGGGAAAGCCCAGAGCTGTTTGTGTTTTCACTGAGTTTCTTATCTGAAAATCTTCTTCAACGTCTCTTCCTAAAAAGCTGAACATTTTATGGCTCTGGGACTGTGTTGAAGTTGGATTCATGGGTTCTGGTTTTATTCTATGGTGCAGAGTTAAGATTTAAGACTTTACTCAGCAGTTTTTAGCTCAGAAAGTTGTTTTATTTATATTGGTCCATGGGTTTATGTCAGTGTTGGGGAAGCTAGTTAGTTAGTTAGTTAGTTAGTGAGTTACTTAACCAAAAAGGAATTAAAGTAAGCTATTATAATAACTAGTTAATTTGGAAAGAAGGACAAAGTCAGAAATCTCATGTGGCGCAACCTTAAAAACGTTGTACATGGTAGTTAAAAAAAAAAATTAAATAAATAAATAAATAAATTAAAAGTTAAAGAAGGAAAAACAACTAATTTTACTTTCTAGGTGGATTAAATATTTAAAATGTACCACTTTTATTCTTATAAATGTGAAATTTTGTGACAAAAAATCACACAAAATCCTGATTTTTGGAAAAAAAAGATGCAAATGGACGTTAATTATATATAGAAAGCATTTTACAAACTGTATTTCAAAGTTTTTGAGGTTCTCGTCTTGCCAAACATTATTTATCACTGACCCATAACTGTTTATTAATTTTTTATGATAAATGTGAATATTATAATGAAATGGAGATTATACAATAAATTAGTAACAGAAACTGTGATTCTGACTCTATTATTATTATAACCATTATTTTAATGTTGTTGTGGGACATAGTGAGACCAGTGTCCAATCAGATGTCCTGTATGAACAAGCCCCGCCCAGCTCCTCCTCTGATTGGTTGTCAAACGAATTGTGCTTTTCCTTCAGCCAATCAGCATCATTTCTGTGATTCTCACTCACCTGCAGGATTCTAGTTGTGTTTTAGTGATTAAAGTCAACAACTTATCTTAAATTCAAGAGTTAAGTTAAAATGTATAAGACAGTATTAGTATTTCTTTTTGATTTTGCTTTGTTAGGGCTGTTAAAATATATTTTTATCTTTATTTTCTTGGTTTATTTTTCCATTCTATGGCTTAAACCTCAGACCACCGTTGTTCCTGACCCTGTAGTGTTTAGTATCCCTCTGTCTTTTTGTATTTTCTGCAAAACCAGCAGCCCTCTGGGCACAAATAAAGCAGTAAAGTTAATAGTTAACTGGAGTTTTCTCCGGTGAGTCGCCTGATACCCTCAAAAATGCCAAATCCATCTTAATCGCCATAGCAGCCGCGCTGCTGGTTGTGGTATTAACGTGATCCGCGAGGCAAAACAGAGAGCAGATCAGCCAATAATGAGATTTATTTCTCTTTTCTTTGTCATGAGAGAGTTCGATATATAGTGTGAGGGTTCCAGTCCGGAGCGTTCCGTTGTGTTTTTTTTTTTTTTTCCACCGGGATGTATCCCATCACATGTGTTTCCTCCGTCAGGAAGGGCGGTGTCAGGGCAGCTCTGGGTTTAACTCTCCAACACCAGGCTGCGACAGGAAGCAGGCGACGTGCCACTCTGCTGGATCCTGTCCAGACAGAGACACACACTGATGAAGCTACAGATTCACTCATTTTAATGATCCCTCGTACAACTACACTGTATTTATGAACAGTTACACTCCCTTAATTTATACATGTGAGCAAAGGCCTGAAAAATCTATCGTTTTTGATCAAAAAACATGATTTCAGGCAATGTGATTGTGAGATGGTTAAAGCTACATATTTTTTTTTACTGTTTCTAACTCTGATTTTTTCTTTATTGTTTCTGTGGGACAAAGTGAGACCAGCAGCCAATCAGATGTCGCTGATTGGTCGCTAAACAAGCCCCGCCCTGCTCGTCCTCTGATTGGTTATCAGTCAAATTCTGCTTTTGTTTTCTTTAGCCAATCAGCATCATTTCTGTGATTGTCTCACTTTCCTTCAGAGATTTAGTTGTTTTGTAGTTTTTATCAAAAAACACAATTTCAGGCAATGTGATTATTACATATTTTTTTACTGTTTCTAACTCAGGTTTTTTCTTTAATTCACTATTTTTACACGTGAATCTAAACCATTTTAATGTTTCTGTGGGACAAAGTGAGACCAGCAACCAATCAGAAGTCCTGTATAAACAAGCCCCGCCCAGCTCCTCCTCTGATTGGTTATCAGTCAAATTCTGCTTTTTTTCTTTAGCCAATCAGCATCATTTCTGTGATTGTCTCACTTTCCTTCAGAGATTTAGTTGTGTTGTAGTGTTTTCACTGTTTCTAACTCAGGTTTTTTCTTTTATGTACTATTTTACACGTGAATCTAAATTATTTTATTTTCACCCTGGGACCGTGAGACCAGCGACCAATCAGATGTCCTGTATGCCCCCCCCCTGGACCTTTATTACTTTAAGTTAAAATACTTTTTTATTCTACTTTAAATGAAGAACTGTGGAGGTGTTTTAACCGCTTATTTAAAGCCTATGTGTAGCATGTTACTGGTTATAAATAGGATGACTTTGAAATTGGTTCTTAATTTAGCTTTCATTCTTGTATTGTTGAGTTATGACATTTAGTTTTTTTAATGGTATGACGTATATTTCTGTTGCTTGTAAATATTGATGTGGACTGAAACTTGATTTAAATCGTGAATGAAATCGAAATATCTGCCTTGAAAAAAAAAGCAAATTAAAAAATATGTTATTATTACAAATTAGTTTGCTTATAAAGATGACAATTATCCATATTATTCACTGACAGATAAAGTCCTCTGTCATGGCCTATGTCATATTTTTTTTGTATTTTTGGAGAAAGGAGAAACTTTAAACAAAAAAATTTAGAAACATGCAGTTTTGTTTTTTTTCAACAGATGAAATGTAATTGCATCTTAAAAAAATATTCTTTTATCCAAAAGAAAATCCACTATTGTTGCTCTGCAATCATTGATTTACAGCGATGGCTGCAGTGATGAGTCAATGCACACATGCACATGCAGGAGGATTAAAGGCGTCTATGGAGTATCAGTCAAATTCCTGCTTCATTCACAGACTGATGCATTTAGATACTATAGAAAAAACATTTGTCTGTATCGGCACGGTGTGAATTACAGTAATTTCCCATCATTGTGGATGACAGCTCCTGGTAAACAGCTGTTTGTGGGACTCCTCGGGGAGGAATCCTGCAACCAGAATTACAATTAGATCCACTTGCTAGTGCAGGTGTCCTCCTCCTCCTCCTCCTCCTCCTCCTCCTCCTTCCCTCGATTGTCGGCACCGCTCCCTTAAACCGGGATCAAGAGGATTTCCACTGATTACAAACAAAGAGCCAACAGAGATTAGCGGATCCTTAAATGTTCCAGAATTCCCACCTCCTCCTCCTCCTCCTCCTCTCTCTCTTCTTCTTCATCCCTTCAGCGTCTTTGAGTCGCTCTTAAACTCTGTATGTTTTAAACACTGCATTCATTATAATTCTCCTTATTTCTCTCGGTAACTTGTGCTCTTTCCACTTTCCCGTTAAATCCCGTCCCGTGCTGTTTTCCGGTGTAGCGGCTGCAGAGGTTAATCTTAATCTTTTGCTCCCACGCTGCTCCGTGGAGTTGGATGAACTTCCTACTATTCTTCCCTCTCTTCCCTCACCTGACACCTCCTGCTTTTCAGTGCTGTGTGTGTTTCTGTGCACGAGCTGCTATGTATTTACCTCATAAAGCTCAGCGTGTAGCATCTGTTTTTTCCTTTTTTTATTCTACCTAAGGCTGAGGATGTTACACATTAGCTGCTCTGAACTGAAAGCACCTGACTTAATGAGCCTTTTACTTCTCTATCAAATCACTCCACATTTAGCAGCACGGAAACACACAAAACCCTGCAGTTGTTCATGTATCAGGCAAAGTCTCATTACCGTAACCCTGAAAAGATTTTTTTTCAGAGTGTATTTTCAGATTTAGGGAGGAATGAAAAGCTATTTCATCACAATTCCGGATTTATAACTGCACCTAATAGAAAGCCAATAGATAACTTACAAGCTGTTAGTTAATGGGAGGTTTTTGCCAGGTCTCATGTGAAAAAGAAAAAAGCTAACCCAGTAAAATAAGGATTAGAAAAAGTTAATGTTAAGGATTTGTCATTATACTTTATAAATTAGTACTAGATAATGAATTGCTTAGTAATGACTGCAGCTATTCATCATTTACCTACAATTATAATTATTATATATTATTATTATAATAATAACGATGCCTTACAGATAGTTAATAAACTGTTAGTTAATTAGTTATAAATTATTAATTAAAGACTTGTTAGTGGGACGTTATTCTAAAGTTGCATCTATTCATCACTTATTAACTCTTAATAAATCAGGAATAGTTGCAACTATAGAATAACGTCCCAATAACATATATAAACTATTAATAAGTCATTAGTGAGTAATTCACTAATAGCTTGTTCATCATCTATTACTTATGTTTAATGTAAAAATCGTTAAACACTTAAGAAGTCATTATTAACTCATTAATCAGCAGTTTACTAATGATCTCCGGTCTCATATATTATTAAATGCTGTTTAATGTCGCACTCATAGCAAATGAGTTAATTTATGGAAACGAATCTCAGCTTTTTACACTCGCATGGGGTCAAATTGATCGATTGAAGTTTAACTTCCAGAGTAGTTTTAGCTCAGAGTGAATTTTAAGGGAGAAGAATCTCCCTGTGGCCTCGTGTGGGACCAGTCCAGACTCGTTCCAGAACCTCGGGGTTCTGCTGCCTCCGCGCTGCGTGTCGGGGCCTGACGCTGCAACACCTGGACGCCGTCCAGGTGTTACGTAAGCTACGGCACGGCATTCGTTTCAGCATTTCTTACCGGTAGGTGACAGATGGGTTTTTTTCGTCGTGCAAGACCGAACGAGAAGTCGTGATTCACGGTGGAAAGACTCGGAGAGGCGTGTTTGGCAGGATCTCACACGTGCAAGAATATTTTCAATTAGATTGAATATAAGTTTAGTTTCATGACAATTTATTTATAAACATTCGGAAAGTTCCCCTATATTTATTTGTGTTTCATTTACTTGTGTATTTATGCTTAGTTTATTTTTATCTAATGAACTGGTATGACCGCCTCTATAATAATATTTTCAATAAAATAACAAACAAACCCGACTTGCTGACCTTTGACCCGGTGAAGGTCATTTAAGCCAAATCAGCAGAATAGATGATGACAGTTTGTCATAGAAAACCTGGATATTTGTGGGTTTTCTGCTTTGTAAAGGGTGTCCTGTAAATAAAAACTAGTGAAAATGTAGTCATCACCCTCTTTATGTGTCACAGCCTTATCGCCAAGTCAACGTTGTCTTTGGCAGACGCAGCGTCTGCTTCATTTTGGGCTTTGAATTAGTATTTTTGGAGCTGTGAAGTTAAAAAAAAAAAGATCCAGTTGAGATACAGTCACCTCTTCTTCCTGCCTGGTGAATGAGTTATTGGGAATTACTGTTTTCACAGCGCGCTGTGGGAAATAACACGCGTCTGCCAAACAATGGCCGCTTTATACCGAGAGTCGTTGCTGCTGCTTCTATTTATTTCTGTTCTGGCGGAGGAGGAACCAGAGCTCCGTGTATCTACAG
>JAYKQN010000028.1:3750000-3902500 GCA_036785175.1 Eupleurogrammus muticus | reverse complement strand
ATAAATACGTCAGCCGTGCGAGGAGGTTTAATCCAGAGTACAGAGCTGTACGTGATCCGGGCCTCTCATCACACACACAGCCGCCTCTTATCTCCTCCACAGCTGCTGCAGATTTATACGGAGCGGTGCGGCGTCGGATGATGTTCACTTCACTTGAACGCCCCCCCCCTCGACCCCAACCCCCCCCGAATGGGATTCTCATTGTAGCCTGAAGCTTCAGCTCAGTGAGATATTCAGTGTCTCTCGCTCAGTTCAGTGTGTCGGAGGCTGCAGGCATTTTCATAATAAATATATGATGCTACATTGATTGCACTCTGGTGTTGGTGCATGCCACAGTCAACTATTTGTAAGGTAAAGGTTATTTTATATTTTTTTTTTTTTGCAGAGGCTGCAGACAGAAAGGAACCTGCTGCTGCTAGTGACTCAGCAACCCCCAGTCCTGACCTCAATAATTCATCATGTGCTGTGTAGGCCTGTTGCAGAATTCAGCGCTTGAGCAGAGCAAACTTTCTGCCTTTTTTTTGTGATAATAATTAAACCGTTAAACGCTAATGTTCCAGTAGCAGCCGGCTGCTGTCGCTGTAGCTGTAGCTGTAGCTCCTCAGGGGCATTCCTCTAACATATAATAAGTACGTTTCCAGATGGCTTAATTCTTATTGGGTTATCAGTAAAAAATCTCAGCGTGAATCCAGTTTGCGTTGACCACCTGGTCCGGTTTGGACCGTCCGCCCCCCCCCCCCCCTTTGCAATGCACTTTAAAATATAGAGCTTTATAGCAGCCCTCTTGAAACTGTCAAAAAGTTTCCACGTTGTTTTCTGCCTTTAGCTCCACTGTCACTTTTTCAAATAAGGCGCATGTCCTCGCATGCACGAAGAGAATCTGCGTCCACAGGGCGAAAGATTGGATGACACTTTAAACCGAGTTTGCTTTTTAGCCGTGCATCATTGTCTGTATAAGCAATACCATGCATTGACTATAACTAGTTAATCCCAATAGTAATAAAACATGCTTGACAGGACAAATGCATGTTTCTTTTCAATCAGATTTGGATGAATTTCGATAGGAAACAGATGTTTTCTTATGAGCATAATTCAGACAGGTTTAGTAGTAGTGTTTTATTACTCAACTTTAACAAACAAAAAAGCATTTTTTTAATATCACTGTCTCTACTCATTTATATAGGGGATTTATGACATTGCAGTTTTACCAGTTTTACACCTGCATTGCAAATCTGAAAATCTAAACAGGTGAATACATCTTCCTTTTAGTACAAGTGGGTTAATTGTGTTGTGGTAAGAAAGCATGACTTACCTTTTGCTTAAAAAATGATTAAATTGACTAAAGATCAAGATATTCTACTGAATATTGGGACTAATTGAACCAAAAACGAGATATTTTCACCTGTTGAGGTTTCAGTTTGTGTGCAGAGTGGCTGCTTCTTGTTATTCTATGCACAGTAATAAGCCGTAAATCTGTTTATTGCAGTGGCAGGGGCAGAAAAGAAGAAGCGAGAAGATGATCCGCTTTTCTTTTGACTCAATGGGCATAACCCCCGCCCCCCCCCGTAGTGAATCCCCTCAGCTGCTCAGCTTCATCCCACAGTAGAATGTAGTTCAGTGTGTCAAGCAGCTGAAATATTAACACGGCAGCATGCATGCGAGGCCAGTGCAGCATCACGATGCAGGGAAGCACTCCGCTTTCCTCCAGATGTGAACGTTTGCATGTGTTCGGAAAAAAAATCCCCTCAAAATCCCGTGGATTTAAAAAAAAAAAAAAAAAAAAAAAAAAGGAAGTTGCCAGATAGACACTTTTAAGACGCCCGTGTGCTTTTGTTAAAGGATGAAGCAACATTAAAGAAACCACAGGACACGCTGTGCTTCAGGAAAGGTGGAGTGTGTGCGTGTGCGTGTGTGTGTGTGTGTGTGTGTGTGTGTGTGTGTCTGTCGTTTCTTTTTAACAACTCCCATCGAGGTCTCTCGTTTTTTTTTTTACGAAAGCGTGTGTGCAACACGCAGCTGCAGGAAGGAAAGAGACGGGGATAAATAAACATGAGATGAACAACTGCCCCTGTTTCCACACACACACACACACACACACACACACACACACACACACACACAGAAATGCAAGAAAAGAAAGATTGCATACAGAATAAAATATATAAACACATAAAATATATGCAATATAATAAAGGATATAAAGACAGCTGCACCATATATTAATACAATATGATGGCAAACTGAGTCATAAATAGGCTATAATGTGTATATATGACCTAATATGTTAATCCCATCTTTAGCCACATTATTTACTACTTATATCATCCTAACATCCAAATCACAGCCTATTATTGATGTATAATTCATCCTGTGGCTGAACATGACCTTAAAATATTCATATTTCTTGCATGTTCAGGTAATGATCTCTATTGTCTATCTGTTAATGCATCTATTTTTCCTCTGTTCTCTTATAATATTACAGCTTTCCCCTCTGCTCCTTCCTTTGCTGGAAGAAGCAGCGTAACCTTTGATTGATGACGCGTCCTCTGATTCACTCGAAGGTTAAGAATAGAAGCGGCGATCGGTGTTGACTTTCGGTTCCAGTGAGTCAAATGTACGAGAACCTCCTGTCACGTGACGCCGCGGCGATGTCGTGGTAATCATGCGATCAGTTTTGCTGAGGTCATGACCTCCGCGTCGCCCAAAATCTCAGAGCGAAGACGGAGCTCAGAGGCAGGAAAGCTGCTTTATGTGATATATATGCGCTTTTATCTCTCTCTCTCTTTTTTTTTTGTCTTCCCTGATGCATTTGAATCAAAGGCCACGTTGGCAGGAGGAATCATCCGCTGGCATTTCAGCAGCTTAATCAAATTGTGCCGTTCCACTCCCAGTATGTATCTGTGTACTTGGCAGAATGATCAGCAGCTAGAAAAAAATCCTCCCTGTTTCACGTCTTAAAAGGTCCATGTTGTCATCTGCTTCTTCCACCATGTCGTTTTACTCCATTGTTTTGTTTTATCTCCTCTGTAGTGGGCTGGAATATATTTTTAGGTTCATATTGTACTTTTTTTTTTTTCCTGAGCAACGTAAGCCGCTGACTCCTGCATATTAAAAGCTTATTTAATGTGATTCATCCACTTGTTCTGCCCCGGTTGCTGGGGCTGAACTAAATAAGCATTCAGCCATATTGCTGTTTGCCTGACCACGTCCACCGAATCCTTCCCCTGTGGATGTGGATGTATTTTATATTTATTTCACTATTCCTCGTCTGGCTCCCAGAAGGTGCTTCTTTTATTTTTTATTTATTTATTTTTTAAAGAGTAAAAATCAAACAGGTAAATTTAACATGCAGCATTTGTGCAAGAGATAAATAATATTAATAATAATAAAGAAAAAAGCAGCCGTGCAGGATTTATTCATAAAATGCAGAGTGAGTGAGACGGATGCTCAGCGGAGGCTCGTCATTGGTGGAGGCTGCAGCTCTCGCAGCATCCTTATCCCCCCCCGCCCCCCCACGTCCCCGGCTCGACGCTCCACCTCACTCACTCACTGGAGCTCAGCTGCTGACGGAGGTTTTTCCTCCCCAGCTCGGACCTTAACGGACGGGAACTGGTCTGGTGCGGGATCCTCCGTCCTCTGGATGCGCTTTTTTATTTTTTTTTTACGGGTTGGATGATGGACCTGGTGGGAGCTGGAGCAGGAGGGGGGGGGCAGCGTGGGGCTCCCCTGACCTGAGGGGGACCCGGTGGGTTGGGGGGGGGGCGGGATGGGGTGCACCACCAGCACGGTGGTTCTGGACGGGCTCAGGACGGTCCTGGAGACCAACTGTAGCGGCTACATCTGTAAAGGAGCGGCTGAGCCAGGGGGGGCGACCGAGGCCGAGAGGGCGCTGAGCCGGAGGGGGTCCAGGGTGCTGCCGACACCCAGGACGCTTAAGGTGTGTGTGTGTGTGTGTGTGTGTGTGTGTGTGTGTGTGTGTGTGTGTGTGTGCGTGCGCTGACACCGGATCTGTATCATTGTCCTGCTGTGCAATACAGTTTTTTTTTCCTGTTTAGGAGGAAATACCTCACAAGTTCCCAGAGTTCTTGGTGATCACCTTTCAAATTAATTGTTTTGTTAAATCTATGGTGCAAAAAAAAACCCAAACCCCACAGCAAGTGACAAACACTAGAATTTGAGGACTTTTTTCATGAATTACTTGATAAATGACTTAAGTGATCCATCACTTATAAGAATTGTCCTATAGTAAATATCTAAAACACACATTATTCCTCATCTCAACCACAGATGTTTAATTGAAAATGTTTGCAAAGCAAATTATTCATGCTGCGTTCCTCTCTCTGCTAACACGCTGCAGGACATGGACGCTGTGAATTATTGAGACGGTAGTAATCTGACGGCAGAACGTTCACGTGCAGGTTTTTTGCTGAGTGCAACCTTTTCCTCTGCAAGTGAAACATCCTCATTCACAAAAATCTGCTGTTTGTGCCATGCCATTGGACAGTGTGTGATATTTTACATATATTTATATGATGCATAGGGATGTGTCAAGTGTGTAAAAGCTGAGGGTAAAATAAAGGAGGAGTGACAGTGGTGAGTGTATAAAATGTAGGGCAGTGGGAGGGCTGGTCTTTCCTCTCACCAAGCGCTGCACGGGTTAAAGCAGCTGGGATCTGGGGGTGAGGGGGAAGAGGAGGAGCGGGGGGGGGACAGCGAGCTCTGTGTCTGCTGGAAATCAATCAGTCATCTTCATCTGGGAACCAGCGGGCTGCTCCGTACCAGCTTGTCTTGCCCTTCTTGTTTGTGTTTGCTGAGCTGTGCACGCTCGTGTGTGAATGTGCATGCACGAGTGTGTGTGTGTGCGTGCACGAGTGAGTGTGTGCGTGCACGAGTGTGTGTGTGCATGCACGAGTGTGTGTGTGTGTTTGCGTGTGCAGGGAGCAGAGTGAAAGTGGCCCCGGCTGACGGAGCAGGGAACTAGGTCAAGGGCGCGCGATGCTGCCGTCGGCTCGGTGTGACGTTCTTATCGTCCAAGTCAGAGGTCAATTAATCCTCCGTCAGCGTTTCCCCGTCTCAACAATCGATAGTTAACCCCCGCAGCCCCCCCCTCCCAGGCCTGTTTTCATAAGTTCTCCTGCTGTAAGTGATAATGAATATGGAATCAAAGTGAATCCACAACGTGTGAGGTGACTACAGGAGTGTCGGAATCGATTTATGCTGCTGCTACAGAGCAAATATTGCTTGAATATTGCCAAAAAAACTGAGAAATCACACAGAAAAATTCCAGAACATAAAGAATATATTATGTGAGATGTTTCACTGCAAAAACCCTCAAATGCATCCATTCAGACTTGTAAAAAAATCTGTAATCTGCAGGAGGAAGACTAACGTCACTGAGGGAAGATATTTAGGATTTATTTAGTTTCACAGGTAATGAGTAACCACTTAAGCACAAGGCAGATTTTTAGTTTCTTCCTGCTATAAATGATGATAAATCTGGAATATCTCTTAAACTCAAACCTGGAATCAAGAGAAATCTACATGTGAGGTGACGACAGAAGAGTCAGAATGAATTCATGTTGATGTTACACAGCAAATAGAGTTAGAATATTAGAAATTACTACAGATACAAATATTTTATTTAAAACTTAAAACTAGACCAAACTGACCCAAATCAGGAAAAATACTCTAAGTAATCTAAGTTATCTGCAATTCTATGTTCAAGTTCAAAGAACAATAATTAGTCCATAAAATTATTATTTATTATTGTATTGATGCTATAATTAATGCTGCATCAGTGGGTTTTGTATTTAACAGGTTAACAAACTGTTTAAGGAACAAATTTTAAAATATATATTTCAAGTAAAGTTGGATTCATCAAATTTAATCCTATAAATGACGTGAAGGTTTAAGGAAGTGCTTATGTTAAATACTATGCAGCGTTCTTTATTTATTCCCATTTTGTTAGGTCCTGACCTTAAGATGAAAAACCTGAGAAAAGCTAAATTATCTGCAACACAAGGTTCAGCATTTAATATGATCAGAGGTCAAAGGTCAATTATTAGTCCATAAAATGCTATAAATCACTGAGGATCAAACAGCTCCAATCTAAAGTAAATCTCTAAATAGTGGTTAGCTGCAGCTACTACTGATATTATATTAAACTATTTTATTATTGTATTGATGATGTGGATATTGATGATATATATTGATGCTGTAACAGTAACGTTGGGTTTTACTGCAGTAAAAATACTTTATTTGAGTTTTTTCGTCATGCACTGTGCTGTATATTGCATCAGGAGGTTTTGGGTGTGTGTGTGTGTGTGTGTGTGTGTGTGTGGGATGCAGTTTTCCTGACACATTTTTGTAAGCTCCAGAGTGTGTGTCACCTTATCTGAGCACAAGAATGTGCTTCTTTTCTTCCTGTGTGGGATTAAGTGTTTCTCACCACTTGTTGCAGCTTTTTTAATCCTGGTTCAGAAAACATTAGCAACCATTAGCTTTTTTTTTTTGTTAATTCGTTCTGACTGCAGCAGGTTATTTCTGGGAGGCTGATCCGTAGTCGAGTAAAGAGTAATTGGTTGTTTTTCACCGCTCTGATTGCGGCAGCTCGCCCTTTTCCTTCCTCGTGGAAAACTCTCGTTTAATTCCAATCAGGAAGGTGATCAGCGGCGTGTTTGCTGGTTCAAATTCTACGGTTTCGTCCTCCAGCTTTCATTGTTCTCGTGTCGTTTCTCAGAGGTTCAAGTAAAAAATTGCTGGAGGCCGACAGCAGGAACGCTGCTGGAGGGTTTTATCAGAGGAATGTTGCTGCACGGGAACGAGGAGGAAAGGAGGTGACGTCAGTGCGGCTCCAGATTAAAGCATTCTGGGAGTGACGCCATGTTTGACCTGTGGTTGTTGGGCTTTCTCTGATCCTCGTCTAATGAGTCGATTACTGGTGTTTATAGGTTCGTTGTGTTGGGGGAGGAATCGATGAAACACTGAACTATGAAAACTTTCCCTTCGTGTCTCAGATGTCTAATGTTGTTGATGTTAAACATGAGGGAGTTGCCTGTCCAAATGAAATTACTGAAAAGGAGGAAAAAAAAAGGACTCTGTTAAAGACCTTCTACGACTCCGTCGTAGCATCTGCCCTGTTCTACGCAGTAGTCTGCTGGGGGGGCGGATGCTCAGACGGGGACAGCAGGAAAATCGACAAACTGGTACGGAAGTCTAGCTCTGTACTGGGATGTCCTCTGGAGTCGGTGGTGGTGGTGGTGGGAGAGAGGAGGATGTTGGCAAAGCTGACATCCATCATGGACAACCCCTATCACCCTCTGCATGGGGTGGTGGGTGCGCTGAGCAGCTCCTTCAGCCAGAGACTCAAACACCCTCGCTGCAAGAAGGAGCGCTTCTGCAGATCATTCATCCCGACAGCAATAAGACTTTATAACTCACTGGTCACTTTTCTTTACACACACATCCTGCACCTTAAGTATGCATTAGCTATGTATGTGTACATGTGTGTATGTGTGTATATATATATATGCAAATATGTAAATATGTGTGTACGTGCATGTATGTATGTATATATGCTTTGCTTATGCATACTTTTTTCTTGCTATTTATTAGTATTTTTCTCCAATCTTATGTCCATAATACATACTGTGTATGCTGATCAACAAATTCTACAAATTTTGTACATAGTGTTGTGTATTTTAAATTTTTATAGCTTTTATTTTCTTTAACTTTTATTTTCTTTTCTTTTTCTTTACTCTGTACGCTGCAGTAACAAGCAAATTTCCCCGTTGTGGGATCAATAAAGTCTTATCTTATCTTAATCTCTTTTTTTAATGAGATCAGATTCTGATAGTGTAATCATCTTCGATTAGGCTCTATAGATTGATGTAAAATGTCAATCAATGGTGTAGATTCACTATTATTGACGACTAAAGGAGCCAGGAAATAATCCGATTTGAGGAGGTGGAACCAGAGAATTTGGACATTTTCTTCATTAAAAAATAACTCAAACTGATTATCAGACTGAAGTTGGCAATTAATCAATTAATCGTTGCAGCTCTAGTTGATATTTTTAATAAATTTACAGAAGGACAAGCAGAATTTTTTTGCTTTATATACAGATATTTTATCATAAAAACATGCAAATTGAGATTAGATCATATACACTGTATCATATCACTTTCATTTATGCATGAACTTATAGTTTTTATTAATTCCAGTGTTAATATGTGTATTCATTGAGTCATGTTTTGACATGTTGCAGCATTACGTACGTATTATGCAGCTTTTCGTGTCTCGCTCTCGTGGATTTTTTTAATAAAACATCAGTTTTCTTTGTTCTTTCCTCAGTTACAGCTCTGGTATTGTTCTTGTTTTTGTTTTTTTTCCTGGTGGTTGCTTCCAACTTTCGAGACAGTTTTAGCCGTCCTGAAGTTTCCCTTTTAGGGAGGGGTTTGAAAACATCACGAAGCATCATCACGTCTTGTGTGTGTGTGTGTGTGTGTGTGTGTGTGTGTGTGTGTGTGTGTGTGTGTGTGTGTGCGCACCCTCGACCATTATCTCCTGCACTCAGGCGCCTGTACTTAAAAACACTCTTTGATTTTTCCCACAGCTTCCAGCGCAGCTTCATATTCACATTCAATATCTGTGATTGACGAGGCTCTGCAGCGATCAATGGCTCCGTCTGTGAGTTTCCTCCTGATCCTGCAGCGACATCTCTAATAAGTGCATTGATGCACTCGTTACCTTTGTGTTTTCCAGGCCGCGGCGACTCTCGCTGATGATCGCCTCCTGTTATTTTTAGCCAACCATTGTGTTCTGCATCCGACTCCTGGTGCTGTGGTGTCGTTATTACCCCCCGTTGTTAAAATCCCAGATCTCCGCCGGGAGTTTGGAAACGGTCCGGACTCCGTTCTCCGGTGTCCAGGGGTGGAGACGTGTTTTTCCGCTGCATTCCAGGTTACACCCTGTGTGTGTGTGTGTGTTTTTTCTTTTTCTTTTTGCTGGGAAAAGGCCTGGTGATTGCATCAAGCGCTTGTTATGTAATCAAGAAGCCCAGCTGTAGCCCCGCTCTGCCCATAACTGGATAGAGGTGGGTAATATCAGAGATTTTATTACTGAGAGGAAAAAGCTGCACGGTGAACATACGACACACGTCACTGACGGGAATACCTTAAAAAATCATTATTACGATTGTCGGTCGGTCAATAAAATTGTTATAAGTACACCTCCATGGGTGTAATGTAGGGATGCACCGATGTGAAAATTTCGGCCGATATCGATATCCGATATAAATATCGGCAGTCACTGCCGATACCGATATTTGCCGATATCGATATATGTAGAGAAAAAAAGTTTTCTGTAGTGTCACAAATTTAGTACAGACCAGAAAAAACACTGTATATTTGAAAAGCACAACAGTGCTCTTTATTTAAAGGAAGGCTCACTGTAAAATGTCATGTGGTTAGAGGAAGTACGGCGGAGCGGACCTGATGGAGCTCCGTGAAGGCGGCGACGGCCGCGGCGGAGGCCGGCGATGAGAAGGCGGCAGGACGGCGTCCGACACCCCGGAGCAACGTTCCGCGCATTTTTTTGTCTTTTCGGGCGATGCGATGTGACGGAGGAGCCCGCTAGGAGAAACCGCTACAGTTAGTTGGGTCTCTGTCTGCGTGTCTCTCGGCGACGCGCTAAGCTAAGCTAGCTGGTCCTAGCGGGCTCCTCCGTCACATCGCATCGCCCGAAAAGACAGCGGCCTCCTCCGCCTCCGCCGACGAGAAGGCGGCAGGACGGCGTCCGACACCCCGGAGCAACGTTCCGCTCATTTTTTTTGTCTTTTCGGGCGATGCGATGTGACGGAGGAGCCCGCTAGGACCAGCTAGCTTAGCGCGTCGCCGAGAGACACGCAGACAGTGACCCAACTAACTGTAGCGGTTTAACTCTGCACATTGTTGACATATCGGCCAGAATTTTTTTGATATCGGACCGATACCGATAAGTTAAAAAACGTGACATATCGGCCGATATATATCGGTTGGCCGATATATCGTGCATCACTAGTGTAATGTCTTTAATTTCTGTGTCTCCAACATTTCAGACTCAGTAACACACCGGTCTTTCACAGTGAACCAAGCGCTACAGACGCTTCGTCATATTTCCTCGTCTTAGCTTTGGGAGACTTTCGTTTGTCTCTTTATCTCCGTCTCTCTCCGCCTGTCTTCTCATCCCTGTTAAATATGTTTTCATGGTGTCACTTGGTGTCTACACTTCATACTCATACTCTGTGTTGTATGCTCCCTGCTCACACTCTGCCAATGAGAGCACCACTGCCCCCTAATGTAGTGGAGGTGCAACTGCACTTTATTCTAGGACAATAAAACAAAATGTGAAAAATATTTAATGTGGTGTAAATATTCAAAAAATAATAAAAAAAAATACATTGTTTTTTCAGTATAATTAGGAATATTGAGTAGAATTATCTTACTCCACTGTCAGACAATTTCATTTGTTTGTTTTTTTTATTTGATTAAGTCTTATTTTCTTAAAACAACACCATATTCACCCAAATCAGGAAAAAACACACTAGAATAAATAAATCTTGATTTTATCTTCACCTGTTAAGATCTGGGTTGACAATACAATAGAAACCTGCTTTATGCTTATAATCATACAACAATATTGTAATGAAACATATTGGTAATAAATATGACTAATATTATATTATACTACATCAATATTATGTGATATGAAACATTAAGGTGAAGTCACTAAACTAAATTTCATTATTCACCGTTTACCCACTTAGTTTTTATATTCACATTAATTAAGCTTATTTATCTAAAATCTCATTTTTTAATAATTGTGACAGCCCTGATATTGTGTATAAGTGAATAATGTGATTTCAGTCTAATGCAGAGTGAATTACTCAGCCGTGTGATAACATGACTCAGCAATGAGCCAAAACTAAAGCTTTTTTTAATGAATGATATCTCCCAAAAGGGAGAGCCTTCTGGTTGTTCTCTGTCTGATTCCAGAACTCTGAATCACGTTCGCACATCCCGGATCCGTCACAGTGATTCACATGTCGACGGATGAAGTGAAACAGATCGTCACTTCACTACAGAGCCATAAAACAGCCTCTTTTTTTTTCGTCCATATGTGCAAACACTTTATGTGCAGCGAGGGCACGTTCAGCTGGATTTTTTTAAGCACTTTATTGCTCAACGCGAGCGTTTGTTCTGCCACTAGAAAAATGCTCAGTGGGCCTTCCTGCCCCGAAGTGCCAGCTTGGCCCCCCCAATAGAAGTACATTTGTGTTGGTTTCCATGGAAAGATTTGCAAGGTCTGAATTTAATTTAAGCGTCAAGCCGAGAAGCTTTCGGAGCTCCGTTTTTTCCACCAGCGCATTGACATTACGCGGCAGCAGCCGTCAGTCGAGTGGGAATAAAAGATAAAAGAGAGGAAGTGACCGGGTTTATCTGCCGTTATCTCTTATTGCTGAAGATACGAGACGTCTTTGGAGAGGAAGCTTCCTCTGTACGCGCGTAAAACAGGCCTCACAGATCACAGTGAAACATCTCGTAACGCGGCGGCGTCGGCTACGCGCCATTTAACAGCAAAAAAACAGCATTATCTTTGCAGCTGTATAGGCGAAACAGGGCAAACTACTGATTTATCTGCAGGCTGATTGCCTCAGAATATAAAACCACCTCATGAATTGTTTAATGGGATATTGGTTAATCCTTGAATACGTTAAATAAAGTGTGTGCTTTAAAATAATTGTGGTTGACTGTGGTGTCACGAGTGAACCTGGAGTGAGCCTCCAATCTGACTTTTATAGTTACAACCTTATTAACGTATGAGAGAAATAAAAAAGAAAGAAATATGGACCAACTTACAACAAAGAACTTATTAACTGTAACAGAAACGATTTAAAGTGAATCTGAAATTCCAAAATAAAATTAAATCTTTAATAAAACTATAAAAAAACAAAATTTCGCTGACCATGTCAAACCATATGATACTGAAAAATAAAACCACATTAAATGGTCTTATCAGTGTGATTGTGGTGTAATGTCTTTAATGTCTTTGTCTCCAACATTTTAGTGATACTTGATGTCTACACTTCATACTCATACTCTGTGCTGTATGCTCCCTGCCCACACTCTGCCAATGAGAGCGCCACTGCCCCCTAATGTAGTGGAGTTGCAACTGCACTTTAATATAGGACCGTAAAAAAAAAATCTAAATAAAAAAATAAAAGAAACATGTTCCCTGAGGTCAAACGTGCCCCTCCTTGAATAATAATAATGATGAATCATATAGAGACAATAAATAATAATAATAGTTTACACCATTTAAAGGCATTTCAGCTCCCCTGTGTGAGTAACAACTGGAAAAGCCACAGTTACCTGAGACAGGAAGTGTCCAGGTGATTCACTCCTGCACCTCTTCTAAAACTCATAGACGGCTCATGAGCCTGCAGGGTGACGCTGGTTCATATTATTGTTTATATTGGTTGAACTCAGATACAACAGTAAACCAGACTACGCTGATGTGGATTAGCATCAGAAGACCAGGGCGTGACCAGGTGTTGAGTCAAAGTCTGTTTTAAAATGATGTTTTTAGAGGCTCAGGATCGGCTTCTACCCTCCAGGCTCTGATCCTATCTTCACATTTGTCGTCTAGGGATGATGTGTGAGAGCATTTTGAGAAATGAGGAAGTTCAGTTTATTTGCATAAAGTTAAGGGCAGAGGCTACTTTATGCAAATCAGAAAAAAATGTATTTGCCTGGCGTGGGAACTCTGAAAATAGACGTTTTCAGGTGCAATCATACAAATATATTACTAATAATTTATTCTAATTGATTAATAATCATGACTTATTTAAATAAAATTAATTCCACAACTGGAGGATGGAATGTTTCACTAACGCAATGGTTCTGAAATAGTGTGAGGCTCCATCAAGGGTGGTGCATTTGACCTCAGGGAACATGCTTTTTTTATTTTAAATATTTTTTTTTACTGTCCTAGAATAAAGTGCAATTGCACCTCCACTACATTAGGGGGCAGTGGCGCTCTTATCGGCAGAGTGTGTGCAGGGAGCATACAGCACAGAGTATGAGTATGAAGTGTAGACACCAAGTGTAGCAGACCCCCAAATAATTGAGAAGCACTGAGGCGACACTTGGGGCCGATTAACATTTATAGAGCTTTCTCGGCTGGTAAATAAAATCTCGACAAAATCGCTACAACAACTCTCGGCCAGCTATTTTTAGTTATGTCGTGTCATGCAGGCAACCTGATTTTTTAGTGTTATGAAGCATCCCCGACGTTTCTATTGAAACTGATGCTGTATCATCTAGCTTTATTAAACAGCAAACACCTTGACAATTCAAAAAGCGTCAAAAAAAGTGTATATTTTGGATTTAAATGTTGTTTTCGGCCGCCTGTCGTCACCCGTGAGATCACGAAAACATGTTTGAAGGCGCCGCCCACTAAAAAAAAAAAAGGTCCTGTTGGAAGACGTATGCCCGAATCGCACCATTTTAGCGGGTGCTGAGGTCACTAACGGGACTTCCACCTCAGGCCTTCGCCCGTATCATTTGATTTGAGGTAATCTAACTACTCAATAAGTGCTGACTACCACCGCGAGCTGACTCATATCAACCTCGCCGCTGCGTCTAATGAACGCCGGCACGGTCACATGGCAGCGAGATGCTTTAAAAGCAGCTTTTTGGGCCAAATTCAATGACATTATTGATGGAACTGAAACTGGGTTGATGTGTGTATACATCACAGATACCGTAAATCACCAAATAGTAGCACAGTTCCAAATAACGGCCCCTTGAAATGCCAGGTGATTAATAACTGCCTGTTCCAAATAAACGCTGAGTGTAATTTTATTAAATATATTTTAAAAAAATCAAAGACGAAGACATGTTTTTCTTCTTCACCTCAATCCTGACGGCATCATTGTCATGCTCACATGACGTTTAAAGAACAATGAATATCACTTAATTTTTTTGATCGATCAGTGAAACAATCAAAAGTACGATGTGAAATTCAAACTTTCTGTGCTAAAATATGCAGAGGAAAAACATTACACTACTGTAATCTTACTAGTTATATGATAGTCATACTGGTTTAACAAAAAAGAATTATAATAAATTACCATATTTTTTCCATTTTTGCTCAGCAAGATTTTTGTCAGACTGGAATTCATCACTTGTCCCAAATTGAAGCCCTATCTCAAATAAAAGCCTGATCTGTTTAAATGCACTTTTGCATGTGATTATCTTTTTTAAAACAATTTTTAAAACTTTTTTTTACTTTAATTTGATTTTTTACACTCAATTAAGTCAAGTCTTTTCAAATTAACATTCAATCAGTGGTATCATCTTCCTCCTTGTACCAAAACCTGCTACAAGTTGTTCCTCCCTCGTTTCAAATTGTATGATAACTTTTCCATGCCGTGAATCTCTTCCACAATACTAAGCCACTGCTCTGAAGTTGTGTGTCTGTGAGGGGGGGGGGGGGTGGGGTGTTCTTGTAATTGCTTTTACATCTTCTAGAACGTGTACATCTTCTAGAACCTGGTCTTGTGGTATTAGCCCACGTACAGTACCAGAGGTGTTTTTTCTGTGTCTCACATCCCAGTATTTTTTTTATATATAGTTCACTGCATGTGGTTATCAATTAATATTAATATCACTAATTGATTCTGACCATACTCCCCTGTGTGGGGGGCCGCTTAAGGGCATGTGACAGTGGGAGGGGAACAGCTGGATATCTGCCCCCCCCCACCCACTGGCCTCCTCCCTACAGTCGGTGGCAGGAGTGAAAAGATAACATCCTCCCCTGCTGTGGCCCACCGAGGAATCTGTGGGGGGGGGGGGGATATTGTGTGTGAGGTGGGTAGACTGTGGGGGGGGTGTCAGTGTCCCGTAGGAATGCCTTGAAAAGCAGTTGCATCAACAAGCATGGAGCCGGGAGCCGAGATCTGACGAACGGGAGCCCGATCGGCGAGTCGCGACTTGCAGCTTGTGAGTGAGGTCACTTCCTCCTCCCGCGTCGTCACGGCAACATAGCTCACACAGGTTTATCATCAGCAGCCTGCGAGCTATGGAGATTTGTGAAACAAGACGTTGGGGGACCGGGGGGGGGGCAAGCTGTGTTTGCTATTGTGCTCGCTTGGCGCCTTCTGTGAAGTGGAGCCCGGGGCAGCAATAAAAGCTGCGATGACGGATGTTTGAAGTGGCGGAAGAACTTTAGTAAAAGTATCAATATAGAGATGTGAAAACAGTCCATTAAAAGTAGGAAAAAACCTGTTTAAATCAAAATAGATTAGCTGCTACTGATATATTATTCTATATGACTTCATTCGATTATTAATATGAATTATATATATATATATATACACACACATACAGTTAGCTAGTTTACTCCAGTGGTTCCAAATCTAGGGGTCAGGACCCTCAAAGAGAGGGAAGAAGAAAAGTTCTATACTATTTAGAAGGAAAAAGGAAAAATCTCTATTTGTTTTAGCTGTTAACAATTCATAAAGGGTTAAATGTTAGCCGACGACACTCTGCTGTTTATAAGACTTAAAAACGACCAGTTTTTATCTTTAACTACAGTAAGTTTCATTTTTAAGTTTGTTTTAATGTTATAATAGAGGTAAATCTGCCTTAATGTCTTGTTTTTGGTACAATTAGCCCAATATTAAGTAGAATTTTTTATTCTGCTGGCAGCTAAGGTCCCTTATTTCATTCATATGCAAGTATTTTATCCTGATTTGGTTTTGTTTTAAGAAAAGCATTTTCTTAAAAAAAATCATAAACCAAGAAAAAAAAACCTGAAATAAACTAAATTATCTTCTCGTACAATAAGGAATAAGATACTTCAACTCAATATCGGACTAATTGTGCCAAATACAAGATATTTTTCAGTTTTTGCAGTGAGGGGAAAGTCAGATATTTCCCTCTGAAACATAGCGGAGTGAAGTATAAAGTAGCGTCACATGGAAATACTCAGGAAGAGTAAGTAAATTACTAAAAAAAAAAAAAAAAGATGAAAAATTAAGTACAGTACTTGAGTAAATACACTTATAAGTCAATTTCCCAGCAGCGGGTGTTTGTCTTTCACAGTTCGCGACGACTGATCACGTCAAAGTGGGTCAAGAACGACAGATGATCCGATGTTTCACGCTGAAAAGATCACCTCCTTCCCTCCTTCCTTCATCAGCTTGTTGAAGACGAGGAGAAATCGCTCTTATTTCAGCTGTGGACGCTGCCCTGACCACACTGTAGTACTTGAAGGAATGTGTGTGTGTGTGTGTGTGTGTGTGTGTGTTTTGTTTGCCTTTGTCAACCCTCGTTGTCACCGTGCAGGTGGACGGTGTGGGGGTCAGATAACATTATGTAGAGTGTGTGTGTGTGTGTGTGTGTTAAACTCCCCCCGGGCTGCACAGCTGACTGTAGGAGTGGCCTCCTCCTCCTCCTCTTCCTCCTCCTCCTCCTCCTCCTCGGATCCAGTGTGATTCCAAACTCAGCTCAGACAGTCTGAAGCAGGGAGGGCGACGATAGAGACAGAGAGACAGGGAGGGAAACCAAACTTCACAGACACTTTTAAAGTTTGAGGATTTCTCTTCCACCGGACATGGTGGCGGCCTGCCTCTCCTCCTGTTTGGGATCGAGCTCGGGGATATCTAAATACAGCTGTTGACAATGCAAGGGAGGGCGAGCAAAGCTCCGAGGAAGGAGCTGGTGATAGAGAGTCCTCAGCAGTACAAGAGCTCGGCAGCCGAGGCCGAGCTGGACGCCGTGCCACAGGTGGTGGTAAGTCATTCAGCAAATATGCGATTTGAGATAAGTTTCTACTTTTTAAAAAAGATTTACCGGGGTTGCATTGCTGTGAAGCTGCAGCTTGCTGATTCCGGCGGCTGTAAAATAAGGTTAAAAAGGGTCATAAAGTGTCGGGAGCAGGTGTCATATGTGTGTGTGTGTGTGTGTGTGTGTGCTGAAAAGGAATAAAAACAAAAAAAATGCTACGCTGGCACAGGAATGTTGGACTTTACCAGCGCTGACAGCACTTTCCTCCTTTATTCTCTCAGTCATTACCTCGGCTTGTAAAACATTTTTATTTGTGCTCAAGAGTCCACCTGAATCTTACCTTTTCTTTTGGTGCAATCAGTCCAATATTGAGTAATTTATCTTATTGCAGTGGCACATATTTAACTCGTGAATCCAAATCTGCCAGTGCATGAACATATTTTACTCAATTTTGGACGTTTGCAGTGCAGTGGTGATTCCCTCGTCTGAAGTCGGGTCTCTGCAGAGCCATAAGAACCGTGTCCAGTAGCAGTGCATTGCTCGGTGGAGGCACTACACAGCACCATTGTTCATGGGTTGTCTCAGATGGAGGCTCCGGTGATGGGAGGAGTGGGAGCTGCAGATAAACAGCTGTGCGGAGGAGACGGCTTTTTACGCCTTCCTCCAGGCTCTGCCGCCTGTTTACTCACATACAGACGTGTCACATGCAGCTATTTTATTTTGATGCAAAGCCGGTGTCCGTTGCACGAATCCAACGACGACGTGGCCTGACTCGACAAGAGCTTTTTTTAAAAACCTCCAGGTCCGAACTTTGAGTTTACTGTGTGGTTGACCACCTCCAGCCCCTGACAAAGCAATGTGGGGAAGGAGGAAAAAAAAGAAGCCTGCAGGGCGATGCGAGGAAACAATAGTCAGCAGCAACAGCTCCAGGGGCGAGGAATCCATCAGCGGTGAGGACAGGGCAGCATCCCTAACAGGGGTCACACTCTTTATTTAGACATTAGAAAATGTCTGGCCCGCTTTCCTCGCAGGGTCACGGCTCAGGTTCCATCAGAGACAAAACGCTCCAGGCCGTCGACTATGAAACTATTCAGGATTAAAATGTCTGGAAATGATGAGACATATGTTGAGTATTTTGTTGGGTTGCACGCTTTAGTGACTCCAAATGTTTCCAGCAATGTAGTTTTTGTCAATGTCATGCAATAAATCAACTTTTTATCCAACTTTAATCCATATATTTACAATACACTTGCAATCTTTGCTTTTAGGGTGTTAATCATTGGATGTTTGAGGTCATACATACACCTGTCAATCAAAATGAGTTCTCCTCTGCAATAGAAAGTAATCTGGACTTTACCCAATGTCCACTTTGTCCTGCAAATGTATATGTCCACTTTTCTATGGTACGGTTTATACAAGTCATGATAGGGATTAGGGGTTAGATCCTCTTGAAAATGCTGTTTCACGTTATCAAAAAAAAAAGCTGAAACTGCTTTATTAAGTGTTTCTGCTGGTTTTAATTACCGGGTCTGTTTGTTTTGGAGAGGGAGACCTTTTGAGAATAATTAGGCTCTTGGTTTAAATAAACTCTTCTGAAAGACGAATGCTGGAGGAATCCTGACTCGGGATGATCCACGACGTCACCGCTGACGTCTTCTGTTATTGTTATTGTGATTTGAAACACCCCATGGAAACGGAAAATTACATATTATGCATTCTGCCTTTTGATCCAAACCCGTTTGCTATGTCTGCTTCCATGTTATAGTTTATCCCCCGTTCTTTTCTTTTTCTTTTCTCGGACACGGGATAATAATGATGATGATGATGAGGATATTCTGCAGGTTTCAGAGTTTGCTCTGAATTTTTCTGCTATAATTCATCACGATGGGTGAATTTCTAAAAGTGTTGAACTATCCCTTTACCACAACCAGTCAGAAGACAACATTTGTGGATGGGATTTTGGCCAAAAAAACCTAATGTTGAACCAAATGTTTCTCTGTTATGACACAGCTCAAAATGATATTGGACAGGGGATGTTGTAAACCTCATTGGGGCGAATGTGCGATTTGTGATTCTGGACTATACGAATAAAAATGCATTGAATTGAATGATTGAATTAAAACAGACAACCTGCACAGGTGTCTTTCCCACATTTCACATTTAGCAGAATCTGTTGTCTGTTGCATTTAATCACAACCTGCAATAGCTGCATAATATGCAACTTTCCTGCTTTGTTGCACTAACTTACATTATTGCCTTTAAATGCTATAATTCTTTTTTCCCAAGTTGCATCCAGTCGTTCTTTTAGCAGTGCATAGACACGTGGACGTGTTGACGGATGCATGCTCCTTATCTCGCCGACGTCTTGTGAATCCTCCAGACTTACCTGTCCTGTGCGTCTGCTCTGATCTCTGCAGCGTGACCGCCTTTAATTGTCGCTCTGCAGAACGCCGCGTCCAGATACTCGATGTGAACAAAAACCGTTGAAGAGCGGACTGATAACGTCGCCGGGGTGGGCAGACACGGCGGCTCCTCCTCGTCCTTGAAAACTAATACAAGGTCCTACAACCCCCCCCCCCCACTCTTTTTTTTGCCCTCTGTTGTTAACGTTGCCAGCAACTCGCGTTCAAGCGAGTTATTATCCATGACTCTGCCCCTGTGAGATCATGCCTGCGTTACCAGACCCAGATGTGGAGGCAACATGTCACTCAGTGTGTCGCTGTTCATTTATTCAACCCCCCCCCACAAGCCAACCCCCCCACGCTAGGATTTAGATTTATCCTCTCGTTGCTGGAAGTGTTGAGACTTTACTTTCCAGCCCATAAAGGAGTTTAGTGCATCACCTTCTGATCAACGCGTGCACATCTGCTCCAACCACCGCTCCACACATATGCACAGTAAGCCCAACCTGACTTCTCATTAAAACCAAAAAGAGGGGGGAGGGATAAGCTCATCCAGACCCCCCGCCCCGCTGATGCATTTTCTCCGAGCAGATGGACGTATCGCAGTGTTTCTCCGGATCAATGAAGCTCCATCAGCTTTTTGCTCCATATTTAAGGATTCGCCCGGAGGATTGAAGTCAGAGTTCCAGCTTGTTTAAAAAGGACGGAATCACGTGACTATAATAGAATACGATATTTAACCAATGCAGAAAGTTACAGGTGAAACAAGACGGAATGTGGGACGGTGTTGACACAATAAGGCCAATGCATGTAGTGAGTTTATAGAGGAAACACTGACGTGTGTGTGTGTGTGTGTGTGTGTGTGTGCTTCTTTATGAAGCATTCTTTATCCATCCGGATTGTTTTGTCTGTAGATTGTGGAGATATGAGCCTGAGCCGTGTCTGTCTGATGGTTTATCGGCTCAAAACACGTGACAGAAGTCGTGAGTAAAGCTGCAACGATGAGTCGATAAATTACATGAATATTTATCAACCAGAGGCATTTTTAGGAAAAGAAAATGTCCAAATTCTCTGTTTCCAACTTTTCTGATTATTTCCTGGTTTCTTTATTCTTCTATAATAGTAAACTGATGATCTTTGGGTTGTGGGCTGTTTGTTGCTCTGACATTTTACAACATTTTATAAACCAAACAACTAATAAATGAATAGTTCCAATAATCTATAAATTATGTCGTAGTAATTACTACTTGGCAAACTCTTGTTATTTTTTATACAATTAGTCCAAATTTGAGAAGAATTGTCTCATTCCACAGAAAATTCATGTTATTACGATTTTTTTTTTTTTTTAGATTTGGGTCATATTTGCTCTTGTTTTAAGCAATTGAGACTAACATTTACTTATAAACACAGTTTCATGTAGGAACTAGTTTCTATGAAAGTGTGCAGCTACTAATAGAGGATGTATATATATATATATATATATATATATCCATCCATCCATTTTCTATCCCGCTTATTCCCTTTCGGGGTCGCAGGGGTCTGCTGGAGCCTATCCCAGCGCATTTATGGCGAGAGGCAGGGGGATACACCCCAGATGGTCGCCAGCCAATCGTGGGGCACACACACCATTCACACACCATTCACACACACACTCACACCTATGGGCAATTTAGAGTTTACCAATTAACCTGAGCATGTTTTGTATTGTGGGAGGAAGCCGGAGTACCCGGTGAAAACCCACGCAGACACGGGGAGAACATGCAAACTCCACACAGAAAGGTCCCAGACCCAGGCCCCAAGGCGGTCTTGAACCTGCGACCTTCTTGCTGTGAGGCAACAGTGCTACCCACTGCTCCACCGTGTCGCCCATATATATATATATTATATATATATATATAATGTTTGGTCTCATTGGATTATCTTTACTTACTTAACCGGGTTTCGATTTTCTGTATAATGATTTCGCTGTCGAGTTTTTCAACAGTGTTTTTTTGCTTTGGTTTGAGCACGACAAGCATCTAGTTTCATTTCATTAGAGAGAAGGAAAACATGCTCTGCTCAGCATCAAAAACGGGTTAAATTCCATCAGAAGAACTGCAGTTTTTCCTCCTCTACCCATCGCCTGCACAGTAACCGACTCTCTACCTCTTTGTTTCTCCTCCAGGTAAAACCCAAAGTGATCGAGCCGCTGGAATACGAGAACGTGCTGGTGCAGAGGAAGACGCAGATCCTCAGCGATGTGCTCCGAGACATGCTGCAGTTCCCTCTGGAGGACTTCGAGGTGAGGCCTGAACACGCATATCCGCCGTGCTGTAGCCAGGATGAAGTGAGGAACGTTTTATGGAAGCGATGAAACGTTTGTGCAAAGCACTGAAAAATCTCCTACTCTTTAACGATTGTGCTGCGTGGCCACGCGTGCTTCTGCCGTTTAGCGTTTTCCGATCCAACGCTTGTTTTTCTTTGTTGTGTTTGTTTGGCTCCTGCAGCTTTTTCCGGGCGCGGCGCTTCACGGAGGCTTTTTTTTCTTCTTCCTTTTGTTTGCACGGAGCAGGCCCGGGGGTCAAGGGCCATCTGTTTAATCGGCTCATAGCGTCGACCCGTGTTGTGACAGGGCCGCGGCGTTATCTGCAGCCACATTGCACAGGACGCCGCTTTCTCTCGCTTTATTCGCCTCACACTTTCCACGTCAGGGAGGTGGAAAAAAAAAATCTAAAATGGAAATCTGGCCCGTGCGAGCGCTGCCGCTTCAGGAAATGGGGACGACGTTGAGCGATAACCGTACCAGCAGCGGCGAGCTGTTTTTCAGCTCCCCTTCCAATTTCTCTAGAAGCGTGCTGATTTCAACATCTTTATCCTGAATGCCCACATTGGAAGTTACATATATATATTTTTATACATATATATATATATAGAGAGAGAGAGGTAGAGGAGAAGTCCTGTTATTAATCAAACTCTCCAGCATCTGTGAGTTTTTACTTAAAGAACAATGGACGCACCAGATGGTTTCTTACATAATTTACTGAAAATGGGGAAAAAGTTGAGCTGAAAATACAGCTTGTTCTATGTGTGTCTGCGGACATATAATACACTATGTATTATAGACAGTTACCTAGTTGGTATTTGGTGTTATGAGTAGTATCAGAAGAGGGTTATGATGATATATTGCAGTGTTATTTGATATTTTTAGACATAATATTTGAAGAGCCATCTGAGATTGTGCAAGGACTGATTGATCTTTAATATAACGCCTCCTCTTATTCTGAAGATCATTTTCAATTTTTGCATGTTTTGTAATGTCAATTTCTATCATGGCAACTTATTTTATAGAGAAGAATGGTATTTTTTAACCTTGAGACACTCTAGCAACAGGTGGGGTCACCTGTGACATTATTAGGCTTCAGTTGTGCAATTAAAGCAACAATGCAGGTGTTTTGCATCGATTCACACCATGCACGTAGGAAGTGCTTTGAAGAAAGACGTCAGGAAAAAAACCACCTTTAAAAGTTTGACCATCTTTGGCTTTAATGGACAGACCAAATCTGATAGCCAATAGATAACTATGCAACTTACAACTTTGCCATTAAAGAGTCTAAATTCACTCAATCTGCAAAATTGCTGCAGCTGTAAGATAAGTTAAGGTAAAAAAATCTGCAGAAAACTTTCTGGAATGGACCTGTTCTCGCTGGACTTGACACTGTGCAAAGTGAAGTTTGTGTGTGAAATGTGACAAACTGCTGCCAGACCCTCGTACATGAAGCTGGATGCAGGCTCTGCAGGTTCGATTGAGAAAACCTGTGGATAAAGCCTGGTGTGTATGGGGTTGGGTGTGTGTGTGTGTGTGTGTGTGTGTGTGTGTGTGTGTGTGTGTGTGTGTGTGTGTGTGTGTGTGTGTGTGTGTGTGTGTGTGTGTGTGTGTGTGTGTGGTTGGTTGGTGGCAGCTGGGTGCTCGGTGACAACAGGCTAGCCTTGACTTTGTCTCCTCTGAGGTCACGTGTTAGGAAACCCAGCAGCTTCACACACAAAAAGCACGTTGTCAGGGGCTGACAGGTGACTAGAAAAATAAAACAAGACACAGTGATTGAACCCAACATCTGTCAAGCTGTTGCTTTTAGTGATGGGGGGGGGTCTTAGGCCCTCACTAGACCCCACTAGACCTCACTATGCTTCACACACACACACACACCACTACTAGTCCTCACAATGCTTCACACACACCACTACTAGTCCTCACAATGCTTCACACACACCGCTAGTCCTCACAATGCTTCACACACACCACTAGTCCTCACAATGCTTCACCCACACCACTAGTCCTCACTATGCTTTACACACACCACTAGTCCTCACAATGCTTTACACACACCACTAGTCCTCACAATGCTTCACACACACCACTAGTCCTCACCATGCTTTACACACACCACTAGTCCTCACAATGCTTTACACACACCACTAGTCCTCACAATGCTTCACACACACCACTACTAGTCCTCACAATGCTTCACACACACTGCTAGTCCTCACAATGCTTCACACACACCACTAGTCCTCACAATGCTTACATACACCACTAGTCCTCACTATGCTTTACACACACCGCTAGTCCTCACTATGCTTCACACACACCACTAGTCCTCACAATGCTTTACACACACACCACTAGTCCTCACTCTTTTACACACACCACTAGTCCTCACTATGCTTTACACACACCACTAGTCCTCACTATGCTTTACACACACCACTAGTCCTCACACTGCTTTACACACACCACTAGTCCTCACTCTTTTACACACACCACTAGTCCTCACAATGCTTTACACACACCACTAGTCCTCACTATGCTTTACACACACCACTAGTCCTCACACTGCTTTACACACACCACTAGTCCTCACTCTTTTACACACACCACTAGTCCTCACTATGCTTTTCACACACCACTAGTCCTCACAATGCTTTACACACACCACTAGTCCTCACAATGCTTCACACACACCGCTAGTCCTCACAATGCTTCACACACACCACTAGTCCTCACAATGCTTTACACACACCACTAGTCCTCACAATGCTTCACACACACCACTAGTCCTCACAATGCTTTACACACACCACTAGTCCTCACAATGCTTTACACACACCACTAGTCCTCACTATGCTTTACACACACCACTAGTCCTCACACTGCTTTACACACACCACTAGTCCTCACTCTTTTACACACACCACTAGTCCTCACAATGCTTTACACACACCACTAGTCCTCACTATGCTTTACACACACCACTAGTCCTCACACTGCTTTACACACACCACTAGTCCTCACTCTTTTACACACACCACTAGTCCTCACTATGCTTTTCACACACCACTAGTCCTCACAATGCTTTACACACACCACTAGTCCTCACACTGCTTTACACACACCACTAGTCCTCACAATGCTTCACACACACCGCTAGTCCTCACAATGCTTCACACACACCACTAGTCCTCACAATGCTTACATACACCACTAGTCCTCGCTAAACTTTACACACACCGCTAGTCCTCACAATGCTTCACACACACCACCAGTCCTCACAATGCTTTACACACACACCACTAGTCCTCGCTAAACTTTACACACACCACTAGTCCTCACAATGCTTCACACACACCGCTAATCCTCACTCTTTTACACACACCACTAGTCCTCGCTAAACTTTACACACACCACTAGTCCTCACAATGCTTCACACACCCCGCTAGTCCTCACAATGCTTTACACACACCACTAGTCCTCACAATGCTTCACACACACCACTAGTCCTCACAATGCTTCACACACACCACTAGTCCTCACAATGCTTCACACACACAACTAGTCCTCACTCTTTTACACACACCACTAGTCCTCACAATGCTTTACACACGCTGCTAAGTGTCCTGGGTCGTAAATCAAGTCACAACCAGCAGACAAAAACTGTGAGATATGTCTGTATAAATCCTGTATTTGGTTTTAAAGCAGAACCCGCTATTATCAGGCTGAGGCCTTATCTTATCCCCACTGGCATCGAGGAAATGTTTATACATCATCTCCAATCTGCTTTGGAAATGATAAATGATTCCTTTCTCACCTGGAAAAAAATACTAAAGTGATATATTAAGAGCAGCTTTCAGCTTTTTTCCATCACTTCTGTGATGTAATGTCAATATAGTCACTGTATTTCTTCTCATTCTGTTGAGGATTTTAGTTTTTAACTCACATTTTATTAATTTTAAACGTGTTATATACAGGCTTCTTGAAGCATTATTTAGTTTTATTCAGATTCTCCAGTGGTGTGAGACTTGTATATCGTCTATTTGTCCCAATTCATGTTGAATTTACCTCGTAGAGTCTAATTGTATGTGTGAGTTTTCCATATCGTAGAATGTCCAACCAGTTCCTTTAGCGAAGAAAATTCACTTCCTAGTGATGATAACCAACTTTAACCAGATATTTATATATTTATATTGAACATCATCACTTGTCAAACTGCATAGGTACGAAACATAAAACCTATTTGAGTCAATATACATCTACACAATTATATTTGTCCTAAGGAAAAAACTGGTTGTAGACTTACAGCAAACTCTTTGACTGTGTATCAGTTTGAAACCAGGATGCTTGAGACGACTGGTGGAGTGTTAGTGTGTGTGTGTGTGTGTGTGTGTGTGTTCAGGACAGATTAAGGATGTTGTTTTTTGGTTTTCCCTGCCTTCATCCCAGGCTAATTGTGGAGCTTCTCTCTGCAAAGAGAGAGTCGTGCCCCAATTAAACGCTTCCTGTCGCCCGCTTCCTGTCTCCCCTCGTACCTCCACCGTCTGTTTACATCTGCGGCTCGGATTGTAAAGATTAGCATCTCGCCTGCAGGAAACCTGGCGAGCGGAGAGGAAGCGGGAGACGTCGGGTTCAGTGGTGCGAGCTGGGCGTGGAATTTGTCAAATTTGACCGACGCTCAGTGTGACACCTGATGTAAGGTCACCGAGGAATGAGAAAAAACACACAACCATTGTTGAATAGAGGAATACTCTGACTGTGTGGCGTAATTTTTATTCTATAAACTTAAGACTGGCTGCCTCTGCTCTGAGAGGTATAAGAAAAATATTATCTGTAAAAATCCTAATAAAATCCTAGAAATGACACAGAGGATCATGAGAATATATTCTGTATAATGTTTGAAAAGCAGATTATAAATGAGCCAATTAAATAATCCCACAAACAGCTCTAATCTAAATGAAATTAAGGTCTTAAGTAAATTGGGAAACTCTTTATGGTAAATACTATTCTTTGTTAAATGATGGGCCAGGTAAATCAATAATAGTCGTAGAACAGCCCAAATCAACTTTCCTCTTAACTACAACAGCTGCAGGCTTCACTTAATGCCTGTATTTATATCTCACCCCTGATCACAGGGATTATGTGGCTTTAAATGCACTTTAGTGAGTTAATCCTTCTGCAAAGACTTGATGGAAATGTTGTTCATCGCAATGTTTTACTCAAGTTTGCACAAACTGCTGTTTGGATGAAGGATTTCCTGTTGAAATCCGTGTTTAAACGTTGATTTGTCGCTAAAATATCAAGTATTGTTTACTGGAACTCATACATACTGCGAGAGGCGGTGTTAATGAATGGAAGTCACGATGGGAATATGAAGTTTCTTCTTGTTATTATGATGATTTTTTTAAAACTATTTCCATGTAGTCAAGTCCTCCCCAATGCCTCTTAGAGAAATGATTTGTGTTCTGTTGCTCGTTCTTCACAAACGCCAAACACTCAAATGCTGGAAGGGAACACGCGGCGTGTCTCTATTTATGAGGGATATTAAAATTCTGAATGTGCGTTTGAAAAAACGGTGACGTGTAACAGTTTGTTCATATCCACACATGTTCTACAAATGTGTTCACAAGCACAAAACATTATGGAGAGGCAAAACATTATTATCATTAAAAGTTTTTTATCACAACTATATCTATTGCAGCTTTTTCTGTTCCAGTGTAAAGCTCCATATCACAGCTCCTCCTCATGTTGCTTCCCAGCACTTTCATTACAATGCAAAGCTCTGTTGTTTCATTAGCAGGTTTAGCTGCTGCTTTATTCCTTATGCTGATACAGGTTTTACCCCAAGATGCGTTCACTGACCCTCAGGAATTCCCAGAACTATCACCTAATCTGGACACAAACTCATTTATGTATAAACACATATAACAGTATATGTTTAAGTCATTTACTATGAAGTAAGACATTTATCACAAGTCTGGTTTCACTTCAAAAACTTATATGTAAATTGAGAGCCACACTTTTTCTTACAATAAGTGGATTTGCATGTCTCTCCTTATTAGAAATATTTCTTTGACTTACCTAATGCAATTACAATTTCACACACACTCAGGTAAACATGAAAATTCTACTTCTAGCTTTCACTTTTCTATAGGGGGGACAATATTAAAAATGTAAAAACTTGTACCAGATAGTTTACTTCTTTAAACACATCTTATCAACTAGTTTTGTATTGTATTTGGATTAAAAACTTAATTTAATATAGGTCTTTTTGTTGCACCATTTGCAACTCATGTACAAAAAAAATGAGATTTTTGTAAAAATATATATAATAGTATAATAATATATATAATATTACGCCAATATTCTTTATCATTGACCCAGGATTACAAACTTCCTCTGGTCACTGCACTACTTTGAGCATATTTGAGGGCCAGCAACAGCGAAACTTCCAGCTGAGACCACATACCAGGGGAAAAAAAGCTTGAGAAGCGTCTTTTTAAGTTTCGCTTTGACTGTTGTGGATCGTCACTTTGTGTGTTTGTGGTTTTAATTCCCATAAACTGTTTTCTCTGTTTCGCAGATTTCCACGTTGAGGAGACAAGGGCGAAGCCTCTACCCCACAGTGCCTGAAAACGCAGAGAGAGACGCCCAGAGTCTGTTTGTGCAAGAGGTGACTTAACTTACATCAGCTATACCCATCTATTATATACGTATCATTAATACAACAATGCATATCAATGCATTTTATCAAGCAATAGAGTAAATGTTTAAAGGTTGCATATCATAAAAAGCTTGTTTTTCTGATTTTTTTCTAAATATAAAAAGGTCTATGTGTATAAATATGATGTCACAACTGCACAGTCAGCCCCACCCACCTGATTTACAGCCTCTTCAAATCAACCAATCAGAGAAGAGGCTCATTTCCTCACCTGTTGTTTCTAGAAGCCTGAGAGAAGAGATGTAAAACCGTGTTGAGATGATTTATGGTCTATAAAATCACAAATATTTCATGTTAGCAATATGAAAACTTCAAATAAAACCAGGATAAAATGTAAAATATGGGGCATTTAAAGGTACTTTTAAGGGGAAATACTGTAAATAATAATCATACACTGACACTAACATGCAGCAGTTTTATTTACACGTTATAAAAGTTAAGCATTATAACTGATAGAACAAATCTGATCTAAACCTCTTTAACTTTGTGCCGTACAGACTCTGGACTGGTCTATTTTTACTGAATTTCCTGTAGTATCTATTCAAGCCAGTGGAATAATGATGAAAAGCAATTAAATTCATCACTGATTTATTATGGTGGGTGAGTCTTTCAAATGATTCAGCTCTGATGTTCACTTCAGTCTCTAATTGCATTTTGTTGCAGCACGAGACAATAAAACTAAATTAAAATTAAACATAGAAGTCCCTTAAATGTGTCTGCTTTGTTTCGTTGTTTTTTGCAAAACTTCTGTGTTTAAAGTTTTATTGTACATTCAACCTTTTGTTTTACATTTAAATATCAATTATTGCAAGATTCAGGAGAAATGAATCATGATTAGATTGTCAGCGCTACACTGCAAAAATTAAAATCTTAACAACTTAAATTTTGCATATTTATATATTTTATATTATAGCGTATTTACTTTTTTTCTTTAAATATAATTCTTAAAAAATTCTTAAAATTTTATGTTTTTTAAGAAAATGTTTAATGTTTCTTCCTAAAACAAATTGACCCAAATAAGAAAAAAAATTATCTGCTTTACTCAATACTGAGGTAAAGGATTTTTTGTTTTTACAGAGTATTACAGTACTTTTAGATATTTACTTGCACAAAAGTATATTATGAGTGGATAAAATTTCTTTTTGTTTTTTCATGAATGTAATTCCATCCGTTTTTTATCCATCCGGCCCATTAAGTGACCTTTGACCTGGTAGGTTGACCTGGTAGGTCAAAGGTCACAGCGTTTCCCCGAAGCCTCGCCTGATGACTTGAAGATAAAAAATGAAAATAAAAAAGAATAAAAAAGTGGGCTGAGTGTTTGGTGACATGGGCAGGACAGCTGTGAGCTCGCCCAGCGGGGGCTCCTCTGTTTCCGATCACGCTCGTGTTTCTGCTGCATTTCATCCGCCCCGTCGGGGCCGTTCCTGTAAATTCTGGGGAATAGGCGGGCGGCCGCTATCGCCTAACAATGAACAGATGTCTTCTAGCGGAGATAAAGACACACACACACACCCTCCCCGTTAGTGTGGGTGGGTAACATTTCTTTTCTGAATCCGCTGTATCGAGGTTTTATTTAATTGTTGCTCAGGCCAACTTTGTTTATTGGAACTCTGCCATCGTTTGATTCTTAGAAATCCCTAATAAATCATCAGTGGTTACCACATTACAATATCGTGTGTCATACTTGGCAGCTTTAAACTTTCTTTTACACTTTCATCCTGCTATATAATATGTTTTCTGATAGTCTTAGATTGGAAAACCTTATATTAGAGTGCGTGTCAGACTCCTCTTGAATCTGGAAGCTGAAAATGATCTGATCATTTCTTCGACAAAACCAACAATGAACAATATCCGATATTTTCATCAAAACTCAAATGGTATGAGAGAAAGTCCCAAAAAAAAGTGAAAAACAGCTTTGTCATATTAATTTTTTCTTCCTGATCTAGAGGATAAACACAGGAATTGTGCATTTTATGATAGCAACAAGAATTTCTAACATGAGTGAATATAGAATACAGCATGTTTATTTCACATGTTAGGGGAAGTGAGATTTTACATAAAACTGTGCCCAATTGTACAATGAAAACACACAAACACACACACACACGTACACACACACACACACACACACACACACACCACTAAGTGTTCATTTATGAATTATAACTTCAAATGATGAGTAAAAAATGGTAAATTCTTACTTTGACCGTCACCTAAATGTATTTTCTTTAATTCTAACAATCTCAAAACTAATACCCTGCTTTAGTTGAAAATTAAGATAAAATCTCACTTCCAGGGATCTGGTCCATAATAATAATATAAATATGGTAAAAATGTCATGTTTCTATCATAAAATTCACAATTGCTATAACATAGGAGCTAATCTGTTGCATTATGATTATATGATAATAGATAATATATAAGAAAAAGTTTCAACAAAGAGCAAAATGCTGCACGTTTATACTTCAGTATAATAATTTAATATTGTCACACAGGCTTTACGTCAGTGGTAACAAACAACATTCATGTACTTTAATCTAATTAGTAATTAATTAATACTCACAGGACTTTTAATTCTAATGGATTTTTCTCATATGGCTTTATTAGTATTAATAGTTTATTAAACTGTGTATGACGGCTGTAACGCGTTATGCTGCTCGTCATATGAAGCCTTTAAGTCGAACTGTACAGTTTATCTGTAACATGGCTCATAATCCATTTTCCATTGTGTCTCCTCAGTGCATTAAGACCTACAAGACCGACTGGCACGTCGTCAACTACAAGTATGAGGACTACTCCGGAGACTTTCGACAGCTCCCGGTGTAAGTGTGTGTGTGTGTGTGTGTGTGTGTGGGTAAAGTGTTGACAAGACGTTCTAATGACAAGGGGCAAGTAACAGCAGCTACTCCGTATAATACATGGATGCCACAGATGTTTTTTTAACAAAAACACACAGCACATCCGCATTTTTGTGTGTTTTTATGATTCAGCCTCATTTGTTTATGACGAGGAAACGCAGCACAACAGTAATTCTTATTTCCTTGAAACAAGTGTGTTTTCCTCGTTCTTTTTTCCTTTTTTTTAATTCCTGGCTGCATCCAGAGTGGAAACCACCCTCATTGTCGGGAGGTTGTGTCATCGGCTCCGGCCTCCTCCCTGAAGACGATCTGTTTTACTGTCAGCGCGTCCCAAACGCGACGTCGACATAATGACCTTCGCCCGACGCCAAAAAAATGTTTTTGTCACTTTAGCGATTCTGGGGAAGTTGAAACAATACACGGTGACGTGTTAAAACCCGGAATCATTGGGACATCACGAAAGGGGCTTTTAACTCTGGCACATTTCTCCAAGCGGGAGTTTACACCTTTTTACAGAGTTTTCAACTCTCCTGGAATATGCATTTACTTTTTTTATTTTTTAGATTTTCAGACTTATAAAGAGTAAATGTGTTGATTGATTCATCAGACATCGTGTGACATGAGCTTGTATGTTAAACCTATTTTTTATTATTCTACTCTAGCAAAGTGTCCAGGCCTGATAAACTGGCCGTCCATGTTTTTGAGGTGGATGAAGATGTCGATAAAGACGAGGTGAGTCTCTGCCTCTTTACTGACGCTTTATTTACTGTTCTCCTGTTTCTGCTTATTATCACACTCCTCAACAATAACCTGAGCTGCAGCTACAAGTTTCCTATCCCTCTCATCAGTTTGGCCTTTTCTGTTTTCATAATAGACACTGTACCGTCTTAATAAATGAATTTAATGGAAGATAAGTCTCAATGCAATTGGCAATTTTTTGCCAACTCACGCTATGACGTGCAGGGTGTTTCAGCTCTGATTAACTCGGCGTTTGTTGTCTTTGGAACGGCTGCGACGAGCCTCGTAAGTCACCTGACAGGAAACTCGGATTTTAATTGAAGTCAAAGTTCAAATGCGATGGTTATCTATCACGGTTTAAGGTCACGGGGCTTCACAAGACGTACGACGATGGTGCCGACCTTCTCTCCACGCTCATTGTTCCAAACTCTACGGGCCAGAAGGTGTCCTTGAATACACTGCAGTAAACTGCAGTCCTAACAGGTGGAAATATCTTGATTTTGGTAGAATTAGTCCAAAATTAAGTAAAGTTAATGGCCAATTTTTCTTCTTAAAACAAGACAAACATGGCCCAAATCACAAAAAAATTGAATTATCTGCCAGATAATAAATAATTCTACTCAATATTGGACTAATAAATGCAAACAAACCAATAAAATTACTGATTACTTTCTCTGAGTGCAATATTTCTTTATCTAAAAAAGTGATGGAGTTACTGATTGCTCTCAAATTGCTTTCCAACATATTAGATCATACCATCATAACAGACGCACATCTGCTATTACGATGTTTGAATGTGTTTTTTTTTTACGTCGACCTCCCTTCAATTTTCAGCGTAGCCTGCTGATTTTTATAGTGAGAAATGCATTCCCTGATCTCATCTACTCCCCCCCCATGGATGGCAATTTACTCTTGGCCATGGAAAGGTAACAGAAACCCCCCTCATGGATTCACAAGCTGCAGCTCACATTGAGTGGAATAAACGGAAAGACAGAGGGAGTTTTTGACAATTTAAAATGCTTGTCCCCCTTATATTCCGACCCCTATGGGCCGAGCATGTGCTCATAAAGGGAGAAGAACAAATGCTTAAATCGTATAGGGTTAAGTTACATAATCTGGTTATAAACTCATTGACGTTGTACTGATGAGACACAAGAACCAGATGTGTGAAGAAACTCCCAAGAGTACAGTGGAACTGAGAGTGTATGTATTTATTTTAAACCAGTTTCACTTCTTTTTACGTTTTATTTGAGAAGGCATTCTGTCATCTAAACAACTCCAGGACTCCAAGTTAAAAAAAAGTCACCTACAGGGATCCCTCATATTCAGCCTTACCTCAACATCAGTACTTCAGCTGTTGATAAGATCCAAATAATTCCTCATTCGCCTCTCGCCTCCTGTCTTTCTTGTTCTCTGGCCTTCGTCCCTCCACCGTCACGCCGTGATCTGTCTTCGCCATGTGAGCGATGATGCGCTTTCTCCGTTGCTCCGTGAGGCGGCTGCGAGTAAAATTCAGATTACGAGGACTGTTGCAGATACTTGTTGGTATCCCGGTCCTGTTTTTTTTTTATTTGCACTTTGGACCCAGTCGTCGTGTTCTCTACTTGTAGCGTGGACGCTCCAGATCCCCACCACCGACTGACACAGGTTCCCTTTGCAGAAATCGGAAGGCCACCTCCAGTAAACCTTCCTGACTGTGAGCGACTCAAATCGATGTTCACTCCCGTGAAAGGCGATGTATGCCGGGAGAATCGATTATTCCTGCCGCTACCTCACGAGCTATGACCAGAATCTACACACTGGATATGACCTGGAACCAGCTGGAGAATCTGGCTTCGACGAACTAAACCAGCCCAGGTGAACCTCCGACTGACACGCCTGAGGCCTTACAAGGGAGGTCACGGAGGATCAGTCTTTATACGATCGGAGTTCCAGAAGGTTCCGAGAATTCCTGCCTGACGGACTGCTGAGAGGCATGTTTGAACCTGGAAGCTCTCACAAAGACGAAAAGAGGAAGAGGATCCACTTCTTGAATAAAATTACACATCACCCCATGATTTTGTCATCAATTGACCTTAAACTTCTGCCTATACGCTCCGTCATGCATCTGGAATCAGTTCTACCCTCCTCTACACTCTTCCTCGTCCTGTATGACTCCTCAACTTCAGTCTAGCACAAAATCCCAATTTTATTGGATGCAGAAAAGGCTCTTGACCAAGTAGAATGTAGTTATCAAAGTCAAGTCAAAGTCAAAGTCAAAGTCAATTTTATTGTCAATTTCTTCACATGTACTTGACATACAAAGGAATCGAAATTGCGTTTCTCACTATCCTATGCGTTTACATGTACAACAACATCAAAGTGCAGGTGCGCAAGACGAGACAATCCTAAACTAGATACAACAACAATGGTAAAGTGCTAAACTAAAAAAAAACACTAGAAACAAACAAACATGTATGACAGGACAAGACATGAGTACCCCAAGACAAGACATAAGTAGTATAGTGGAAGGACAAGTTCAACAAGATAAAACAAAACAAAACAGTACTGATTGTCCCAGTTATGTGCATTATGAGGTAGTTGTTGTAATGTAATGACTAGTGCAATAACAATATATATATAAATATAAATATACAAGCAGCAGGTGTGTGCAAATTTTTGCATGTGCAGAGTCAATTCAGGTGTGTGGGTGTGTGTGTGTGTGTGGGGGGGGGGGGGGGGGGGGGCAGTCCAGTGACCTAGTGCAGAGTAGATTTAGGTGTGTGTGTGTGGGGGGGGGGCAGTGTGTGTGTGTGTGTGTGTGTGGGGGGAACAGTCCAGTGTGTGTGTGTGTGTGTGTGTGTGTGTGGGGGGGGCAGTGTGTGTGTGTGTGGGGGGGGGAACAGTCCAGTGACTGGGGGGGGGCAGTCCAGTGACCTAGGTCACCAGCCCGGTGTTCCTTCTGGCTGGGGCTGGGGGTGAGAGGGAGGAGGGGAGAGAGTTCAGCAGTCTCACGGCCTGGTGGAAGAAGCTGTTCGTGAGTCTGGTGGTGCGGGAGCGGAGGCTCCTGTACCTCTTTCCGGAGGGCAGGAGGCTGAACAGACTGTGTGCAGGGTGACTTCTATCGATGGCAATTGAGATAGCTTTGCGGCTGAGGCGGGTGGTGTAAAGATCTTGCAGGGAGGGTAGTGGTCCACCGATTATCCTTTCAGCTGTTCTCACGATGCGTTGCAGAGCGTTCCTGTTGTAGTCAGTGCAGCTCCCGCCCCACACGGTGATGCAGCCGGTCAGGATGCTTTCGATGGTTCCTCTGTAGAATGTCGTCATGATGGGTGGCGGGGCACTTGCCCGCTTCAGTTTACGCAGGAAGTAGAGACGCTGCTGTGCTTTCTTGGCCAGTGATGCGGTGTTGGTGGTCCAGGAGAGGTCATCACTGATGTGCACCCCCAGGAACTTGGTGCTGCTCACCCTCTCCACTGCAGCACCGTCGATGGTCAAAGGGGGGTGTTGGGTGTGACCTCTCTGGAAGCTGACAACAATCTCTTTGGTCTTGCTGATGTTTAGCAGGAGGTTGTTGTCCTTGCACCATCTGGTCAGAAGCTCTACCTCTTTCCTGTAGTGGGTCTCGTCGCCGTTAGTGATGAGGCCCACCAGTGTTGTGTCGTCGGCAAACTTCACAAGGTGGTTGGAGCTGTGGGTTGGTGTGCAGTCATGTGTCAGGAGGGTGAAGAGGAGGGGGCTGAGCACACAGCCTTGTGGGGCCCCTGTGTTAAGGATAATCCTGTCTGAGAAGTTGTTGCCAACACGCACCGCTTGAGGCCTCTGGCTGAGAAAATCCAGCAGCCAGTTGCAGAGTGAGGTGCTGAGGCCCAGTTTGTCCAGTTTGCAGATGAGTTGTTGTGGTATTATGGTGTTGAACGCTGAGCTGAAGTCTAAGAACAGCATTCTCACATACGAGTCTTTCTTGTCCAGGTGGGTGAGTGCTGGGTGGAGGGCAGAGCAAATTGCATCGTCTGTGGATCGCTTTGCCCTGTAAGCGAACTGGTAAGGGTCCAGGCTGGGGGGCAGGATGGATTTTATGTGTGACAGGACTAGTCGTTCAAAGCACTTCATGATGATGGGTGTCAGTGCCACAGGACGATAGTCGTTGAAGCAGGATGGGGAGGATTTCTTAGGCACAGGAATGATGGTGGCAGTTTTGAAGCCTGAAGGCACAATGGCTTGCCTCAGGGAGGTGTTGAAGATGTCTGTAAAAACATCTGTCAGCTCCTCTGCACAGTCTTTCAGCACCCTACCAGAGATGTTGTCTGGACCCTCTGCTTTCCGGATGTTGACAGCAGAGAGTGTTCTCCTCACGCTGGTAGCAGACAGGCACAGGGGCTGGTCGTGCAGAGGTGGTGGTGTTTTCTGTGGGTGGGTGGTGTTCTGGCCCTCAAAGCGTGCGAAGAAACTGTTCAGGCTGTTGAGCAGAGTGATGTCGCTCTCGCATCTTTGTGGTGCAGGTTTGTAATCTGTGATGGCCTGAATGCCCTGCCATAGGCTCTGTGCATTCTTGCTGTCCTTGAAGTGGGAGGTTATCTTGTTTGTGTACTCTTTTTTCGCCTTCCTGATGCCACGGGACAGGTTGGCTCTCGCTGTTCTCAGAGCTGATGCATCCCCAGCTTTGAAGGCCTTGTCTCTCGCCCTCAACAGCCTATGGACGTCTCCTGTCAGCCATGGCTTCCGGTTGGCCCGCATGGTGATCCTCTTGATGTGGGTCACGTCGTCTGTGCATTTGGTGATGTAGGAGGTCACTGTGTCTGTATATTCTTCAATATCTGTGATGCCGTTGTAGGTGGCTGCTTCCTTAAACATTTCCCAGTCTGTTGTCTCAAAGCAGTCCTGTAAGGCTGAGGTCGCCTCCTGTGGCCACACCCTTATTTCTTTCAGAACCGGTTTGATGACTTTCACTTTCGGTCTGTATGCAGGCATTAACATAATGGTGAGGTGATCGGAGGCGCCGATGTGGGGGAGGGGTGTGGCTTTGTATGCTCTTTTGTGCTGGGTGTAAACACAGTCCAAAGTGTTGTGTCCTCTTGTTGGAAAGTGGATTTGTTGATGAAACTTGGGAAGAACAGTTTTGAGATCAGCATGGTTGAAATCGCCAGCGAGGATGATGAAACCGTCTGGTTGTGCCGTTTGTTGTTCACTGATAGCCTGGTATAGTTCGTTCAGCGCCGCACTTCTGTTGCTGTTGTTAGTTGGGGGGATATAAGTAGCGACCAGCAGGATCGAACTTATCTCCCTCGGCAAATAGAAGGGGCGACATTTCACGATCATGAACTCCGCCAGAGGTGAGCAGTGTCTGTATACTACAGTGGCATCCCGGCACCACGCGTCGCGGATGTAAACACACACGCCCCCACCGTGCGTCTTCCCCCCCTCTACGAGAGCCCTGTCGGATCTGTAGCATGTTAGCTGCTCCAGCTGTATCGCGGAGTCCGGAATGTTATTATTAAGCCAAGTTTCAGTAAAAACTAACACACAACAGTCACTCACTTTTCGGTTTGCTGATCTCAGGAGTCGTATATCATCCATTTTATTGTCCAGTGATCGTACGTTAGCCAGAAGGATAGATGGTATGGCTGGGCGAGTTGGCTTAGCCTCTAGCCTAGCCCGGACACCTCCGCGCTTGCCCCGCTTCCTCGTCCTGGCGCACCGCTTCCGACGCTTCCTTTCCGGGGGAGGGGTAGCCGGCGAGTCCGGTGAGTTAGCAGGCCAGCGTAGCAGTCCTAGTTCCGTAAGCGAGTTCTCCAGTTTTGTGTCCAAAACTTTGCAAATCTTGCTTCTCCGGATGTGTAGAAAAAACTGTCGGCTGTACACGTATTCCGACGTGGACTGGCAGAAAAAAACTTCGGACAAACACATGTAGTTATCTTTTCTTTACTGCACAGAATTTGTTTTTGAATGTATTTCCTAGGTGAGACACTTTTGCTCTTCACCCACAGCATCTGTTAGGACCAATTATACCAACTATTGGTGGTATACCAACTCCTATTGGTGGTATACCAACACCTATTGGTGGTATACCAACACCTATTTGTGGTATACCGACACCTATTTGTGATATAATAACATCTATTGGTGGTATACCAACTCCTATTGTGGTATACCAACATCTATTGGTAGTATACCAACACCTATTGTCGGTATACCAACAACTATTGGTAGTATACCAAGATCTATTGGTGGTATACCAACACCTATTGTCGGTATACCAACTCTTATTGTGGTATACCAACACCTATTGTCGGTATATCAACACCTATTGTGGTATACCAACACCTATTGTCGGTATATCAACACCTATTGTCGGTATACCAACACCTATTGTCGGTATACCAACACCTATTGTCGGTATATCAACACCTATTGTCGGTATACCAACACCTATTGTCGGTATATCAACACCTATTGTCGGTATACCAACTCCTATTGTTGGTAAACCCACTCCTGGTGTTCTGTACTTCAGATTCAGTACTGTGTGCTTCAGATGAGGTCTATTTTAACATACTGTCTCTTTGTTTGTATCTGGGAACCTTCAGTAACAGTTCCAGTTCTCTTTCTGCCGTATATCTTAGTTAAAAAAAACCTGAATCCTGGCAGCAAGACACTACCCACAGCATCATTTTCCGATTAAAGTTGCTTCGGATAATTTCGTCACGCTCTGATTCCCAAACTTTTTCTATTTGTTCCCATTTTTTTCCCGCACTCATTCTTTTATAAGATTTATAAATTAATATCAGGATTCATCTGGACCAGGAAGTTTCCGTAAGGCTTTTTCCTGGGAGGATAAAACGTCTGTGTAGACCATCGCCGCCAAATTTCAGGATTTTACAACACCAGCCTTTTTGCCTTATGAGAGTTCTGGCTTCGGCTGGAGGGCTCCAACTGTCCCTCCACCCGGATAATAATGGAATCCTCCATCCTCCAGACTTCCAGTCTTGTTCATGCTTCCGTGAATCTCTGACTCAAATAGACTCTTAAGGATATGGAAACAATTCAGGCGATACCTTGGCCTTCTGGTCTTCTCTTTCCTTGCTCCGATAGAAGCGAATTCGCCTTTCCCCCCTTTTTTAGTAAAAACATTTTCTTCCTGATAACATCAAATCAATCAGGGACTTTTTTTTAGAAATGTTTACCTGGTTTTCCAGCTCCTGTCCACCCATTTTAAGCCTTCTATACCCCTATGAATGACATAATCCCTGTTCCGCATCATCCCATCCACAAACTCAATCCTATCTCATTGCAGGCTGTAAAAATGCCATGAAAGGACGATGTACTTTTTGAAATTGAAGATGATCTACGAGCCGAGAGCAGCAGGTTCACTCCTCCTTCATCTCTGCTAGGCACCGGTTGTTACGACAAGCTTCTAGCATAGCTATCCCTTTAATAGGCGCACACGGTCAAGAACGAATGAGCACCGAGTCTGTGATCTCCAGCTGCGTTCATCCATATGTTTTGGACATTTCCCTCTCATGCATTCCTATTCAATACTATCTCCAATACTATCTCTGTTTCTATCCAACTGTCTGCAAACCACTGCCTTAGTCATCCAATATGTCTGGGAACTTGCTGAATTACAGTTATCTTTTATCTGTTGGGCTGGCTATTGGTGCTTTCAATAAATAATGACCAGGCATGTGGATATAATGCCTAAACAATGATTTATGGGTACTTTAGTGTGTATAAAAGGGTCTTTTGCAGCAAGTGTGGAGCTCTGTAGGGGGTAAAAACGAAGCTCCACAGATGTCAGTTCGGCAGCTATGATTGGATTTACGGTTTCTATGGTGGTTGGTTGCGATATATACAACGTTATGTTTGACTGTTTGGTTGGCAGGTTTGAGTTTTGTCCTTGAACAAGAGTTTTCCTGGTACAAATTGTGGGATTTACATGGATTTGTGCGCCCGTCTGGGGACTGGTGAATGTTGTCTAGACGTTAACGAGGAGAAACAGGCACCGAACCATTCCAGATGCTTTTCAGATCACTGCACACTAAATATATTATAATTCCTGCCAGCCCCCCCCCCCTTTTTTTTATAAAAACCCTGTTGAGAATGAACAGTGAAAGAAGAAAGAAGAAGCTGGATCAGAATAATGACATCTTTAAAGGCCATTCTCTCTTTTTCTGTGTGGGAGAGTGTGAGTTTTACACAGCTCGTCCCTCGTCTCTAAAAGTCAGTCCAGACTAAAGCAAACGATGTGTCATTCAAGTCATATGTCCGACCAGGGATGATCCAAACCGGTTCGTCACCATCTCTTCCCTGTTCATTCCCCTCCTGATCAGGGCTGCGTGTCATGGATCCGCTGCGAAAAGCCCAATGTTTATTTGGGTTCTCGGTCATAGTTTGTTTAATGTTCTTCTGCCTGCTTGTTTGGACTGAGACGGACGTACATCACGCTGGGTTCCACGGTCTCCAGCCTCCAGATCAAAGCGTTTCAGCACATTGAGCCAATTCTTGGCCAGGGCGTGTTTTACAGTAACACACCGGTGATGTGATGTATTGATAAGATGCTTCTGCTGATCTTTAAGTCAAATCTGACAGTGTTTTCTCTGCACATCCGTTTATTTTGGATCATTTCTCGGAAACCATCTGGGCGGGATTTATGGACTTATACTCATACCGTTAAACCATTCTAAAGTATCATGTCCTGTTTCAACATGATGAAAATGACTCATTTCTGAATCCCTTGTATGTCCTGCAGGACATGGCCTCCCTCGGATCCCAAAAAGGAGGGATCACCAAACATGGCTGGCTCTATAAAGGCAACATGAACAGCGCCATCAGCGTTACCATGAGGGTCAGGCAACAATAATTTAAAAAAATATACATGGTGTCTCAGTTGCATATTGTAAATGTACACTGCCAATAACCTAATACTGCAAATACCACTGAAATTACAGTGTTTAATTGATTTTTACTGTACAACGAATCACCCAAATACTGTAAATGGGTCAGTGGCATATAATAATGGTTTTTTTTTTTTTCCTTTCCCCATGTTGGTTATTTGGCATTTGAAAGTACATTTATAACATTTTTTTTTACAAAAATCACACACAATTTGTGTTTTGTTTGGTGTAACCCAAAAATAATAATAAATGTTAAATATTTTATACACCTATAATTAAAATCTAGTTGATAACATTTTTTTAATAATATTTTTTAAAAACCTTTTTTAGAGTTAAACTATATGGTAACAAGTTTTTAGGGTTTACACCACATTACATTTTTGACATTATCCCAAATACAACAGAAATCACAGTTTTACAGTTAATCACCTAATACTAAATACAAGTATTTCATTGTTTTTTCTTATTATTTTACAGTCAATACTGTAAACAGAAGTACAGTACTTTTACTGTAAAAATATTTATATATATAGTTACAGCAACTTCCTTGATAATTTCTGCCAGTTATTTACTGTAAATTTTAGGTTAGTGTTTTTACAGTGTATTTACAGTATGAACTAAGGATTTTGCCTTTTTTATTTTATTTTTCTAACTAATGTTATTTCCTATTGTTTCAGTCATTCAAGAGGAGATATTTCCATCTGACCCAGCTGGGCGACGGCTCCTACAACTTAAACTTCTACAAGGACGAGAAGATTTCCAAAGAGCCCAAAGGGACCATTTTCCTGGACTCCTGCATGGGTGTTGTCCAGGTAAAATATTCCAATCATCTCCGGCACGGCGGTGATTGTTGGAGTGCGTCGCCCCCCCGGTGCCAAATGGGATATCCCCGCTGGCGCCGTAGTGGAACAGGGTGTAACCGGGGCCGTCACTGGAGATTAAAATACCGTTTACCTTAAATAAACCCAGAAAAGCTTCCCTCCGCGGAGCTTCTCGTCTGTAAATGGATTTTCCATCTTGCTGGGCTCAAATGTAAAAAATGTAGGTGGGGGATGTGGAGGGGAGGGGGGGCTTTTAAAAACAAATTGCTTTAACAATGGTGGAGCACCACTAAGAGTCTCTGGTCCCTGAAACCTGAGCCTTGGCCCCCCCACCACCGGGTTCACGCTTTACTGCTGACGAAACAAGCTGAAACGCTGAGGCCTCGCTTCCGTTCACCGACTCACTGCCGCTGCTCGTTTTTCATCCCTCCATCATCTCGATGGACGGCGGATTCCAGCGAGAAAGGCTCCCAACTGGCATCAATCAGAAACTCATCCTGGAGGAATGCGTTATAAGAAGAGGGAACGTTGGGGGGGGTTTTGGCCGCGGCAGCCTGATTCCTGGCGTGCCAGAGGGGGGTTGAGGAGGAGAAGAAGGGGTTTGCACTTGCTGTTTGAATCCTCCAAGATTGTTCCGAGGCTTTACGGATGCTGCGTGCGGAACGCCGCCGTTCCCTCTGTTAGATTCCTAAGCGGCGGACGGAGTGAAACAGGAATTCAGCTCCAGGTTCAGCTCGGTCAGATGAGCGATATGAGTCTCTGTGCCATTTTTCTTTCTTATATCTAGAAAGAAGCGATCATTTCATGTCTGTCTCATATATATTAATGAGCCTCTCCTTGCATTTTAATGGCTGTGATGGGCGCTGCCTGTATAGTTGTGACATAGCAACCTCGCAGAAGTGCAGATGGCCTAATTTTCCAAATACAAGCTGTGTGCATTTCTCTGTGGATTAATACATAACAGCTAGACCTTTACTTCAATCAATCAAAATCTCATTTTCTATGAAATGGCAGGTTTAAACTGATTTAACCACTTAATTCCCAGGCCTATTTAACAGTTTTCCTGATATACATGACAATAAATCTGGAATATTTCTACAACCACAAAGGTTTGCACCTAAACCAAAAAGAATTCTACATGTGAGATCATGAAATCATAAAATTGTGTTTTACTAAAGATAAAAAAAACTTTATTTAAAGCTTAAAACAAGTCCAAACTGACCTAAATCAGGAAAAAAAACTTGCAGTCAGCTAAATTATCTGCAATACAAAGTTCAATGATTAATAAGGTAAAAGTTCAAATATCAATTACATATGACAAAACAAATCTAATTGTATTAAACTATGTTCTTATTGTATTGCTATTGGGGGTTAACATAACATTGCTGACCCTCTATTTGATGATTTTAAATGAGCCAACTGGAAAATACGTCCAATTACGGAGCTGCTCTTGGCGTCGAGGTGATTCACTTGATTATAAATTTAACCTGGTTTGCTACTCAGCGAACCCTGATGTTGGTGATTAGCTAATTGGCGGTAATGTTACTCAACAGCCGCTTTACACCCCGCGCTGTGCTGTTGTGTTTTCTGCTCTGTTTAATGTCAGGGAGATAATATACAGTGTTTGCTCTGTGTGTGTGTGTGTGTGGCTGCAGGAGTTTACCTCTGCAGCTGTAACAGCACATGTGCAGTGACATCATACTGAGCCCCGAGCTGCTCCTGCGCTTTGATTGGACGCCAGCGTGCAGTATAATCAAACATACAAAACACTCACATGGTAACGTGCTGTGTAAAGTCCAGAGTCTGGTAGTGCAGAAGGGGATGGTACGCTGAATTCCTCAGACTTTTTGAAGGGCAGGGGTGGAAAAGGACACACATAATGTGTTTTTGCCACTGAAAAAGGTATTTAAGCATGTGTTCAGGCATTTCAGCACATGGTTTGGCTTTAAAACTTTAAAAATTTTGGCTGCCACAGGGTTAGTGTAGCATACATTTAGGTTCTAGAGGGAACTCAAGCATGCATATTGGCTCCTGGAGGGCACTTTAGTCCACATTTTGGCTCCTAAAAGGAGAATTTAGTACACATTTGGGCCCATAAAGGGCACTTCAGTACACATTTGGGCTCCTAGAGGGCACTTTAGTACGCATTTTGGCTCCTAGAAGCCACTTTAGTAAACATTGTGGTTCCTAGAGGGCACTTTCGTACACATTTAGTCTCCTAGAGGGCACTTTAGTAAACATTGTGGTTCCTAGAGGGCACTTTTGTACACAATTGGATCCTAGAGGGCACTTTAGTGCACATTTTTGCTCCTAGAGGGCACTTTAGTGCACATTTTTGCTCCTAGAGGGCACTTCAGTACACATTTAGTCTCCTAGAGGGCACTTTAGTAAACATTGTGGTTCCTAGAGGGCACTTTTGTACACAATTGGATCCTAGAGGGCACTTTAGTGCACATTTTTTGCTCCTAGAGGGCACTTCAGTACACATTTGGGCTCCTAGAGGGCACTTTAGTACGCATTTTGGCTCCTAGAAGCCACTTTAGTAAACATTGTGGTTCCTAGAGGGCACTTTTGTACACAATTGGATCCTAGAGGGCACTTTCGTACACAATTGGGTCCTAGAGGGCACTTTAGTACATATTTTGATTGCCATAGGGGCACCTTTACACATGTTACGGCTCAGAGAGGGCACTTTAGCATGCATTTTCACTCCTAGTGGGCACTTTAGCACACTTTTTAGCTCCCAAGTCGGCATTTTAACACACATTTCGCCTGCCATAGATGCACGTTAGCGTATCAATTTGACTCCTGGAGGGCACTCTAACACATTTTTCGGCTCCCAGAGGGAACTTTAGCAGACTTTATCAACTGTTGGTCGGTGTGGGGGGGCGGCTGAGGCTGCGTACGCGTCCCCCTGACTAATAACTGATGTGTGTTATCGAGGCTTTGGTTTTACACGCCTCTCAGTGTTTACTCAGCCAGGCTGCAGATAATGACTCTCCCTCCCATCACTCCCACTCCACTGTTTCAACATTTTAAAGCCGACTACAGCGATAACGGCAACATAACAAACCGCCGGCAGTAACCAGGCGACTTATCTTGCACGTCGAGGAGAAAAAAAAAAGAAATACCTTATTGAGGCGTGTGGGTTAAGCAGCAGATGATGACAAGCTGCAGCTGAAGCGGGGGGTCAAAGGTTAAACTGGATGAGCTGTAATGGAGTGAAGCTGAAGCTGAATCCCCCAGAACGGGGGCTGTGACGGTTCGCTTTTCACGTGGACTTCACAGAGCCTCCGGCCCTGGTCCTGCTGGCGGATCATGAGGCTTTTGTTGCGCAGATGGAAAAACTCTCGGCCCCTCCCTGAACTCAGCTATGTCTAATGGCCGAGCTGCCCACCACTTTCAAAAACACTGACCTGACCTTTTTCAAGACTTTAACTCTTTAATTCATGTTTTTTTTTTTTTATGCAGAACAACAAAGTGCGGAGGTTTGCGTTCGAGCTGAAGATGCAGGATAAGAGCAGCTACCTGCTGGCCGCGGACAGCGAGGCCGAGATGGAGGACTGGATCAACACGCTCAACAAGATCCTGCACAGCAGCTTCGAGATCGCCATGCAGGAGAAGAGGAACGGAGACGTTCACGACGGTGTGTGTGTGTGTGTGTCTTCTCCTGTCCTGTCAAAACATTACCCAGGCTTCTGAGGGCTTTTATGCTTCTCGTAGTACTGTGAAAATATCCACTGCAAGCAAGGAGTTTTTTTTTGCAGCCAAAAAACAACTTCTGCATCAGTTTTGTTAAAAATATTATTGTTTTCCTTTTTAAAAGGTTCAAGCGAGATTTTTTTTGCAGATGAAAAGGAACTTCTGCATCAATTTTGTTAAGAAATATTGTGTTTTTTGCAGAGAAAAAGTGACTTTTGCATTCATTTTGTGAAAATAATAATGTTTTCCTTCTTAAAAGGTTTAAATAAGAAGTGTTTTTTTTTGCAGAAAAAAGTTACTTCTGCATTATTTTTTTTTTAATTTATATATATATTTCTTCCTAAAAGTTTCAAACAAGAAGTTTGTTTTGCAGGCAAAAAATCAACTTCTGCATCAATTTTGTTATATACAGTCGTCCTCAAAATTATTCATACCCTTGCTGATTCTTGTGATTTTTTCATTTAGTGATTAAATAAATGCTTGTTTTCAAATTTGTGTTTTAGCTTCATGTGACCAACAATTGAAAGAATGACAACAATATAAAATAATTTTAAAAAATCATTTCTGGGGTATTTTATTAACGGAGTCCAAAAAAATGCCATGTTCAAAATTATTCATACCCTAGTCCATCGTCTTTATTTAATAGTCAATGGCATAGCCTTTATTCTTTATGACTGCTTCCAGACGATTCTTGTACGTGTCCACAAGCTTCTTGCACATCTCCTGTGGGATGTTGGCCCACTCTTCCTTGGCCAATGCCTCAAGCTGGGTCAGGTGGGTTGGTTTCCTCGCCATCACTCTGGTCTTCAAGTGATGCCACAGATTCTCAATTGGATTGAGGTCAGGACTTTGACTTGGCCATTCCAGGACACTGATGTCATTGTTGTCCTTGAACCATCTCTTGACTACCTTGGCGGTGTGTTTAGGATCATTGTCTTGCTGGTACATCCAGTTTTGGCCAAGCTTGAGTTTTTCAGCAGATTCCTTGACATTTTCATCAAGTATCCTGATATAATCCTCCTTCTTCATGATACCTTGGACCTTGACGAGATTGCCTGTGCCACTGGAAGAGAAACATCCCCACAGCATTATGCTTCCACCACCATACTTGACAGTGGGCACAGTGTTCTTTGGTCTATAGGCTTCTCCTTTCTTCCTCCAGACATACTGGGTATCCATATGGCCAAATAACTCCAGTTTTGTCTCATCAGACCACAGGATTGTTGACCAAAAGCTGGGTTCTTGCTTCAGATGACCTCTACAAAAGGCCAGGCGAGCTACCAGATGTTTTTTCCTGAGCAGCGGCGTCTTCCGAGGTTTACGTCCATGGAGACCTCCTCTGTGCAAAACTCGCTCAATGGTGGACCGTGACACCTTTGTCCCTGTCTGCTCAAGGGTTTGAATTAGGGCCTTGGTTGTGGTCCGTGGGTTGGTGTTGACCTCTCGGCAGATTCTCCTGGCAAGTTTGGGGGACACCTTACACTTTCGGCCACGCCCACTGAGGTTTTTGACAGTGTTGAACCTCTTGTGCTTGTTGATGATGCTCTGGACGGTTGAGACAGGGACACCATACTGCTTGGAAATGGCCTTGTAACCCTTTCCTTCACTGTGGGCCTGCACAAGACGCTGACGCAGGTCCTCACTGAGCTCCTTCTTCTTTACCATGATGACCAGAGATTAACAATGACCTGAACCCTTTCCCACTATTTATACTCTTCTGGAAAGATGCTATTTTTTTTAACCTTGTTTAACATTTGGTCAACAAAAAAGGTATTCATTCCGATGAGACATCATGAAATAACTTTGGGACAAAGATGAACACATTCGGGACATTTTTGTTGAGATATTGCCAGGGGTATGAATAATTTTGAACATGGCATTTTTTTGGACTCCGTTAATAAAATACCCCAGAAATGATTTTTTAAAATTATTTTATATTGTTGTCATTCTTTCAATTGTTGGTCACATGAAGCTAAAACACAAATTTGAAAACAAGCATTTATTTAATCACTAAATGAAAAAATCACAAGAATCAGCAAGGGTATGAATAATTTTGAGGACGACTGTATATGTTAAATATATTGTTTTCCTTCTTGAATGTATCAAGCAAGAAGTGTTTTTGCAGAGAAAAAGCAACTTTTGCATCGATTTTGTGAAAAATAATCATGTTTTCCCTCCTAAACGAACCAGCGATTGACTGATCTACAAACATATATAATGCATGGAGGTCTTATTAGTAACATGCTCGGTTAGTATTTGTTTTTTCTGCTTGACGCTGTTGGTTCACACCATCCTCCGCTTACATATGGAGCCTCCCTCCTGCTCCTGGCGTTATGTACGTGTAGTGTGGTGATGTGGTAGCTGTGGACCACCCAGACTTTTAATGCTCACCTCCTGTCTCATAGGAGGCTTAGCTATGGAGGCAGGAGAATGAATGAAACGAATGCCTCTGCACAAAACGCTCCACTAATCTCTCCTGACTCCCCAGCTTTTATTAATCAGCCTGTGCATGAGAGAAAAAAACAATTCTCTCTGAGCTGTCTCAAAATACGCCATTCAGACTTATAGTAATATACTTCTCAATCCTGACTGTTTGGTGCGCTGCTGAATTACTGTTTTCTGAACTTTAGTAGGAGATTAAGGAGGTTTTTTCCCCAACACAAGAGGGTTTTGTTTATCCTATACATCTTTGGCTCGCACCCAATGGTTTTCCTTTTTTTTCTAGATGATGATCTGGGGAAATCAGACAGTTCCTCCGGCAGTATGGACAGCTTCCAGGTAGGTCCTGATTCTTCCAGGTAGGTCCTGGTGCTTCCAGGTAGGTCCTGATTCTTCCAGGTAGGTCCTGATGCTTCCAGGTAGGTCCTGATGCTTCCAGGTAGGTCCTGATGCTTCCAGGTAGGTCCTGATTCTTCCAGGTAGGTCCTGGTGCTTCCAGGTACCGTATTTTCGCGACTATAAGGCACACATTAAAGTCTTATATTTTCTTCAAAATGTGCAGTGCACCCTATGTATGTATGTAGGGGGAAGTGTGGGCATGGATTGTAGATAAAATAACGGGGATGTGCGTTATGCAGAACATCGTTGTTTTAACAACCTGAAAATGGTAAAGAGACACGCTGATAAAGCACAGTTTAAACGGAAGGAAATCAGCTACACAGCTGAGTTTAAGACATAAGACAGGTGGTACGAGTTGGAGGAAAGACTGGATCAGTGGATCACAGAGCAAAGACTGGATCAGTGGATCACAGAGCAAAGACTGGATCAGTGGATCACAATGCAGAGACTGGATCAGTGGATCACAGAGCAGACTGGATCAGTGGATCACAGAGCGAAGACTGGATCAGTGGATCACAGAGCAAAGAACGAGTGGGAGAAGCGTTCCGATAGTCGGCATTGAACTTAAAGTAGTAAAGCTAGCAGAAGAAATTAAAAATTTTCAACGAGGTCTGTCTTGGTGCCATTTCTCCATCCAGACCAGGACTACGGTAGCGCAGCAACTTCCAGCGGATTATAACGCATCATTTAGAGGAAAGTGACTCTGATGGTGAAGAAAGTGAAGCTGGCATGTTTGATGGAGATTTAGCTGCTGTTGGAATCAGAAACAGAGGATGAGGACTTTGATGGTTTGATTGATGACATTACCCCGCTCTATTTTTAAATACACACACTTGTGTGTGTGTGCTTGTTTTATCCGTGTGTTTCACCATGCAGGCGATGATTAAAAAATGTTAGTACTTTGTCATCTATACTTAAATAAAGCACAACCAAACTCAGTTTAGCTCCTGCTCTATTTCTGTATATAAACCCTCCGCTATAGGCGGTGCCTTATGAGTAATGACAGTAATGGTGCCTTATGGTCGTGAAAATACAATAGATCCTGATGCTCAGGACTTCATCATGTACAGATGCTTTATAAAATCTCTGGTTCCTCACTATCAGTGTAAACACCATATTTTTTGCCATTCGCTTGTTTTTACTGATCTGAAATTAAACGCAAACCTTCCGTCATGTGATTTAAACTCTCAGACTTCTCCACTCAGGATGTTGTTTTGGGATTTTCTGAACGAGGAAAAATTAAACATCACAGCCTCTAAAGAAAAAAAAAAAGTGACACTTGCTTTGACATAATAGAGCGATTTTGTGGATAGAAACATCTGTGTTTAGTTACTGATGCGCTGACTGACGGCAGCGTTTTATTCTAAATAGATTTTTAGTGTTTCGGGATAAAACTGCATGGAAACGGTTCACAGGAAAACATCTTGACAGCTTACAGTGTGTTTTTGTACCACCTGACTCTCATCATCTGGCGTGATCAGGCCTGTAAAATATGAAGCCTCATTTCCAGATGGGTGCGAGGAAAAAAAAGAAAAAGCGCTAATGTTAAAACCAACTGAGTCGAAAAACCTTTCATATGGAGCTTCTGGCATTTTCAGCAGAGTTTGTGGTTTGTAATTGATGCAGGAAACCTTTTTTTTAATTCTCCTTTCAGAGCACAAGAGACATCGAGTCCAGGATGAGGAGCGAGACCAGACTGAAGCTGTTCACCCTGGACCCTGACACACAGGTAGCTGATCACGGATCACCTTCACGTATCAGATCCAGCGTAACACCTCAACGCCCCCCCTTCTTTCTTTTTGACCGTCTTGCAGAAGCTGGATTTCTCAGGGATCGAACCGGACGTGAAGCAGTTTGAGGAGAAGTTCGGCAAACGCGTGATGGTGAACTGCAACGACCTGTCCTTCAACCTGCAGAGCTGCGTGGCCGAGAACGAGGAGGGGCCCACCACTAACGTAAGACACTAAAACGGCCATAGACGGATAGGACGCTTCGCTGTGGAGGCCCGACGGACCCGACTCATTATTCCAGCCGCTGGAAGGGCTCCTGTTGGCATGGCAACCAGGCAGCATCCTCAGCTATGGCTAATAATCTGTATAAAGGAGTCTGAGTCCTGCGGTCCCTGTCTATTACAGACACACACAGACATTTAAACACACACACACACACACACTACACAGAGAAATGCACACAGCTGTGATACAGGTTGTGATGTCACACTGCGCTGTTCAAACCAGCCAATCATTAATGAGCAGACACACACACTGACCTGTTTTCATTCTATCTGGTGTTTTTTCAAGAGCCTTTGTGCCACCTGGTGGAAAACAGAAAAAATATATATATATTAAATTTCACCAACTTACAGCCCAGGAAAACATATTCAACACACACACACACACACACACACACCCACATACATACACTGAGAAGTGACTATAAAAAGTGTTCATCCAGCTCCCTCCACTGAAATGTCAGTGAAATACCTAGCATACAGCATATTAACTGGATTTTGATTATGTAATATGGTTGTAAAAATGTGGAGGAAAAGAAAAGCAAAAATAAACATTATTAAGAGGCTTCGGGTGAATAGAGACAGAATATTAATTAACACCATGAAACTTCCCCAGTTGATATCAGACAATAAGAGACACAAGTTTTCTGAAATTGTATTTTTAAATATGCATTTTAAGCACAATATAAGCTAATATATTATATAAATTTCTAGAACAGAAATCAGTTTGTTGGTTAAATGTTTTTGGATTTGTCTTTTTACTATGCAAAAAAACCCCCAGAAAATACTATTCTATTTTCTCCATTTTTGTAGGAATCAAATATACTATTTATCATATTATTACATAATAAATGTGACTTGGTGCAGACATCGTTTGTGGTGCTGCTTCAGACTGTTGACTGAGTTTAGGAGATGAATTATATACAAAATTCCATTTTTCTGGAAAAAAAAGCGTTTCAACTTCCTGAAATCTCCCTGAAAAGTGATTAAGCTGTTTAACACACTATTATTGATCAAATATCAAAATCCAAACAGTGTCAGAGAGTCAACTACAGGTTCCACATTTTCATTTCTACCTCTCTGATACTTCTCATTTTATTCACCTTTCATTAAATCTCATATGAACACTGAGACACTGGCGAGTTCCACAGTAAAACTATTATTGAATGAACAATCAGGTATTTACAATGACATAGAAATTCTGTCTCACTCATACAGTTTTGTGATAAAACCTGCAGTATGTCGACTTACACAGGATGATGCTCTGTTCCTGCTCCAGGTGGAACCGTTCTACGTCACCCTGTCGCTGTTCGACATCCAGAACGGCAGGAAGATCTCCTCCGACTTCCACGTGGACCTGAACCACCCGTCCGTCCGGGGCCTGGTGTCCAGCAGCAGCAGCCAGTACATCAACGGGGGGGGGGACGTGCACTCCGACGGGCAGCGGCTGGTCCACGGCGTGCCGGAGGCAGCCATGCAGTACCCCAGACAGGTGGGGGGGGGAATATATATTATATATTATATATATCATCCCCACAAAATCTTTATAAAGGAACCAAACAATTTGGAATATTGAAGAAATATTATATATATAATAATATTATCCTAATTATCATCCTCATTCTCATCAATATTATTATCATTATTATCATCATTATCGTCATTATCATTATTATTATTATTATTATTATTATTATTATTATTATTATTATTATTATTATTATCATTGTTATGATCGTTATCGTTATCATCATTATCATTTTCATCATTATCATAAATATTATCATCATCATTATTATCATTATCATCGTTATCATCATCATCATCATCATCATTATCATTTTCATCATTATCATAAATATTATCATTATTAGCATTATTATTATTATCATCCTTATCATCGTTATCATCGTTATCATCATCATCATTATCATTTTCATCATTATCATGAATATTATCATCATCATCATTATTAGCATTATCATCGTTATCATCATCATTATCCTAAATATGATCATTATTATCATCATCATTATCATCATAATTATTATCATTATCACCATTGTCATCATTAATATCATTATTATTATCATCATTATTATCAATATTATCAATATCATCATCATCATCGTCATCATTATCATCAATATTATCATTATTATCATTATCATCATAATTTTTATCATCATCATCATTATTATAATTAGCATCATTATTATTATTATAATTTGATCCAGATGCTGATTGGGAATGGAGAAATAATGTGTAAAAAAAAAAGTTGTTTTCTTCCTGTTGGGAACAATAAATACCCAGGATGCAACAGGCTCATTCCCTTGTTTACTAATGACAGCAGCATGGATTAATTGTTTTAAGAAATACTGTGATGAGGCAGCAATCAAATTATATATTTCTGTCTTATTTAAAAAAAAATTCATTGCAATAATCACAAAAATGAGTTTAATTAATAATTAACCATGTTTGACAGTCAGCTGGTAGTTCTTTATATGGGATAAACCCTACTTACAAACTTAGATGTTAAAGGCATTTATCACACGTCTTGTTAGAAATGTGCTGGAATTCGTCTGCTGGTTTAGATCAGACCTAATGCTCGCTAATGAGCTCACATGATGTCATTCATAGTGGTGGCAGCGAGGATTTTCATCATTTTTTCCCCTCATTGATTCATGAGCTCATTTGCCCTATAAATATAAAACGAGTAATAACTACCATTACTTTTAATAACATTATTTAAAAAAACATTTGAACACACTGAGCTCCAACCTGAGTTGTTGTAGAGGAAGATTATTATAGTTGTATGGTACTATAGTGTTTACGGACGTTTTTCACTAAAAATGCACATTTTATCATATCGTTAATGGGATTTATGCTTCTAAACCCTACAGGGAGTGTTCTCAGTGACGTGCCCCCACCCAGACATCTTCCTGGTGGCCCGCATCGAGAAGGTCCTGCAGGGGGCCATCAACCACTGTGCAGAGCCGTACATGAAGAGTTCGGACTCCACCAAGGTAGCGATGGTACCGGTGATGCTGGACCCGGTTTCTACAACCGAGGCCATGCACCCTTATAGGGAGGAAAAAAATGTGAAATGCATGTGTAGACTGGCCTTATTTCTGGATATGTTCTTTATTTCAGGTGGCACAGAAGGTTCTGAAAAATGCCAAACTGGCCTGTGCCCGGTTGGGCCAGTACAGGATGCCGTTTGCCTGGGCTGCCAGGTACTTTTAGGGGGGAGGAATAATATATTAAATGTCACATATCATACACTTTTTCCTGGTTGTTATTTGAGGTTGTGACGTCACTAACTAGTTATATTTGTGGGTTCAGGAACCAAAAAGATCATTTTGGTGAAGCTTTACATTGCCTCTTTGCATCTTTCTCAACAGATCATTAGTGTTGTTTTAAAGAACCAACCTGCAACTAGAGACATCAAACTTTTGTTTTCAAAGTGCCATTAGAGGAAAGATTATTAGAATTTTTTTAAATAATGGCAGTGCAAACCTAACTGAAAAGATGATTTATTTTCACCAGTGTGACTGGAATCAAAGGGGAACATTCATCTAAAAGGTAAAAGGTACAACTGGGAGCTTTAATCTCACATAATAAACTAAAAAGTACAAGCCGACATGGTAAAAAAAAATCTATGTCTTCTGATGCAAATATGAACCCAAACACATTTATAAAGTTCACATTTATCTTTCTCAAGCTTCTCTCTGAAGCTCCATTTCATTCATAATAATTAGCATCTTCTCTCATTGGCTGATTTGAACTTTATAATTGTGACATCACAACTTCACAGAACTCCTGACAGCTCGTTTTTAAGGCACAGAAATGAATTGAAGTTGAGCGTTGAAACATGCAACAAAATTATTACAACACCAAGACCTTCTCTTATAATCTATTGTACGACACAGGAAGTTTTTTTTACACAAAAAAGCAATTGAGCATAAGTGTGTGTGCATGCTCTGACCTTATTAACAATTTTATTAGTTAAAGCCATAAATTAAACTATTCCTCCTCCATTAAATGAGACATTAACAGAACTCCTGCTCACAAATGTTCCTGTTTCTCTCCTTGTTCTGTCTTTCAGGCCACTGTTCAAAGACGCTTCAGGGACACTGGACAAAAGTGCTCGTTTCTCGGCTCTGTACAGACAGGACAACAACAAGCTGTCCAACGACGACATGTTGAAGCTGCTGGCCGACTTCAGGAAGTCAGTAACGCTCCTCTGAATTTAAAGTGTCGGAAACCGGAAAAGGAAAATTTATGCCGATAGTTAGTAGGCACTTTGGAAAATGCTGGTTGCTATTGAAAAAAAAAAGATGTTCACAATGCTCACATCTGTGAATGCGATCACATTAATTTGTCAGCTGCCCACTGGGTTTTATAGTCAAGGGTTTGGTTTAATTTTCCCTCCCTTTAAGGCCGGAGAAGATGGCCAAGCTGCCGGTGATCCTGGGAAACCTCGACGTCACCATCGACAACGTAGCCCCCGACTTGACAAGTGAGTCGTCGTGAATTCACGCCGTGAAAATGAGCGAGTTCTGTTCCCTCCAAACCGTTTATTTATTTTTGTCTCCCTCCCCGCCTCCCGTTCCTGTGCTCAGATTGCGTTACCTCATCCTACATCCCCGTGAAGCAGTTCGACGTGAGCGAGAAGTCGAGTGTCTTCTTCGAGGTGGAGGAGTTCGTGCCGTGCTTAGCCAAATGCTCCCAGCCGTTCACCATCTACAACAATCACCTCTACATCTACCCCAAGCACTTGAAGTACGACGGCCAGAAGTCGTTCGCAAAGGTACCGGAGGATTGTACGGAACCTGTAAAATGAGCAGTGGCATGCATGGGGGGGAATTGTTGAAAAACTAGTGTTAAAGTGGTCTTTGGGAGCTAAAGGAGTGTGCATAAGTGACCGAGAGGGGCCAAAATGTGTGTAAAGTGCCCTTTTGGGAGCTAAAAATTCTACTAAAGTGCCCTCTAGGTGCCCGTTGGAAGCAAAAAAGTGTACTTTAGTGTCCCCTAGGAGCCAAAACATACATTTAAGTGCCCCTTTAGAAGCTAAAAGGTGTGTTAAAGTGCCCTCTTGGGAGCTAAAATGTACATTTAAGTGCCCTCTTAGTAGCTAAAAGTAGTGTTAAAGTGTCCTCTCTGGAGTTAAAACATATACTAAAGTGCCCTCTTGGAGCCAAAACATACATTAAAATACCATTTTGGGAGCTAAAAGGTCAGTTGAAGTGCCCTCTAGGAGCCAAAATGTTGATTAGAGTGCTCTCCTGGGAGCTAAAAACTGTACTAAAGTGCCCTCTCAGAGTCACAACATGCATTAAAGTGCCCTCTCAGAGTCACAACATGCATTAAAGTTCCCTCTATGAGCTAAAAGGTGTGTTAAAGTGTCCTCTCTGGAGCTAAAAGATATACTAAAGTGCCCTCTAGAATCTCAAATGTACATCAAAATGCACAAAATGCAAATTTACTAAAGTGCCCTCTCAGAGCCAAAACATACATTAAAGTGCCTTCTTGGGAGCTAAAAGGTGTGTTAAAGTGCCCTCTTGGAGCCAAGACATACATTAACACATACACATACACCGTTTTGAAAGCTAAAAGGTCTGTTGAAGTGCTCTCTAGGAGCCAAAATGTTGATTAAAGTGCTCTCCTGGGAGCTCAAAAGGGTACTAAAGTGCCCTCTCAGAGTAACAACATGCATTAAAGTGCCCTCTAGGAGCCATAACATACATTTAAGTGCCCTCTTCGGAGCTAAAAGGTGTGTTAAAGTGTCCTCTCTGGAGCTAAAAGATACACTAAAGTGCCCTCTAGAAGCTCAAATGTACATCAAAATGCCCTCTTGGGAGCTAAAAATTTACTAAAGTGCCCTCTCGGAGCCAAAACATACGTTAAAGTGCCATCTTAGGGGCTAAAACATGTACTATAGTGCCCTCTAGGAGCCTAAATGTTCATTAAAGTGCTCTCCTGGGAGCTAAAAACTATACTAAAGTGCCCTCTCAGAGTCACAACATGCATTAAAGTGCCCTCTAGGAGCTAAAATGAACATTAGAGTTCCCTCTTGGGAGCTAAAAACTGTGTTAAAGTGCCCTCAAGGAGCCAAAACTTACATTAAAGTGCCCTCTTGAAGGCTAAAATGTGTCTTTAAGGGGCCCTCTAGGAGCCATACATTAAGGTACTCTCTTCCTCCAGGAATCAAAATGCATGTTTAAGTGCCCTCTTCACTAGCAAACACATGCTATTATGCCCTTTAAAAACTCCACTGACGTTGTAGTTTATCGCCACAGGAGGATAAATTATGATCGCTCTGTCTGCTGTGAGCGGCATAAAAATTCCCCCACTTAAAATATCGCACCCAAGGCAGGTTCTTCGCCAATTTTTCAGTTTAGACTCTGCATTTCCACAATTGGTTGCAAGAAAAACGGACTGTTTTAAAGGCGAATTAAGCAGAAGGTGAAGTAATATAAACTAAAACGAAACCTACGCGTGTGTCCTCAGGCCAGGAACATAGCCGTCTGCGTTGAGTTCAAGGACTCGGACGAGGAGGACGCCGCCTCGCTGAAGGTAAACTCCTGGAACTGCTTCCAAATCCCAGGAGGACGGCCCCACCTGTCACGGGATCTGACTAATCGCTGGTATTGTTCCCGTCCCGCAGTGCATCTACGGCCGCCCCGGAGGACCCTTGTTTACCAAGAACGCCTTCGCTGCAGTGTTACACCACCAGCACAACCCCGAGTTCTACGATGAGGTAACTCCTCCAAAGGAACAACACGTACTGTATCACTGGGAAAACTTGATTTAAGGGACATAACAAAATTAATGTGAAACAATCTGGCAACTTTTTCCATTATCACTTTATCATCATCTAGTTTTGCTGTGTGATATTTGCTGGAATAAAGTATGGCCACATATGACAGCTGCAGCTGATCACAACTATACTTTAATCACAATTTTGCAATTAATTATATCATTACACAAATAATTTCACTTTTCATGGTTTTAGAGTCATGATCCACTTTGTTGCACAGTGCCACAAGATAATTAATGATATATAAATTAACAACGATCTTCTATTGAGGTAAATTCAGGTTTTTAGGATTTAAATCTCTAAAAGTTCAGTGGTGCATTATCTTATGAATTTATGGCATCAGGAAAACTGATGCATTGACGTTCACATGTCATGTAGTGTGTATGGAAGCCCATTACCACCCCCAAAAAAAGCAAAAAATCCCCCATGAAAAGTCATAATTTTTTAAGATACAATGTCAAAATCATGAGATAAGAAGTTGAAGTTATGAGCTAAAAGTAATAATTAGGAGATGCAAAGTCCAAATTATGAGATAAAAACCTAAAGTATGACATACAAAGTCAAACGACGATGGAAAGTCATAATTTTTTAGATAAAAAGTCAAAATTATGAGATAAGAAGTAGAAATTATGAGCTAAAAGTAATAATTAGGAGATGCAAAGTCAAAATTATGAGATAAAAGTCAAACGACGATGAAAAGTCATAATTTTTTAGATAAAAAGTCAAAATTATGAGATAAGAAGTTGAAGTTATAAGCTAAAAGTAATAATTAGGAGATGCAAAGTCAAAATTATATGATAAAAACCTAAATTATGACATACAAAGTCAAAAGACGATGGAAAGTCATAATTTTTTTGATAAAAAGTCATAATTATGAGATAAAAAAGTCAGGTTTTTGGACTCATAAAGTTCAAGAGATTTCTTTTAGGATGCTTCACAGGCTTTTATCTATCCAATCACTATTTACAGAAGCTTAACAAAAGATATATAATGTTAAAATGCCAATATTGTAGATGTTATTTAACCTGACTTTGCATTGGAAATGGGAAAATGCGCTTTATTCAATAAATCTTATTATTATTTTGCATCAAGATTCCAGGCTTTTATTAAAATGTCTATTAATGGTAAACATTATATTTCCTCCATTTCCTGTTCACTCAATGAGAAGATTGGTGTTTGACGTGTTACAATGCTGTACTATAATCTTAATTATTTTATTTTTTTATGTCGATATGTTTTATTTGACTTCTCCCCTGGCCTAACCACTGATTTTTATACACTAGTTGTGTTTTAACTGGATTCTCATTCTGTCCAACCATATAAAATCACACCTCCATACAAACATCTTAAAGTTTAAGATCGAGCTGCCGACTCAGCTCCACGAGAAGCACCATCTGCTCTTCACCTTCTACCACGTCAGCTGCGACAGCAACAGCAAGGCCAGCACGAAGAAGAGGGAGCTGGTCGAGATGCAAGGTGGGTGGGACGTGCACGCTCACACACAAACACACACACACACACACACACTTACAGAACCTGTATTTTCTCCAGTGGGCTACGCCTGGCTCCCGCTGCTGAAGGACGGCCGTGTGATCATGAACGAGACCCAGATCCCCGTCGCTGCTGGTCTACCTGCAGGATACCTGAGCTGTCACGAGGGAGCCAGCAAGGTGCCACGCTTCCTGTGCCGTTTTTTTTTTTTTTATCAGATTCATTATATTCAGATTCAGGCCACGCGCTACAAAACCCCCCAAACAATGTGACTCAGGTTGTAGATTTGAAAAATCTGGAATCTGCAATTGTCTGTTAACATACATACAGTGTTGAAAGAAGCAGTCGGATATTCTTTAATAAGTTAAAAGTAAAAATTCTATAATAATGCTCGTAATAATAATACAAAAGTATAAAGTATGGCTGCTGCCACATGTGTTTCTTATCACTAGTTACAGATATATATATATATATATATATATATATATATATATATATATATATATATATATATATATATGTACATATATATGTATATATGTGTATATATATGTATATATATATGTGTATATATATACATATACACATATATACATATATATGTGTGTATATGTATATATGTGTATATATGTGTATATGTATATATATGTATATAGATATATTGTTAGCTATTGTTTTTTGATGAGAATGATATATATATATATATATATATATATATATATATATATATATATATATATACATACATATGTATATATATATATATGTGTGTATGTGTATATATATATATATGTATATATATATGTACATATATATGTATATATGTACATATATATGTATATATGTACATATATGTATGTATATGTATATAATTACTTGTATATAAGTATTTGTAGTACTTGTATATTGTATATAAGTAATAAGATCTTGTGGGTAAATTATAATAATACATTATTAAATCACTTTATTAAAACTGGTGAATTCCTGCATAAGCAGTAATTTTTTGTCATTATTATATATTCAGGGTTGAATCTGAGCAACAGGCAAATTATTCTTTAGAAAGTTCTGTTACGTTTGGATTCATCATGGACGAATTTTCTCAGCAGAAAACTTAAAAAACTCAGTAAAAGTATTACAGAATTGTACTTAAGTATAGTACCTCCATGCAGGTGTTGAGCTACATTCCACTGCAGAGTGCTCCATGAATAACTGGGAGATATTAAATGTTTTTTTTGTATTGCAGCATTCAGGTCCTGAAATCAAATGGGTGGATGGAGGCAAACCTTTATTCAAGGTGTCTGCTCACCTCGTGTCCACTGTCTACACTCAGGTTCGCTCAGTAGTAGTATCAACACATCTTATTGTCTTAGGTCATATCTGAATTTGCTGTTTTCCTGCATTCTGACCTACTTTGGTCCTTTTTTTTTTCTCTAGGATCAACATTTGCACAATTTCTTCCATCACTGTCAGACCACAGCGTCTGAAGCTCAGGCATCAGGAGGAGAACTGGTCAAATACCTGAAGGTGAAGAATAAGAAGCGCTGTTAATCCGGGTGTACGCCTCTTCCCGTCACAAGCTCTCTCTCTCATATTCTCGTCAATGGGAATCTGAGCTTTGACGCGGGGAAGCGACGCTTCTTTTCTCCCGGGTGCTCTTGTAAACAGGGCACAAACGCACACGGAACAATGGCCAGGGGGTCAAACAGCAGGTCAGCCGCCCCTGTCCCCAAATTACTTGGCAGGAGTCGTGTTAGTTTCCTGGAGTCACACACACACACACACACACACACACACACACACACACACACACACACACACCATGTTCCAGTCACAGACATTATTCTCCATATTGTCGCCCTAATAAAATAATAGATTATGTAATTTAAAAAGTGAGTTTTTTGGCCTTAACTCATCTCCTGAATGCAGCTGGTAACATCACTTTAATCCTAAATTGAAAGGATCATGCTGTTTATACTCTATAACTCTAATATGCTTCTAAACACGATTCTTAAAACACTTTCTACCACTGAGTGACAATGTTTATTATCATAAAGGATATAAATAAATAAATAAATCCAATATATGGCCAAATATAAAGAATTAATCTTTAGTCCATTAAACATGTGTCATCACTTCGTTAAATAATTTACCAAATATTAGGTTTTTAAAACTGGATGTTGGTGAGTTACGTTCAATAAAAAAACAGGCAAAGAAGAACCTGGGAAAGTGATGAAAAAGTTTAATTTAACTTTAGAGTTTTCACTATGGAATGAAAGGACAGGTTAATCCAGGTTTAAAGTTGCATAAAGTCAAACTAGAATGTTCAGAAAATCTGTGTATGTCCACATGCATGTCAAGGCCTCTTTGATTGAAGTCATTAATAAATATAATACTACAGTACATGAAGAGTTGAGTGATTAAACTCAACACTTCTTTCATTTTTCTTTTTTCCTACCAGAGTCTGCACGCCATGGAGAGTCACGTGATGATCAAGTTCCTGCCCACCACCTTGAATCAGCTGTTCAGGGTCCTGACCGGCGCCACCCAAGAGGACGTGGCCGTCAACGTCACCAGGCGAGAAATCCACGCACGATTTACGCCAAAAAAAAACAAAAATAGCATCAAAATGAGTGTCTCCAACTCCAATTAGAGACACTTGACAGCACCCAGTAACATGTGCAAGACTACAATTAAACCAAAATTGAAGAAAAAATAAATATATAAAATGTTCTTCTGCTGAAATAAGCTGTAATAAGTGTTTTTATTAAAAGCTGTGTATAGAAATGATGATGAAATACACTGTGTACCTTTTTCACAACTGTAAATGAATTATAATTTCTTAAGAATTCATAGCAAACTTGATTTTTGTTATATCTTTACACATATAATTTAATTTTTTTATGGTTTTAAAATAAAAATCACCCATGAAAAGTATTTTTTTTAGATAAAAAGTCAAAATTATGAGATAAGAAGTTGAAATTATGTGCTAAAAGTAATAATTAGGAGATACAAAGTCATAATTATGAGAAAAAAACCTAAATGATGGCATACAAAGTCAAACGACAAAAGGTTGAAATTATGGGACACAGTTCATAATTAGGAGATATAAAGTCATAATTATGAGATAAAAAAAATCATAGGATAAAAACCTAATTCATGGGAGAAAAAGTCAAAATTATGACTAAATTCTAGAAGCGTATGAACAGCTGTAGCTGCTATGATGAGATTTCTCAAGAATTCATAGCAAACTTGATTTTATGTTTTAATCTTCATACAAATAATTTCCTTTCTCCATTGTTTCAGAGTCATGATCCACATCGTTGCCCAATGCCATGAGGAAGGCTTGGAGCACTACCTGAGGTCATACGTGAAGGTGAACGTCTGTGCTGCTCACCACTGTTACTGCCAGCGTGTTCTTTAGGTTCCACTGATACTCAGCTTCTCCCTGATACAGTTTGTGTTCAAGACCGAGCCGTACACGTCCTCCACCACCCGGACCGTGCACGAAGAGCTGGCCAAAGCCATGACCGCCATCCTGAAGCCTTCCACCGATTTCCTCACGTGCAACAAGCTGCTCAAGGTGACGCGAGGATGGCGGGACGTGGTGCAGCGGTTACGTCTGCTGGCGTGAATTTCCTCTCTCATTGTTCTCTGATTGCTGTTTTTGTTTGCTCCGCAGTACTCCTGGTATTTCTTTGAAGCCCTAATCAAGTCCATGGCCCAGTACTTGATCGAGAGCTGTAAAGTGAAGGTAAGCCTGCGGAAGCGTCTGCATGCATCTGCATGCATCTGTATGTGTCTGCCTGTGTCTGCCTGTGTCTGCATGTGTCTGCCTGTGTCTGCCTGTGTCTGCATGCGTCTGCATGTGTCTGCATGCGTCTGCATGCATCTATATGCATCTGCATGCATCTGCATGTGTCTGCCTGTGTCTGCATGCGTCTGCATGCATCGATATGCATCTGCATGCATCTGCATGTGTCTGCCTGTGTCTGCATGCATCTATATGCATCTGCCTGCATCTGCATGCATCTGCCTGCGTCTGCGTCTGCATGCATCTGCCTGCATCTGCCTGCGTCTGCATGCGTCTGCATGTGTCTGCCTGCATCTGCCTGCGTCTGCCTGCAGCTGCATGCATCTCCCTGCGTCTGCCTGCGTCTGCATGTGTCTGCATGCGTGTGCTCTGCTGCAGCTCTGGTGTTTTACTGGAGTTTACAGCGTGTCATGTCTTGTGGACAGCCGCAGCACCACAGTCAAAAGTATTCTGTATCCGCAGTCTGTCCCACGCCGCTGGTGCACTTTAATTGGCCGCATTTGTTCGTACCCCATAACCGACCACATCCCTGTGTTTAACCTCCGCCGACAAAGTCTGGAGGATCTACAAGAGTCTAAGCAAATCTGAGATTTATCCGTGAAACACAGCTGACTATAATCTACACTATTTTTTATCTTCCACTCATTTAATGGAAAAACCAACCATGTGCTAGTCTGTCCATATTTTCCTCACCTTTGTCTGTGTTGCACATCCAACAGTCTTTCCTGTTTTAAAGCTGCTGTGATCTGTGTAAAGTCACACAGGCGTTGCTTGTGGTGTTCAACCTACAATTACAAAGCTGAGCATCGGCCGACTCTGCAGCTCCCACTCTGCACAGCTTTTATCAGCGCTCTCGTGCTGTTGTTTTCCAGCTGCAGCGGGCAGCTGTTTTCTCCAGAAAGAAACCCGCTGTTCAGCAGCTGTTCAGCACAGAACAGCAAACACCAACTAGCTGGTGAACATAGTGGAGTATTTAGCAGCTAGAGACAGATATTTCCCTCAGGAGTTTGTAGAATTAAAGATAAAGGAGAGTGGATATTTGACTAGTTTAGCAGATGTTAGATTAGCAAATGTTTTCCACAAGATCAGACCAGATGAATTCAGGTTTTTAAGATTTAAATCTGTAAAGGGTCAGTGGTGCTTCATCTTGTGAATTCATGACATCTGGTGTTTTGTGGGACTGATGCTCAGATGTTTACATTACACACCACACAATTAAGAAAAAACAAAAAAATTCCCTATGGAAAGTCATAATTATGAGATAAAAAGCCAAAAATTATGAGATAAAAAACTAAACTATCAAAATTCTGAGCTAAAATATAAATTATTGGATACAAAATTCTAATTATGAGATAAAACATTGAAATTATGAGATACAAAGTCATAAATATGAGATAAAGGTAAAAATTAGGAGATAAAAAAAAACATAATTATGTTTTACAAAGTAAAATTATGAGATAGAAAGTCTTAGTTATGTGATTAAACAAATTAAATTATGGCAAAACAAAGTCAAAATTATGAGATGCTCTGATGTTCACATTACACGCCACACAATTAAGAAAAAGCAAAAAAATTCCCTATGGAAAGTCATAATTATGAGATAAAAAACTAAATTATGGGAAACAAAGTCAAAATTCTGAGCTAAAATATAAATTATTTGATACAAAATCCTAATTATGAGATAAAACATTGAAATTATGAGATACAAAGTCATAAATATGAGATAAAGGTAAAAATTATGAGATAAAAAAAAACATAATTATGTTTTACAAAGTTAAAATTATGAGATAGAAAGTCTTAGTTATGTGATTAAACAAATTAAATTATGGCAAAACAAAGTCAAAATTATGAGATAAAAAGGAAGAACAAAATATATTTTGCTGAGGTGACCTTTTTTGTAAACGGTCAGTGGCGCTTCATCTTGTGAATGTATGACATCTGGTTTGTGGGACTGATTAGAAAACTGATGCTCTGATGTTCACATTACACGCCACACAATTAAGAAAAAGCAAAAAAAATTCCCTATGGAAAGTCATAATTATGAGATAAAAGCCAAAAATTATGAGATAAAAAACTAAATTATGGGAAACAAAGTCAAAATTATGAGATAAAAAGGAAGAACAAAATATCCGTGGCTGATGTGGCCTTTTTATCTCCTAATGAGGACTTTCCATGGGTATATGTTTTTTTTCTAGTGTTCAGCTCATTTATGGATTTTTTAATAGTTTTTGAGCTTTGAGACTTTCCTTTAAAACTGGACGTACTATTATGGGATGCTTCATAACCACCAACACCCTGTTTCCCCCCCAGCTGTCCAGGAATCAGCGTTTCTCTGCAGCTTTCCATCACACCGTGGAGACTCTGGTCAACATGATGATCCCACACATCACCCAAAAGTACAAAGACAACCTGGACGCGGCCAGGAACGCCAACCACAGCCTGGCGGTCTTCATCAAGGTCAGGACCCGCCGTTCCCGTTCCGTTTACTCATTCCTTTTTGTCCCGCGGAATAATGACGGAAACACGCCTCTCCTACGTTCACTGTGCAGCGCTGCTTCAACCTGATGGACAGAGGATTCGTGTTCAAGCAGATCAACAACTACATCAACGGGTTCATGCCCGGAGACCCAAAGGTGACGCACGGCATTGGGCGTGTGTGTGTGTGTGTGTGTGTGTGTGTGTGTGTGTGTGTGTGTGTGTGTGTGTGTGTGTGTGTGAGAGTGTTGGTTTTTACCTTTTTTTACATCATCAGACGCTGTTCGAGTTCAAGTTCGAGTTCCTGCGTGTGGTGTGCAACCACGAGCACTACGTCCCCTTAAACCTGCCCATGCCCTTCGGAAAGGGAAGAATCCTCCGATTCCAAGGTGAGAAAATCACGAAGATTACAGCAAGTACGATAAAAAAAAAAAATAAGTTATAATGCATCAGAAACACACACGCCCTGTAATAACTAAACACAGTGTGTGTATATAACTATACATCACTATAAGCACATTATAAATTTATTATAAATTAAAGGTATGGGCTTCATACTATAGGAAGTGTTGTAGAATAATGACATAAAACCAATTTTCTCAGCTCTAATGCAGTTTTAAATAAATTAGTCTTTATAGATTACCTCCTTATAATTAAAAATGTCATAATAATATTAGATATAACTTTTATTGTTGTACAGTAGTACTCTTTGAATTACATTTCCTCATTTTTCTTTTTCTGTCGATTAGCTTTATTATCTCCATATGACACGATGGAGTCTAACGATACTCCAGTAGGTAGGTTGAAAGTTGAACGCTTGCTGCTTTGACTTGGCTGAAAAGTCGTGAATTCAACCTGTGAAATGACTCTTATTTTCTTATTATGTCCAAAATTGTCTCTTTGTTTGAGTTTTTTTTTGTTTTTTTTCCTGAAGTGGTTTTGGAGTGACGATGATAATAATAAGAGAAGCGACTTTTTTCTGCATTTTTCCTTCAAAAATCACTTTTTTGTAGCTTGCATCCAGATGCAGATAGTTAAAAGGATGCGAGCGGATGAAGGCGTTTTGTTTTTTCTGTCTGTGTGACGGCTCCGTGTGTGAGTGTGATTTCCTTCACTTTCTCCTTAACGCTGTTGAAAAAACATCTGTGTCAATCACTTTAATCCTTGTCGCAATAATCTCTGCTGATCGTCTTATTTTACTTTTGTAAATTAATTTTATTGTTTCCTCATGTAGATGTTCAGATGAAAATCAAACTAGAACCATTTGGCTGCAAATCTGTGTGAACTTGACCGACTTTTTTATTCGATCGGAGACGTCTGTCTTTGCTTTTTTTGTCGTGTGATTCCGTCCCTTTCCATAAGCTTCTGATATTCCTGTGGGCCGGTGGTGATCTCCTCTTCCTCCTCCTCCTCCTCCTCCTCTCCCCCCCCTCAGACCTCCAGCTGGACTACTCGCTGACGGACGACTTCTGTAAGAACCACTTCCTGGTGGGGCTGCTGCTCAGGGAGGTCAGCGCCGCGCTGCAGGAGTTCAGGGAGATCCGGCAGATCTCCATCCAGGTGCTGAAGAACCTGATGATGAAGCACACGTTTGACGACCGCTACACCTCCAAGGTAAGCCCCGCCCCCTTCTCATCCTCCGTCTCGCTTGTTTCTTTCTCCATCTCAGCGCGTGATTTTTCCTGTTCTCCAGAGCCAGCAGGCCCGGCTGGCCACCCTGTACCTGCCGCTGTTTGGGCTGCTGCAGGAGAACGTCAACCGCCTCAACGTGAAGGAGGTGTCCCCGTTCGCCGTCAACCACTCCAACAACGTGAGGGCGACACCTGGTGGCGGCGCTGCAGTAGTGCACGTCATAAACCAAGAAAAAAAAACACCAAAAACTAGCAGGAAACACCTTAAAACAACAAATGTATAATGAAATAATGAAATAAAAACAACTAAAGGCTGCAGCAGCTTCTTTGCTGACAATTATTTATAATTATATCCCTTGATTGATAAATTTTTTGCATTTATTGCATGAAAAAACCTCAATAATTAAATAGTTTATTATAATAGTAGTAGGGCTGCATCTAACCACTATTTAGACATTTAATGTTAGATTGGAGCTGTTTGATTATTTATAAAAATACAGTTTATAATCCTCTAATAATTATGATTAAATAATAATAAATATATTCTTCATGATCTGCACTGATCCTCAATGTGATTTCTATGATTTTATGGACAAATAATTGATCTTATCTTAACTTTTACTGATTTGAGTCATGATGATCTTGTTTTAAGTTTGAAATAAAGCTTTTTATCTGTAGTAAAGCACTAAATATATATATATATATATATATATATATATATATATATATATATATATATATATATATATATATATATATAATTGTAATATTTATTAACATAAATTGATTCGGAAACTTTCACTCAGATGTCAAATGTGGCCTAAAACATTTACAGGGAGGTCTGGAAATTTGAGTCTGGATAAAAATAATGAATTTATAAATGGTATATGTGTAGAGATGCTGATCTTAAAAAAAATAAATTAAAAAAAATTCTTTTCAGCTACTTGAGAAAATATCTTCAGGACTTAAACCGTCATTTGGATAATTCATATCAAAGTTTTCTACCCAGAAACACTTAAATCCTTAAAAAAGAGCAGGTGACCTGTAGTGACCCCATCGGATCACACAGGCCTGTGTATAAAACCAGTGATTAAACTCTGCTCTGTTTCCTCTGTAGAACGGAAGAGAAGATTCTCTGCTCACCAGCGCCCTGATGACGCCGCCCAGGTCCAGCACCTTTCTGGACACCAGCTTGCACAAAGACGTGTTTGGAGCCATATCCGGCACCGGTGAGTGTAGACAAAAAAAAAGGACAGAAACATTACAAAAACATCATTTTTGTTTTTATATTAACCCTTTATTGCATGGAAAAAAAAATAATTTTATTACTTAAAATGGCCATAATAATTTTATATTTAAAAAATATACAATATAAGAAAAAGTATTAGGATAGTTGCATGCAATGTAAGTCAATGGAACTCCATTAGGTTGTATGTATTAGGAATTAGTATTTCATATTTGCATATTGTTATATAGTGTTATACCCAAGATAGTGAGTTTAGGTTTTTTTAAGTTATTTAAGTTTTAAATAATGTTTTTTTTTTATCTGTGGTAAAACACAATGCGTATATGTGTATATATTTAATATTCTTGCTATATTTTCTCCGTCACATTAAATTGATTCTGACAGTCTGATACCCGGGTTAAGCACATAAGCCCCCATCATTTTCTATATTTGCATATTATTATATAGAGTTATACCCCAGATGTGAGTTTAGTTTTTTATTTGGTGAAAATTTGCATAATTCTGAATAAAAGACCATTTTTAGTTATGCTCACATGTCAAATGTTCATGAGCAAGAGGGAATGGTTAGAAATCATTTGTCCTTTCAAAATAAAAGCACCAACCTGTAAAAACACTGATTTTATATCACAGATTTTTAGAAAAATTGAAGCTGAAGTAATATAAGCAATAGAGGGTTGAAATAAAATTTTCTGTACTCTACAGCGTCGCCTCACACGACCTCGACCCCCAACATCAACTCCGTGCGCCACGCGGACTCACGGGGGTCCCTCATCAGCACCGACTCCGGCAACAGCCTCCCAGAGAGGGGCAACGACAAGGGGAGCTCCCTGGACAAAGTAGGTGTCGGCAACAGCCGCCAGATTCCACATTTTACCAGGTCCCCCCCCCCCACCTCTCTTAACATATTAACGCCCAAAAGCGCCACCTCCTGGCTAACTCGTGCCGTTACCTCCCCCCCCCCCACCACCACCACCGTGGCAGACGGGAAAGTTCGTGCGGAGACACTCCGCCAACGTCCTGCGCTTCCTCACGGAGGAGCCGGCGCTCGCCACGCGTCACAAACACGTCACCGTGGACTTCTCCCTGCTCTCTGAGCAGCTCTCACCACAAGTACAAAACACAGTGTCCCGTCCTGGGGATGTGTAGAGAGTGTGTGTCATTCAGTGTGTGTGTGTCCTAAAAACCTTAAGCCCTTTCTTTGCCAGTTTGCCTGTTTTATTTCTTTTTAATCTCTGATGAAGCGGCTGCTCCAAATAATAACTGGTGAATTTTATTTGTACTGCACTTTATATTTTTAAGCATTAAGAAACCTGAAACAACCGGGTTAACACAATATACAATTGATGTACTTTAGTTTGACTACTTCCATTATCTATCTTTCCTGTCAATCATCTCTGGACCCCTAACTTTTATCTGCTGACCCCTTGAAGGGGCTCGAGCCCTATGTTGGGAACCACTGGACTAAACCAGTTACCTCTATATAAAGTAGTTATAAATCACCCATAGAATATTAAGTGAATATTCATAATTATATATGATTATATAATTGAATATATATATATATATATATATATATATATCCAACCTAAATGTATATATACATTTAAGATATATATCCTAAATGTAGGTTAATTTCATTGAAAAATTCCACTTTTCAGACTAAAAGTTATGAAAGCTGCAATTTTTTCAAGTAGAATATCAAAATTGACCATATTCAGTGATACCCATAAATACAAATGAATATATCAAAAGTATGAATACGTTTCTTAGCTGTAGACACAAAAACATGGTCTTTTCGCTTATTTTTTACTTTAAACAGTTGAATAAAGGTCATTTTCATCAGTAAAAAAAAAATCCACCTTTCAGACAAAAGCTGAGACGTTCCCTGAATCGTTTTAACCGCACGTACAATAAATCCTGAGATTCTGTGGTGGAGAACGAGTAAATAATCTAATGATGTCATATTTAATACTTGGAGGTGCTTAACCACCACTTTACTGCAACACTTTTACTGCCTCAGGTTCATTATGCAGGACTTTTACTTTTATTTGAGTTTTTTTCCATTGTGGTACAGTATTTGTACTTTTACCCAAATAAGATATCTCAGTGCTGGAGCTGTTTTATTCTGATATGTGGTAGTTTTTATATCAAAGTGTGTGTAACACCATCCAGTGACTGAGATGATTCTATTCGAGCATTGAACTCTGTTCCAAAGTGCATGAAAACAACTGCACCACACATTCCCAGCGTCACGCTTCTTTTCGGGACGACCGACTTTAGCCATGAAATTCCTCGCTCTCCGATTCGCCCTTTCAGGAAGGAGCCAAAGCCGTGGCCTCATGCTTTCCATGAAGTCATCCCCAGCCCGTTTCATGGTCTAGACTGAGCGCTGGCAAAGCAACGTGCTTGGTGTTAGTCCAGCCCCTCGTGGACTGTGGTGCCGTGTTGTGTGCCTCCACATTAACGGTGTTTGTCGTGCAGTGGCGGCTCGTTTTTCACCCACAAAACATCTGCGTGAATGACTCAACGAGTGCAGCTTCACCGCCGCAGCGCCAGCGCTCCACGAATAGATTTTACTACCGTCCGACGGCCACGACACTAAATGGAGTTCAGGTTTTGGTCTGTGACCACAAAACCAAGTCTGAACTTTACAGGAAAATCTTGTCGATGGTGAAAGTTGCTTTTAATAAATGTGATTGAAACCAAGCAGTGGCGTGCACTGGGGGGGGGGGCGAGTATTAAAGTGCCCTCTTGGGAGCTAAAAAGCATTAATGAAGTGTTCTTGATGATGATAACGTGACCTGTTGGGAGTCAAAACACGTGCTAAAGTTCCCTATAACCTCCTGTTTCTTGGCCTGTATCTCTGACACCATACATGCTGTCGTGTTAATTCCTTGGCTTTTAAATGGTGTGACATTTGTGGGGGGGGGGATCTTGACAGAAATCTCAGGAGGATAGGAGCAATAACGTGTGAAATTCTCCTCTAGGAGCCAAAATATGTGCATGAATGCCCTGTTGAAAGCATGATATTATGATCTTCTGGGAGCCAAAACCCACTAAACTGCCCTATTGGCAGCTAAAAAGCATGCTAAAGTGATCTTTTGGGAGCCTAAACCCACTAAAGTACCCTGTTGGCTGCTAATTAGCATGCTAAAGTGCCCTTTCTGGAACCAATACTCACTAAAGTGCACTGTTGGCAGCTAAAAAGCATGCTAAACTCTCTAAAGTGCCCTGTTGGAAGCTAAAAAGCATGCTAAACTCTCTAAAGTGCCCTGTTGGCTGCTAAAAAACATCATAAAACCACTAATGTGCCCCTTTGGCAGCTAAAAGCATGCTATTATGATCTTTTGGGAGCCAAAACCCACTGAGGTGCCCTGTTGGCAGCTAAAAAGCATGCTAAAGTGCCCTTTTTGGAGCCAATAATCACTAAAGTGCCCTGTTATTACCTGATTCAAATGTTCAATAGAATGTATATGGCCCATATTCTTGTTTTCTTTAAATTTATCCTTTTTTTGCAAATGGATTTATTCAGTAAATGATGGAATAAACCAGAACGTTAGTAACTACAGGTTTAGAGAGTTGTGTCTGTTTTAGGGCTCAATAACGTTCCATTTGTCTAACATATAAAACACGTCTATAGTTTTTTGCCCCTGTGCACGCCACTGAAACCGGGTGTATTTTCCGTAAATGTAGTACGGTCAGCTGTGGTCGATCAGGAGACAGGACTCCATCCCCCTGACAGGATTCTAACATTTGGCTCTTTTCAACCCCCAGAACCAGCCGGCCTCGGCCCTGGGGGGCGCCCTGCTGCGCTGTGACAAACTGGACCAGACGGAGATCAAGAGCTTCCTCATGTGCTTCCTGCATGTCCTCAAAAGCATGTCTGAGGGTAGGAGCTGTTTTCTGCCCAATGTCCCGATCGTACGCAACGAAATTGTCAAATGTGGAGAATAAACAGAATTTGTGTCTTTTCAGACGCTTTGTTCACGTACTGGAACAAGGCTTCGTCCGCCGAGCTGATGGACTTCTTCACGCTGGTCGAGTAAGACGTCTTTTAGTGAAATCAGGAACATGCTGAGGGAAACAAAGAGTGTACGGTGATTTGTCATTTGCTTTTTTTCCTTCCCAGAGTTTGCCTCCATCAGTTCAGATACATGGGGAAGAGATACATCGCCAGGTAATGCTGTCGTGTCGCTGTGGAATTATTTCTCAGGTTTTATGGTGTCGAGGGAGATTTTCAGGCTACAAATTAAGTCTGATACTCATCAAACTTCTTAAAAAATGTATTCTAATTGTGTGAAATCCATAAAATCCCTTGTTATGGAACTATTAACAATCTAATATCTTTACTGGAATATAAAAGTAAGAGGAAAAAACTAAAGTGCTGCAGGAATCATAGAAAATCTAGTTCCGCTTTTCCTCTCAGTTTTATTTGTATGGGCCACACTTTGAGAATGAAGTCTATAATATAAGTTATCCTCTCGCACTAAATCTCTGTCTTTCTTTCTTTAGAATTGACTCATTCAGTCATTTCAAAATCTTTCTGACACTCAATAATTCTCAATAATACACAATAATCACAATAATAACTCAATAATTTGGTACGAATGTCTCAAAAGACGGAGAAAACAGGCGAGAAACTGAGTTTATTCCCATAATATTTCCACTTTATTCTCATTACATTAGGACCTTATTCTCGTAATATCACAACTTTATTCTCCTACTCTGTTGAATTAATTTTCATATTTCCACAAAAACAAATCTTTTATGACTTTATTCTTATAATATTGCAACTTTATTCTTTTAGCATCATGAATTTATTCTTGAAATAAAATTCTATTCTCCTTATATTAAGACCCTTTTTTAAGTTATTTTCTATATTATGACTTTATTCGGTTAATATTACATCATTATTTTCATGCTATTTTAACCTTATTACGATAATAATATAACTTTATAATTGTAATATCATGACTTTATCCTGGTAATATTATAACTTTATTCTCGTCATATTATGATTTTATTCTCATAATATTACAACTAAACATAAATAAATATAAAAATATATAAAACTAAATATTATCACTTATTCTTATTATATTAAGACTTTGTTCTGGGAATATTATGATGTATTTTTTGTAATATTACAACCTTTTTCTTGTCCTATATAGACTATTCTTATAATTTCCCCTAATAATATACATTATGACTTTATTACAACTTTATTCTCATTATATTAAGACTTTATTCTGGTAATATTATAATGGTATTTTTGTAATATTGTTGTAATATTACAACTTGAGTCTTGTAATATTATAACTTTATTCTGGTAATATCATGGTGTTATTTTTGTAATATTCTGGTAATATTACAACTTTCGTCTTTTTAAAATTTTATTCTTATAATTTCCACCAAAAATCTGAGTGTGGCCCTGATACTCTATAGTAGGTTTTACCAGCTCCTATGATTATATCATATATATATATCATAATATATTTTTATATATACAATATTCTAGTTTTTCCTTGAACATCATTGGCTGTTAAACATCAGACAGAACATTAGGACATAGATACGGATTCAGTGTAAAATCCTTGTGGTTGTTGCAGGTTGAACAGGTGAATATTCATCATAATTATTCAACAAACGCGTCTCCACACACGCAAACATCCAGTTCTCTCTGCAACGTGTGGCGGCTACATCCCAGAGGGCTTTGGGTGTTTTTTTCTCTCTGTCTCTCTCTCTCTCTCTAACCCCCCACCACTGTTTCTATCTCTGTTCACTCCAAACGCTGGCGAGTTTAACGTAGTGAGATATAAAAACAAAAAAAAAAGCCGGCTCCCGCCCTCTCCTGCTTGGGTAAGAATAAACCGCTGCATGGCGTCTCCTCCGCTGCCACTGCAACCACATCACATGCATGGCTTTCACTTCTGTTCATTAAACTCTTTAATTCATTAATTAATTAATTAATTAATCGGCATGCCGTTAACACGCAGTCTCATGATGTGATTTCACCATCACACACACAAACACACACACGTGTGCACAGTGTGTGTGTGTGCAAATTCAACCTGAAAGTTTCCAAAATATTCCATTTCCCACTCTCCACGGTGTGACTTTTCTTGTTTTGTGATACCTTCAAAAAACATCATTTGGCTTTCCAGGATATTTGGTGTGATATATTTCTATATTTTTTATTTTAAAAAACACACGGGACCGTCATTCTTTTCGCCGCTAACCCCCGGCTCCGGGCCGGGCCTGGACGTCTTACGTTGTCCCGTTTCCTCATCAGGAACCAGGATGGGGCAGGACCCGTAGCACATGAGCGGAAGTCTCAGACTCTGCCTGTGTCCCGTAGCAGGGCAGGAATGATGCATGCCCGCTTACAGCAGCTCAGCAGCCTGGATAACTCATACACTTTTAACCACAGTAAGTGTCCCCCATGTACTCTACTTTTATTCATCCAACACGACCCCCCCCTCCACACACATCCCATCATCCCCCACCACCCTCCTCCGCCTCAGTCTAATCTAACCCCTCCTGCTTTTATCATCCACACCATCCTCTCCCCCTGTCTGTGTAAACCCAGCCCATCGAAGCAGAATCCGCTGTAGGTAGATTTCGGCCCGCGTCTTTTTTTTTTTTTTTTTTACCTAAAGGGGTTAAAGCTATGTAGTAATTCTGTTTTTTTTTAATGTCCATCCTGTAATGAAGTCTCTCTGTGTTTTCAGTGTAAGAAAGATTTCAAGTATTCTGGGCATATCTGTAGACCATGGTAAGAGCGTGTCAGGCTGGCAGGAGAGTCGCGTTATCGCTCTGTTCATCTGTGAAATGAGAGCATGCCCGTTTTAACCGAACATCAGCTTCCAGTCCATGTGACCAGCTCATCTACTTTTGTCTTTATTTTTTTTGCATTTCTTTCTCTGTGGAGAGCTCGCAGTAAAGAGCCGACATTTACTCATCAGGCAACATCTTGCTGGAACCGTCTGATGAATAAATGTCAGTTCTATAGTGTGAGTTCCTTTATCGTGTGCAGGAGTAAATAGTCTTTTTGTTTTTTTGTCCGACACCTGTTGCCTAAATGTTCTTGTCTGAATTTGCAGAAGTATTTTTTCTCTTTTTTCATTCTCTGAAAAACATTACTAATATAAAATATGAAGGCTTTCATTCTAAAGGACAGCCTTTTGTATATATACACACATATGTATATATGTAAAGTGTATATACAAATTAATCTCTCCACCTCTCCACCAATTTTTAATGGAAACTTCTAAATTATCTATAAACATATAGATTTCAGGGGAAAAAAATGCTACTTGGAATTTGTCTCTTGGCATTTAAAGGTCCCATATTGTATGAAATTAGATTTTAATATCATTTTGATTATAAGAGAGAATCAGAAACTGCCTAATTTGACTCATTAATAATACTGAGACTGATATAAAATGTCTAGAACTCCAGAGAGAAAGGGAGATATATTTATTATTATTATTATTATTATTATTATTATTGAGATCATTTTCAGTTCTTAAAACCATAAATATCTTAGAGCTATAGCGACTTCAAATAAAAATGGAGACAAATGGACAATATGGGGCCTTTAATTCACGCCAGTCTTCATGTGAAGGTCCATTGTGTCAGATCTAGCAGCCTCTAGTGGCAAAAATGGAAAATAATATCCATAAATGTGCTTTAATTAGTATAACATTAAATCACTTTGCAGCCACAACAGCTTCTCCTACATACTCATGGTGCTCTGTTGGTTGCAGTTTGCCTCCTCGCCACTAGATGTCGCCAGAAACCTGCACACTGCACCTTTAATTTACGTCAGTGTTTATTGCTCCTGTACAGTTTAAGATGTTTTTTTTGTCTCAGATTATAATTTAATTTCTTTTCAATCTAATGAAATTTCTCATTCTTCAAGCAACATCTTTGGCTTTAACACGTTGGTCTCACGTCTGAAGATCCGCTGAGATGTGATGTGATGTGATGTGATGTGATGTGTGAAGGAGCTACAGCTTTGTCCTGTGTTGTTCAGCCTACAGCCACTCAGACGCTGACGTGTTGAATCAGTCTCTGCTGGAGGCCAACATCGCCACCGAGGTGTGTCTGACCGTCCTGGACACGCTCAGCATCTTCATCATGGGCTTCAAGGTAAAAACGCTGCATGGCAGTGGTTCTCAAAGTGGGGTTCAGGGACCCCTGGGGGGCCTAGGAAACGTTTGTATAGAGAAATGCTATTAATGTAAAGGTCAGATGAGAAAGTCCAACTAGAATATAAACTAACTCTGGTACCACGTGACAGTTTTCACATTGTCCCAAATGCATTAATTTAATAGTATTTATTTATAAGTATTTAATTTTCTAGAATTTATTTCCTGTTATTTGATTAAAAAATGTATTTTCTATTTTATACACCACATGTAACTGCTTTCATTGTCCCAAAAACATGTATTTATTAAACACACTTATTTAAATTTTTAGTATTTATTACCTATTATTTAATTTCAGATTTTTTTCCAATTGTATTTACTGAGGTAAAATTTAAAAGGGGTGAGTGTAAAACTAAATATACATTTAAAAATCAATAAATAAAGTGGAAAATCAAATAAATGGGAAATTAATGCAGTAATAATTAACTTTTGTGAATTAAGTAAAAAAGAATTAAATAAATATGGACATTTACTAATATATTTATTCATGTACTGAGTCTTTTTATAGCAGTTTCACTGACACTTTCTCTTATAAAACATTTAAAAGCATAAATCCAATGAAATAAAATCCATGAGTTTAAGGCTTGTTGATGTGAAATCCTCTGGGAACCACAGCTGTGTTTGACAGTATAAGTACTTAAGTCTGTGTCTGAGTCGTTCAGTGTTTCCTCCACAGACTCAGCTGTGCTCCGACCACGGCCACAGTCCCCTGATGAAGAAGGTTTTCGACGTCCACCTGTGTTTCCTGCGGATCAACCAATCAGAAACGGCCCTCAAGCAGGTCTTCACCTCACTGCGCACCTTCATCTACAAGGTGAGACGGACGCTGGCCACGCCCTCCCTGATCCCATCTGGCCATGCCCCCCCCCCTGATCCCATCTGACCACGCCCCCTAATCCCAGTTGGCCACGCCCTCCCTTATATCAACCGGCCACGCCCGCTGATATCAACCGGCCACGCCCGCTGATATCAACCGGCCACGCCCCCTGATATCAACCAGCCACGCCCTCTGGTCTCAGATGGCCACTCCCTCCCTGATCCTAGCTGGCCACGCCCCCTGATTCCAGCTGGCCACTCCCTCCCTGGGAGGCCACTCCCTTCCTGATCCCAGCTGGCCACTCCCTCCCTGATTCCAGCTGGCCACGCCCCCTGATTCCAGCTGGCCACTCCCTCCCTGACCCCAACTGGCCACTTCCCTGATCTCAGCTCCTCTTTGATTCGCTGTAGACCCACCACCTCTCTCTTCTCTCTCCCCCCCCCCCCCCCCCCCCCCCCCCCCTCGCCCCTGTAGTTCCCCTGCACGTTCTTCGAGGGCCGCGCGGACATGTGCGCCGCGTTCTGCTACGAGATCCTGAAGTGCTGCAACTCCAAGCTCAGCTGCATCCGCAGCGACGCCGCCCACCTGCTCTACTTCCTCATGAAGAGCAACTTCGACTACACGGGTCGGAGGTCGTTCGTCAGGACGCATCTGCAGGTGGGAGCGGCAGGAAGTCCCTGCATGCTGGTTAAACACCTTCAGAGGTGCAATGTGGTAGGAAGTCAGATGCTTTCCTATTTCATTATAAGGAAGACGTTTGTTCCTTGACCTTAAAAACCACTTAAGCCCCAGGCCTATTTTATAATAATAATAATAATAAGAATTTTTATTATTATCTGCAATGTGAAGTTCAATGAAGTTCAATAATTAACTACATAATAACATGTTTTTTTTATTGTAGAATAAACGTTAATTCACATTATTGATTCTCTTCTGTTTTTTAGCACTTTTAAACATCACCAACCATCTCTATGTGTTTCTATGTTAAAACCACTTCTTTTTGTGTCAAGTCAAGAAAAAAAACTTTAAAAAAAATACGATAAATTATACATGTCCATCTTAAGGTTATTTAGTTTAAAAAACAATGTAAAGAGTAAAACATGAAGTAAGTGGCTTCTATTGTTCTATATATTGGAGTTTATCCCATTTTATATTATTATTTAGTATTTATTTTTAAATTAATATATTTTAATATTCTGTATGCATATTTCTTGTCTTGAATTTCTGTCCCCGCTGCTTATGCTAACGCAGTTTCCCCACTGTGGGACAAATAAGGGATGATATTAAGTTATTTTATCTTAATAATAATCGTATTATTCTATATATTCCCTCTTCTTCAGGTGGTGATTGCCGTCAGTCAGTTGATAGCGGACGTCATCGGTATTGGAAGCACGCGCTTCCAGCAGTCTCTGTCCATCATCAACAACTGTGCCAACAGCGACAAAACTATCAAGGTTTACGATCTTATTCTCAAACTCACTCGTTCCACTTTCAAACGTGAGCAGAATCAGAACGTTAACGTCGTCCACCACGTTCCGCAGAACACGGCGTTCCCCTCGGACGTGAAGGACCTGACCAAACGCATCCGGACGGTTCTGATGGCCACGGCCCAGATGAAGGAGCACGAGCGCGACCCGGAGATGCTGGTGGACCTGCAGTACAGCCTGGCCAAGTCCTACGCCAGCACCCCCGAGCTGCGCAAGACCTGGCTGGACAGCATGGCCCGGATCCACGTCAAGAACGGCGACCTGTCCGAGGTCCGTGAGCAGACAGCTCCTGTTATCTGTTGTCACTGGATTCATATTATCACGAATCAGTGTCCTGTATCATAAAGTCCTGTAACATAATCTGTACAGGTTATTTTCCAAATATTTTTAATTAAGATTTAACATTATCTTTATATTTTTGTTACCATACTACATTTGGCATTTCATAAAAATATATATATCACAAAATATTGTTTTTAAATGACAAGAAATAACTACTTTTTATTAAGTTTTAATATTGTTATATTTATATGTTGAACAAAGAAATTATATAAAACAATGCAACAAAAATTACCATAAAACCTAACATACACCAAAATAATAATTTACCAGAAAGAACAAAACCAAAATGAGAAAAAAAATAATAAGTACAAAAATCATATATAAAAAATATTATTATTTGAACATGATCACAAATTTGAGAGACCTGATAAAACCTTTCAAAATAAAATCTGTTACATTTTTTATTGACATTCTCATCTTGCCAACCACAATCCTTTGGATAATTGCTTAAATAAATCATATTTTATGATTGAGTTTGTGATCAGTATGATTTATTGATCACAAACTCGACATTTTTAGAGACCCGATAAAACCTTTCAAAATAAAATGCATTAACATTTTTTATTGAAATTTTCATCCTGCCAACCACAATCCATAGGATAAATGCTTAAATAGATCATATTTTTATATTTTTGGAAAACACAAAAAAAACAACTATTAGAAATCCCATTGATATTATAATAAATATAATTATATAATAAATATAATTATGGGTATTTTTTATCGATATTTCAACAGTACATTACAACCAGATGTGTGAACAAATATGTAAAAAGAACAAAGCCAACATGAGAAAAAAAATAAATAACTAAAAAAATTATATTAAAAAAAAGATTATTAATTGAACATGATCACAAATTCAACATTTTGAGAGACCTGATAAAACCTTTCAAAATAAAATGCATTAAAAAATTGTATTGACATTGTCATCTTGTCAACCACAATCCTTAGGATAAATGCTTAAATAGATCATATTTTTATATTTTTGGAAAACACAAAAAAACAACTATTAGAAATCACATTGCTATTTTATTTTATAATTATGGGTATTTTTTATTGATATTTTAACAGTACATTACAACCAGATGTGTGAATAAATATGAAAAAAAGAACAAAACCAAAACGAGAAAAAAAATAACTAAAAAAATTATATAAAAAAAGATTAATAATTGAACATGATCACAAATTTGACATTTTGAGAGACCTGATAAAACCTTTCAAAATAAAATGCATTAAAAAATTGTATTGACATTGTCATCTTGTCAACCACAATCCTTAGGATAATTAAATAGATCATATTTTAATATTTTTGGAAAACACAAAAAACACATAGAAATCACATTGCTATTTTATTTTATAATTATGGGTATTTTTATTGATATTTTAACAGTACATTACAACCAGATGTGTGCACAAATATGAAAAAAGAACAAAACCAAAAAAATGACTTATATAAAAATAAAAAGCTTCTCAATTGGTGTCAGTAATAACTTTTTCTCCACTTTTTTAACCAGTCAGTGATTTTTTCCCCAGGATAAATGGTCATATCCATCACTTTTTCCCAAAAAAAAACATTATGTGTTCACACTCAGACATGCAATAATAAAAATCACCTTTAAACCTATTGCATTTTATCCAGTTATCAGGTGTATTTTCATTATACTTGAATAGAATAGCTGGAGTTATATACCGTTTATATTGCAATAATTTCAATCTTAGATACTTGTGATCCTGATACTATAATTCTGCATAGATGTGAGATTAAACCTCATTCACCATTTCTTTCTCTCTTTCTTTATATATGTTGGCATATCTAAAGTGTTATTTTACTTCCTGTCTTTTCCAGGCCGCCATGTGCTACGTGCACGTCGCAGCACTCGTGGCTGAATATCTGAGGAGAAAAGGTACTTTAATAATCTTTTTTTGTCGGGGGCCTAAGTTGTTCCTAATAAACAACTGAACGATATTTTTTTTTCTTTTTTCTCCCAAGAACAAGAACACAGCAGCCAGATAACGGCAACAAGTAAACATGATCATAATTTAACCATAAAACAGAGCAGAGAAGATTTAAGATACATGTCCATAAATAGATGGAGGATCTTTATTAGTCTGTAATACGACGGTTAATCCCTGCACACGGCAGCTCTGTTGAATACATTCTTTGTGCAGATATTCCGGCTCATCGTTAAACCCTTGTCTCTCGCCTCTGTGTGTGCAGGCATGTTCAAACAGGGATGCTCAGCCTTCAGGGTCGTGACCCCCAACATCGACGAAGAGGCGGCCATGATGGAGGACGTCGGGATGCAGGACGTCCACTTCAACGAGGTCAACGCAATACATTCATTTCATAGAAGCATTTCATTTTGTAGAATTTATTTTCTATTATTTAATAAAAAAAAGTATTTTTCTATTTTATACACTACATGACTTCTTTGACATTATCCCTAACACTGTAAATATTATTTATTCAGATTTAGATTTTTTATTTCCCATTTTATATATTGAGGTAAAAATAAATGGGGGGAGTAAATATACATTTAAAAATGATTAAATAAAGTGTAAAATAAAAATAAATGTGAAATAATGCACAAATAAATGACAAATTGTATTAAGTAAATAGAATATTGAGGAAATAAATTAACACTGTATTTTACCACACATAAAAATAAGTCCATAAGTAACCTAAAATCCTGAATAAAAGGGACCCAAATCATGAAAAAATTAAATAAGCTAAATTATCTATAATGTAAAGTTCAAACATAATGAGGTAAGAGATTAAAGATCAATTATTATTCCATAAAATCCTACAAATCACTGAGGATCATTAAGAACATGAAGAATATTTTCTGTAAGATGTTTAAAAAGGAGATTATAAAGGAGCCAATTAAATAATCCCACAAACAGCTCCAATCTAAATAAATTTCTAAATAGTGGTTAGTTGCAGCTACTACTGATATTATATTAAACTATTTTATTATTGTATTGTATTGCATCTCATTTTTAAATGGTTTGTTCTCATATATGACTGATATATGACTTTATTCTTGTAGCTTCAAAAGAAAAAAGAAAATAGTGTGACTCTAATTCTGTAAATGTGACAAACACAATAATATGGTATCACTTCATGTAAACTTCATTTTTTTTTTTTTTGCAAGATTTCACATTCATGTCTTGCAGACATCTAGTTCTTGTAAGCTGCTTTAAAACTGAATGACAGTGGATGTCCTTTTTTAAGAAGATTTAGCAGCCTCTAGCAGAACAGAAAATAATTAACGTATAATTCCATGTGCAGAAAGGGAGTCGTTTCTGGCGACATCTAGTGGTGAGGTTGCAGATTGCAACAGGAGAATTAACAATGGGCACGTTTTTCTCGCCTTTAGGACGTGCTGATGGAGCTGTTGGAGGAGTGTGCGGACGGCCTGTGGAAAGCCGAGCGCTACGAGCTCATCTCCGACATCTACAAGCTCATCATCCCCATCTACGAGAAGCGCCGCGACTTCGAGGTACGAGGAACTTTTAACTCCCCCCTGGTGTTTTGTTTTTATTTTAGTTCACTAATCGGACGTGATGATTTCGCACAGAAACTGGCTCACCTGTACGACACGCTGCACCGGGCTTACAGCAAAGTGACAGAGGTGATGCACACAGGGAAGAGGCTGCTGGGAACCTACTTCAGAGTGGCCTTCTTTGGCCAGGTGAGATACGTTACTCTCTACTCTATTTGTCCAACTACACCTGGTGATTAATTATGATGCAGTATTAGGGCCACACTTTCATTTTTTTTTGTTTTTTATTTGTAGCTATGAGAATAAAATCACAGTAGAATAAGATTTCCTCATTTTAACACAATTTAGCCTCGTACTATTACAACTTTAGTCTTGTCCAAAATGCCATGTGGTATAACACTAAAAACCTGCTACCAGATATTTTAACTCTGATAAAAAGAAAAAATTAAAAAAATTAAAAACACATGCTATTAACTAGTTTTATATACAGGGTGGATTTAATATTTTAAATTTATCATTCTTTTTAAGTTACTCCATTTGATATTAAATGTAAAAAAAATAGCACTAAATCATGTTTTTTGCAAAAAAAAAAAATTAAAGGAAAAAACATACACCAAAATAATAATTTAACAGAAATAAGTATAATTAAAATATAAATGTAAACAATAAATAATAATAATTATATAAAAATAACAAAAAATTACATTTTAAGAGACCTGATAAATGCTTTTTTACTTTAGAAATCACATTGCAGTTTTTTTTTAACAGTGAATTCAACCAGTTGAGTGAACAAATGTGCAAAAACAAAAAGACCCATCATCAATTGTATTGCAAATAAAAAAGTACCTTGAAGGAATTGTGCCTTTATATTTGTGTTTTATATAAAGTTCAAATATATCAGTCAGAACGTGAAGCAAAAATGTGATTTAAGTATAAATACACAGTTTATTCCCTGAAAACTGAATAAATATAGGTGCTTTACTTTTTGTTTTATAAGTCAAGTTTTAGATTATAGATTAGATATGAGGATAATTATAATAAAGATAAGATTAATAAATTAAATAAGTGTTGTGATTGGCCAGTGACTTATGCAAATATCTTAATTTGGCCCAAAAATAAAAAATAATAATATTATTATGACTATTTTTATAATGGAAGGAAAATCTCAGTACTGGGACCCTAATACAGCATCGTATTTATTTGATTTTCACTCTAACTGCATTTTAATTGAGTTAAATTTGATTTCACTGAGATCACGAGTATTAATGTGGTTGGTTTTATTGACGATTATTGACTTTTGACTCATCACTGAGCATGAGAGCTGCTGCAGGTTTTCCTCTTCATTTTTTAAGAGCATGACTTTTTTTTTTTTTTATCCGATCCACTCTAATTCCCTAATTTCTGCTTTTTTTTATCCTCTTTAAAGGCAGCGGTAAGTTGTGCAGTAGGTGTGTGTGCGTGCGTGCGTGTGTGTGTGTTACCGCTGTAACTCATGTTTTTTCCGCTTGGCGTCGCAGTAACCGCCATCGCTGCTTCCTGTACTTTGGAGCGCGTGCTGCACCTCCGCCATCTTTTCTCTTTTCTCTTTACCGATCACAGATCTACATTCCTACAGTTTTCGTACTGACTCCCTTTTCCTGTTTTGTTTCGTGACGTTTCTGAGTAATTTGCTGCGTGTGGTGACCTCTACCTGTGTGTGCTTTTCATCAGAAATAACGGCCACGGGTTCCTGTCTCTCTTGACATGGCGGCCCGCTGTTAGTGCGCTAGTCTGAATAACAGGGTTCCTACTTCTGTTCTGTTTTTTTCTAAAACATTAAAATTCAGAATTCCCACAAAAACAAATTGATGTTGGATCGATTTCCGCTGTGCACCAAAATTCTGCTTCTAAATTAAGTTGAAAGAAGATAAAAAAAATAACATAGCATCACAAATAATAAGCTTGTCCTGTTATTTACTGTCATGCAGCGACACTTTTAGTAACACAGTGAATAAACAAAGCATTTTATCAATTGATTTATTTACAATTTAGCCCAAAATTATTCGTACTCCTATCAAATACAAGGGATTTCTTGATTTTTTCACTTAAAAAAAATAGTATTTCACCTCAGTTTTTACTTAAATTGGACACAAAAGAAAGTCTTTCAACTATAAAGTGTATATATATATAAAGACAGATTTCCCAGCATGCCCTGCCAGGAGCTTTCTATATCATAGTCATTCTAACGAAACACAAACCAATTATGGCTTCAGACTTTCTTTGTGTCCTATTTAAGTAAAATACTGAAGTGAAATACTAATTTGTGAGTGGAAAAAATAAAGAAACCCTTTGTATTTGACAGGGGTATGAATCATTTCGGGCTTAAGTGTACATAGTTATGAAACAGACTATAAAATATGGAGAAAACGACACTATAATCATATTTTTTCTGCCTTTTAAGGAAGAAATGAGCAATTATTTGTACTCGAGGAGTCTGGAATTTTAAATGGAAAATGTGTAGGAACCCTGGAATGAGTATTTTTTCATTTTTATTATTAGATGGCTCTCATGGAATAACTGATTTTATTATTATTCTCTGTCCACGCCGTGTAGCAGTACCAGTTTACTGACTCAGAGGCTGAGGTAAATCTCGAGCTGCAGGGGGGGTCTGCTTGTTGTTGTGCTGCGTGCTAATATTAATCCTCCACTGCAGCCTCAGTGTTGTCCTGATTACGATGGGTTAATGAGACTGTGGTGGGGGGGTGGGGGGGTTAAATGCATGGCTTCACCCACCTGTTTATGGGGCCGTTGCAGTACATGAAATCAGACTAAAAAACACCTGCTCCCCACTCACAGTGTGAATCCGTGTCCCCCCCGTGTCCTTCAGTCTGTCTCACATCGTTAGACTGGTTTAGTTGATGTCTCGCTGTGTTGTTTTTTTTCATTAGCTTGTTAGTCCGGTGATTATAAGTCAAAAATAATGAGTTCGACCTCAAACTACTTGCAACACATGCAAACTCAATGGATTTTGCATCTTCATCATGTCCTCAGTGAGGGGAAAAAGTATGTAATAATATGCATACAGGAATAGGTCAAATTTTTAACCTTTAGATATTTTTATGAAATGTATTGCAATTTTTTTTTATTCTACTTAAACATACAGTCAGATCTAAACATTCAGAATAGCAGAGAAAATGTCTTCTTCAATCTTGTTAACCTATTTCAGTCAAATTTAAGGTTCCTATTAGTATACAACAGTGCTTCCCAATTATTTTCTGTCAGCCCCCCATGGAAGAACAAAACATCTAACACCCCCCACCACTATAGATAGAATCATTTGTCTATAAACTGTTATAAGTACCTCTGCATAACACTGTGTCCTTATTAACGTATAAGATAATAAAAAAAGAAAGAAATATGGACCAACTTACAACAAAGAATAGCTTTATTAACTAACAGAAAAGATTCAAAGTGCTTCTGAAATTAAAAAATAATAATAACATTTTTTGACTGACCATGTCAAACCATATGATACTGAAAAATAAAACTACATAAATGGTCTTATCAGTGATTGTGGTGTAATGTCTTTAATGTCTTTGTCTCCAACATTTCAGACTCAGTAACACACCGGTCTTTCACAGTGAACCAAGCGCTACAGACGCTTCGTCATATTTCCTCGTCTTAGCTTTGGGAGACTTTCGTTTGTCTCTTTATCTCTGTCTCTCTCCGCCTGTCTTCTCATCCCTGTTAAATATGTTTTCATGGTGTCACTTGGTGTCTACACTTCATACTCATACTCTGTGCTGTATGCTCCCTGTGAACACACGCTTCCCCCTAATGTAGTGGAGGTGCAATTACACTTTTTTCTAGGACGTTAAAAAAATAAAAAGAAAAAAGAACCACTGGTATAAAGACATTGAGGGAGAAGAAGCTCTAAAAACAGCCTTTATGACTGTAATTATTAATGCAGTGATGGGGTTTGGGCTGTTTCTGGGGGATAAGTCTGAAAAAGGAAGAACAGGAAACAGGCAAAAGCCAAAAAGGAAGGTGAAATAAAAAGTGTTTGGATTAAACATACATGATGTACACGACTACAGAATCTCACCTTCTTCCTAATGACATAATACATACATAGCAGGTGAAAATGTCAGTTTCAATCTTGTTGACCTATGAAAAAAAAATAAAAAAACTTAACAGACATTATCCTAAAGTCCTTTGCCATTTTGTTTATGCATTTCGCCATGTTAAAAAATATTAAATAAATAAAAAATAAATACAAACTTTCATGGTGATATCTAAAAATAAAAATGTGAGAGAAAAAAAAATAACATGCATATGAATGTGATATATTTATTTTTTATTTTATTTTTTTCCCTCATTAAGGAAATGTTGAGTTGAGTTTGCTTCTGTTTAGAGTTTGTTTAGCATTTTTCCATAAAACGCCTCTGTGTGTGTGTTTAGCGTGTGTGTGTTTTACATGTAGGTTAGCAGGGTTGTGTGTATTTGTGGAGTCTTAAAGAGTTTCGTTTAACTAACTGTTGGAATGACTCCCACTCACAGCCGTGTTTGGTTTGATGTGCTCCAGTTGTTTTCAGTTATTATTTCTGCTTTTATGTCTTCATCATGGTGATCATTGAACGTGTTTTCAGGGTTTCTTCGAGGACGAGGATGGGAAGGAGTACATCTACAAAGAACCCAAGTTCACCCCCCTGTCAGAGGTGTCCCAGAGGCTCCTGAAGTTGTACTCTGACAAGTTCGGGCAGGAGAACGTGAAGATGATTCAGGATTCTGGGCGGGTGAGACTCCGCCAAGGTGCAACCAGGAGTAAATACCCCAGACAGGATGTTTTTTTTCTAACGTGGCATATCTGCTGCAGATTAACCCCAAAGACCTGGACTCCAAGTACGCCTACATCCAGGTGACCCACGTGACCCCCTACCTGGAGGAGAAGGAGCTGGCCGACCGGAAGACGGACTTCGAGAAGAGCCACAACATACGGCGCTTCGTGTTCGAGATGCCGTTCACCATCTCAGGGAAGAAGCAGGGAGGCGTGGAGGAGCAGTGCAAGCGCAGGACCATACTCACCAGTACGTAGACGGAGGGAGGGAGGGAGGGAGGGAGGGAGGGAGGAGGGAGGGAGGGAGGGAGGGAGGGAGGGAGGGAGGGAGGGAGGGAGGGAGGGAGGGAGGGAGGGAGGGAGGGAGGGAGGAAGGAAGGAAGGAAGGAAGGAAGGAAGGAAGGAAGGAAGGAAGGAAGGAAGGAAGGAAGAAGGAAAGTAGGAACAAAGGAAGGAAGGAAAGTAGGAGTGAAGGAAGGAAGGAATAAAGGAAGGAAGGGAGGGAGTAAGGAAGGAAGGAAGGAAGGAAAGTAGGAGTGAAGGAAGGAAGGGAGGGAGGAAGGAAGGAAGGAAGGAAGGGAGGGGGGGAGGGAGGGAGGGAGGGAGGAAGGAACGAAGAAAGGAAGGAAAGTAGGAGTGAAGGAAGGAAGGAATAAAGGAAGGAAGGGAGGGAGGAAGGAAGGAAGGAAGGAAAGTAGGAGTGAAGGAAGGAAGGGAGGGAGGAAGGAAGGAAGGAAGGAAGGGAGGGAGGAAGGAAGGAAGGAAGGAAGGAAGGGAGGGAGGAAGGAAGGAAGGAAGGAAGGAAGGAAGGAAGGAAGGAAGGAAGGGAGGAAGGGAGTGAGGGAGGAAGGAAGGGAGGGTGGAAGATGGAAGGAAGGAAGGAAGGAAGGAAGGAGGAAAGTAGGAATAAAGGAAGGAAGGAAAGTAGGAGTGAAGGAAGGAAGGAAGGAAGGAAGGAAGGAAGGAAGGAAGGAAGGAAGGAAGGGAGGGAGGGAGGGAGGGAGGGTGGAAGGATGGAAGGAAGGAAAGTAGGAAGGAAGGAAGGAAGGAAGGAAGGAAGGAAGAAGGAAAGTAGGAATAAAGGAAGGAAGGAGTGAAGGAAGGAAGGAATAAAGGAAGGAAGGGAGGAAGGAAGGAAGGAAGGAAGGAAGGAAGGAAGGAAGGAAGGAAGGAAGGAAGGAAGGGAGTGAGGGATGAAGGGAGTGAGGGTGGAAGGAAGGAAGGAAGGAAGGGAGGGAGGGAGGAAGGAAGGAAGGAAGGAAGGAAGGAAGGAAGGAAGGAAGGAAGGGAGGGAGGGAGGGAGGGAGGGAGGAACGAAGGAAGGAAGGAAAGTAGGGGTGAAGGAAAGTAGGAGTGAAGGAAGGAAGGAATAAAGGAAGGAAGGAACGCAGGAAGGAAGGAAGGAAGGGAGGGAGGGAGGAAAGTAGGAATAAAGGAAGGAAGAGGGGGCAGGATAGAAGACACAAGGGAGGAGAATGTTGGATATAATTAGAGAGGGTGGAAAGAAATAAGGAAGAAAAGTAGGAAGCAAGAAATGAAAGGAAGGATAGAGTAGATGGGTAAGGATGGAAATAAAGGAGGAAGGTAGAGGACAGAGGGGGAAGGATAGAAGACAGAAGGGAGGGGAAAACCAGAACCTCATCTGACCACACACATACACACACACACACACACACACACATATATATAGTAGAGAATCTGTTAATCATCAGATGATCTCAGATAATCTACTGTTTCACGTTTATCTTCCAAACTTTGCTCTGTTCCCTCTCATCGTCTCAGCATGAAGGTGCCGTTCAGATCGTGATTAGATTCTGAACATGTCAGCTGCTTTTGTCAAGGATCTTTCCTAATATACAATCACGGTTATATGACTTTATGGTGCAGTAGATCAAAAGTTCAACCACCTCATCTTATCTTTATTATATAGGAGCTTTCAAGGGAAGGGAATTCCACACGTGTGTGTGTGTGTGTGTGTGTGTTGAATCGAAGCTGTAAAACATGCACTGAGAAGCAAACCATTAAACCGGTGGTGTGTTTCTGTCCCTGCAGCCACACACTGTTTCCCCTACGTGAAGAAACGCATCGCGGTGATGTACCAGCACCACACCGACCTCAGCCCCATCGAGGTGGCCATCGACGAGATGAGCAAGAAGGTGGCGGAGATCAAGCAGCTGTGCTCCTCCAGCGAGGTGGACATGATCCGCCTGCAGCTCAAGCTGCAGGGCAGCATCAGCGTCCAGGTGGACCACACACACACCGATGCACACACACTTACAAGCATGCATGCACATGCACACGTGCATGCATGTGCACACACACTTTTTGCTTCAAGATGGAAACCTGAGGCCAAGATTGACTGAAACTGCCATGAACAAAAAAAATAAATAAATTACACCATACATAATTAAAAAAGCTAGTAAATGCCCATATTTAATTAATTTTACATTTTTTTCATTCACAACATTAATTCATGTATGTATTATTTCCCCTTCATTGATTACTGATTTATTAATATTTACATGTATTTATGTATGGATTTAATCCCCCATTCATTTTTACCTATAGGGTGGAAAAATAAACATTGAAATCCAATAAATTCACATGCAAACATAAAATAAAACACATATAATAATTAATAAATACATTTCATTTTTATGAAGCAACATTTACTTTTGATTATTATCAAAAATCCTGTCATTGTTGAACTTATGGATGGAATTAATTAGTTTTTTTTGTCTCAAACAGGCTCTATATGTAATAGAAAAATAATGACACACTGAGATAATGACCAAGTTGAACAAAAGGGCTGAAGGAACCAATATACACATACAAAAAGATTAAATGTCCTAAAGTTTTAAACATTGAATGCCTCAAATCTTCCTTAAAATGCTATGAAGTACCAAATTAGCAGTTAGGATCTTCATAGAGTGATTGTAATATAATTATAAGACAAACGACAGCAAGAATAACCGATTCCCCTGTTTTCTGACGTGGCTGCATCGTGACTCGCTGTGACTTCCACCCTCAGGTTAACGCAGGTCCGCTCGCGTACGCCAGAGCGTTCCTGGATGACGCCAGCGCCAAGAAATACGCCGACAACAAGGTGAAACAGCTCAAAGAGGTCTTCAGGTGAGGCTCCAACAGCATTGCATGTCGTACAGAAGATTATTGGTGCAAGACTCCTGTCATCTTGTGTTATGTGCAACATTACAAGTTTCTTATTACACAGAGGAGATAATTGTTTTCAGTGGCATTTATGGTGAAACTAAGGCCGTAGAATGAACCATAAAATGTGGTGCAGATCCCATTCATGAAATTGCACAATTGCTTTAGTGTTGTAGTGACTATTAATGGCCCCTGTGGTTCAATGGCACGTTGATAGTTTATTGAGCCATTGACAGAACTCTGCTCTGATGATTCAACAAAGCTTTAAACTAGTAATAGTTTAACCACATATTGGTGGTTACATTTGTGTTTTGCATTCTCTTCGTGTTGCATGCATTTCTCTATTACAGCTATTTCACTTTTCGTGAATTAGGACACGTTTTCCAAGTTTGTGTGGTTTCATTGATACTCAATAAGTCAAGTCAGTTTTATTTGTATAGGACAAAACCACAAATGCAGATTCTAGCTCAATGGGATTTTAAAGTTTGAAAACCTTGAATGGAGATAAATTGATGAAAAAACTTCAGGAAGACAGGCTATAAGATGAACAAATAGATGTTTTTGCACAGGATGGAAATAATAGATTAGACCAGGAAAAGAAGAACATTTAAATATATATATATAGATTAATGGTGTACTGCAAGAACTTTTTCACCAGTTCATCACCGGTTCAGAAGCAGCCATATGCACCAGAGTTGGATTTATTTTCAGAAGTGTGAATCTACTCTTCAAATGTCAAGTTTATTCTCGACATTTCGACTTCATTCGTTAAAATGACAATAGATTTCCCTCCTCTATTTTTTCAGAGCTTGGCCCTAATACTCTTCCATCATTTTGTTTAGATGTCAAGTTTAATTTCCACGTTTTGACTCTTATTAACGAATGGTGAATAGAAAAGAATCTCCCTGTTCCATTTTTTCTGATCTTGGCCCTAATACTTTGTCAAATTGATCCCAACGCGTCGTCTCTCAGGCACTTCGTGGAGGCGTGTGGGCACGGCCTGGGCATCAACGAGCGCCTGATCAAGGAGGACCAGCAGGAATACCACGACGAGATGAAGGCCAACTACAGGGACCTGGCCAGGGAGCTGTCGGTCATCATGCACGAACAGGTGAGCGCGTCCTCGCTTCCTGAGTTTCTACTGGTTTGCATCACGTTTGGAAAATAATCAGAGTGAGTGCCGCTGACTGATAACGCGCTCTGTGATAACACCTTTCTGTTTTTTTTTTCTCCCCTTGTGCTGACACAAGCAGATCGGATGGTAATGCGAGATATTGCAATAAAGACTGAGCTGTTAATCGTTGGTCCAGCCAGACTAAAGGCATCTCTTCTCACACATCGTCCCCACACCTCCACGGCTGTAGTTGTCATGGTGGAGATGTTAGAACAGTTCTTGGCCAAACTTACTGGTCATGTTGAGAAACAGAGAAGACTTCTCTTCAGGCAAAGGTTGAAGTTATCTGATCAGACACAAGCTTATCTTTATACACCTGCAATAAATGTGATAAATCAGCTTGACATTCTAACACATGAATCTTATTGATACTTCAACACTTACCTTCCTTTGACTCTGAAAACTCCTGATGCATCTGCTGGCGAGATCAACCTCGTTTTGACAAGCTGTGTCTCTTTTTTTAGATTGCTGATGTAATGTGATGTTTGCATGTGTATGCATGTACAAATATACGGAAGCTCAGAGCTGCCAATGCCTAAAATATATTTGGCTCAGTATCATGTAATTTCATGATATGTATCATGTTAGAAAATTATACTTGTTGTGATGTGAAATGATCACGTTATTTCATGATGTTGTATTTTCATGTTATAATGAGAAAATATGTTATAATGTGAAATGATCATGTTATTTTGTGATGTGAAATTATCACATTATTACATGCTGGGTATTTTCATGTTATACTGTGAAATTATCATGTTATTTTGTGATGTGAAATTATCATGTTATCACATGTGTTATTTTCATGTTATAATGAGAAAACATCATGTTATAATGTGAAATTATCATGTTATTTTGTGATGGGAAATTATCACGTTATTTCATGATGTGGTATTTTCATGTTATAATGATAAAATATCATGTTATAATTTTAAATATTGAGATATTTTGTGATGTGAAATTTTCACATTATTTCATGATGTGGTATTTTCATGTTATAATGAGAAAATATGTTATAATGTGAAATTATCATGTTATTTTGTGATGTGAAATTATCACTTTATTTCATGATGTGGTATTTTCATGTTATAGTGAGAAAACATCATGTTATAATGTGAAATTATTGTGATGTAAAATTATCATGTTATTACACGATAGGAAACAATATTATACTATAAATGCTTATCACAAAATAACATAATACTTTCACGTTAAAACATGTAAGAAATCACAAAATAACATAGTTTCCTATCACATAAAAACGTAATACATACCACATTATAACAAAAATATATAATATATAATAATATTATGATACTGAGCCAAAATCGATTTACTTGGGTGGCAGCTCCATGCTGCCGTACATATGAGTGTGCATGAGGAATATCTATCTACATATGCATGTACATGCATCTGAACATGTGTGCTTGTATATATTTACATGTGTTTGGTGAGTATTACACTTATAAAGGTGCAGTGTGGAAGATTTATTGGTATTAGCATAAAGATTTGAGCTGATTTGACAGAAATGGAATATGCAGTTTCCAAAGTTTTAGAACCCACATTTTTTCTTTTTTATTGTATGTGCATGTACATGCGTCTGAATATGTGTGCTTATATATATTAACCTGTGTTTTGCATTTGCATACAGACATAGTAAGTATTACACTTATAAAGGTGCAGTGTGGAAGATTTATTGGTATTAGCATCATCCCGCAGAGCAGATTTGACAGAAATGGAATTTGCAGTTTCAAAAGTTTTAGTACCCACATTTTTTTATTTCATTTTTATTGAAATTTAAGCAGTTTAAGCCCATTTATTACTTTATAGAATTACAGAATACTGCTAAATATTTTGTTTTAGTGTAATTTTTATGGACATTTTAGGCCAGATTCAGGATTCTAGCATTCACTCTAGTCCTAAGAGTGACCAAAAAATGTGAAATTATTCCAGTAAAAAAAGGGCTCAAAGTGTCTAAAATGGTGTGAATGTATCCTCCTTTCAGATCAGTCCTGTGGAAGATGGCATGAAGAGCGTCCTTCCCGACTCGCTCCACATCTTCAACGCCATCAGCGGCACGCCGACCGGCGCCACCATCCAGGGCATCCCCAGCTCCTCCTCCGTGGTATGATGCTAGCCCCCCCCCCGGGGGGGTCGTTTAGGACTGATGGCGCCCCCCTCCCCCCCTGAACGCACCACGACCACGCCGACACGTGTCTGGACGGCGTGGTGAGCGTGCGGGGTTGTGGCTTCGAGCTCGAGGAGACCATGGAGAGACTCCTGCTGGGTTCTCTGACAGTATATGCATGTCATTACGTTACACCCCCCAACCCGATTACTTCCTGTCATGTGTCACGTTGTGCTTTTTGTATGTACAGTATTTCACTTTTATAAGCCACTGTGTTGATGGATGTGCAGGTGAGCGGCGTGTCCCCCCCCTCGCCTGCACATTAAGTTATATTTCTATAAAACTGCAAAATTTTTGCGAAAGGGCCTCTTTTGATTTCTCTTAGCAAGCATATTTCACTTCAATGTCTTAGAACGGGAGAGTTTTATAATATTTAAAGCCATTGCATACAAAAAAGAAGAAAAAAAAGTATATTCCAAGTTTATTAATGTATATAAAAAAGGAGTGTGTGCAATATTTGCAAAGTATCTCGCTGTGTGGAGCTCAAACACTGTAAAGAGGATGTTCACCTTTTTTTGCCAAAGCGATGAGGTGTGGAAGCAGACACTACGCCTACTGTGGAAGTCATTTGAAACTTTTACCATTTTAGTGTCCGTTGAGATGTTTCAAGAAATTGTTTTATATTTGCGCAGCGATGTTCTTTTTTTTAATTTTTATTTAACACAAAAAAGTCACTGTTCTGCTGTAAACAGAGATGTTCCCTAATGCTTTTCTTTTAAATAAAAATGCATTCATTTCTCTGCAGTTGTATTCACGAGTCCTTATTTATTTATTCCTGTATTAGGGCCACATTGAGGACATTATTTATAAGAATATAGTCATTATTTATGAGATTATAGTCATTATTTACAAGAATAAAGGCATCATTTATAATAATCATTCCAGTTCCAGTCGTTTCTCCTCCAGAAAAGCTGAGATTTCACAGGAAAAGAGGCAATTTCTTGTTTTAAAGTCCTGATACTAATGATAATGTGATGCTGTTGTGCCAAAATAGGAATCGTCTCTTTGTTTTGTGATATTTATCCTTAAATACAACTCAATAAAATCCTTCATGGCCCTCATTTTAACACAACCTTTTAAAACGACAGTGTATGACTTTATTCTCATAAATAATGACTTCATTCTCATAAATAATGACTTTACTCTTAAAATCGTGGCCCTAATACTCCTAATTCTTGTGTTCAGATGGAAATTTTATAAATTAAAATGGGTGATACACAGGCTATTAACTTTAAATATTTCATGCATGATAATCTGTACAAATATTATAAATAGGATTATTAAAATAAGCGATATACAGCTTAATTAAGCTATTATTTTGACATATTAACTTAAATATTTCATGCATGATAATCTATGAAATATTATATTTAGGATTATTTTATTTATTTATTTATTTTATAGTGCAGAGTGTTATTTCATGATGTGGTATTTTCATGTTATAATGAGAAAATATGTTATAATGTGAAATTATCATGTTATTTTGTGATGTGAAAATATCACATTATTTCATGATGTGGTATTTTCATGTTATACTGAGAAAAACATCATTTTATAAAGTGAAATTATCATGTTATTTTGTGATGTGAAATTATCACATTATTTCATGATGTTGTATTTTCATGTTATAATGATAAAATATCATGTTTAGAACATGAAATTGTTATTTTGTGATGTGAAATTATCACGTTATTTCATGATGTGGTATTTTCATGTTACAATGAGAAAATATGTTATAATGTGAAATTATCATGTTATTTTGTGATGTGAAATTATCACGTTATTACATGATGTGGTATTTTCATGTTATAATGAGAAAATATCATGTTTATAACATGAAATTATGTAATTTTGTGATGTGAAATTATCACATTATTTCATGATGTTGTATTTCCATGTTATAATGAGAAAAACATCATGTTATAAAGTGAAATTATCATGTTATTTTGTGATGTGAAATTATCACATTATTTCATGATGTTGTATTTTCATGTTATAATGATAAAATATCATGTTTAGAACATGAAATTGTTATTTTGTGATGTGAAATTATCACGTTATTTCATGATGTGGTATTTTCATGTTACAATGAGAAAATATGTTATAATGTGAAATTATCATGTTATTTTGTGATGTGAAATTATCACGTTATTACATGATGTGGTATTTTCATGTTATAATGAGAAAATATCATGTTTATAACATGAAATTATGTAATTTTGTGATGTGAAATTATCACATTATTTCATGATGTTGTATTTCCATGTTATAATGAGAAAAACATCATGTTATAAAGTGAAATTATCATGTTATTTTGTGATGGGAAATTATCACGTTATTTCATGATGTGGTATTTTCTGGTTATAATGAGAAAATATCATGTTTATAACATGAAATTATGTAATTTTGTGATGTGAAATTATCACGTTATTTCATGATGTGATATTTTCATGTTATAATGAGAAAAACATCATGTTATAAAGTGAAATTATCATGTTATTTTGTGATGGGAAATTATCACGTTATTTCATGATGTGGTATTTTCATGTTACAATGAGAAAATATCATGTTATAATTTGAAATATTGTGATATTTTATGATGTGAAATTTTCACATTATTTCATGATGTGGTATTTTCATGTTATAATGAGAAAATATGTTATAATGTGAAATTATCATGTTATTTTGTGATGTGAAATTATCACGTTATTACATGATGTGGTATTTTCATGTTATAATGAGAAAATATCATGTTTATAACATGAAATTATGTAATTTTGTGATGTGAAATTATCACGTTATTTCATGATGTGATATCTTCATGTTAAAATGAGAAAACATCATGTTATAATGTGAAATTATTGTGATGTAAAATTATCATGTTATTACACGATAGAAAACTATATTATACTATAAATGCTTATCAAAAAAAAAACATGATACTTTCACGTTAAAACATGTAATAAATTACGAAATAACATAGTTTCCTATCATGTAAAAAACGTATTACATACCACATTATAACAAAAATATATAATATATAAAAATATTATGATACTCAGTCAAAATCTATTTACCTGGGTGGCAGCTTCACGCTGCCATACATATGAAAGTGCATGAAGAATATCTATCTACATATGCATTTAAATATGAAAATTGCTAACTCTAAAAAAAACATGTACCTTACAGTTGTTGGGATTTAATCCTTTTTATAAGCGTCCCTATCTCACATGTGCTGTTACCACCCATCACAAAGGCCAGCGTCAGCAGAGTGGAAGCAGCAGAGTAATAAGCAGCAACATCACAGAAACACTCCCACTTCTGGACTGTGAAGGAGCCATAATTACCTGCAGCCTGCAGCCACATCCCGGCTGAGAATATCACTGAGACAACATGGAGAGTAAGTTTGCAAATATTATTTTTTTTCTTACGGCGTTCGAGTCCACAAAAAGCTCCTATCTCAGAACTGATCGGTTAGTACAGTCAGAACAGTAGTTGCTCTTCGGTGCAAAGATGGAAAAAAGAAAGACAAGAGAGAAAGTTCCACAAAGTGAGTGACTGTATTTCTCTATTGTTCTGCAACACAGACCTTTATTTACACTAGTTTCATCTGTGTCACACAGGCGAAGATCCAAAGAAAGAGAAGGAAAAAAGAGGGACGGTAAAGTGCTGAATCTATTCATTTACTGGATGTTTATACGGTTTTTTCATGTTCATGTTAATCATCGATAGATGATAGCTATTGATTGGTATACTATATATAGATACTTTTATGTTTTAAGCAATTATAAAGTTAAATGTACATCAATTGCAATTTTATAATAAGCACCCACATAATGTTTATAGACAGTTTACAAACTGATTGTTAATCATTTAAAAAAATATAATTACTACTTAAAACCTTGGTAACTACATTTATTCCATGCTTGATTTTAACCTGTAACAAAGTAAAATATATATAATGGTATTATTAATAATTATAAAACTCATAGGGCTTTTATCAAGCGTCTATGAACTAAATTCTCATAAATGTCTTATAACCACACAATAACTATGTTTAAGAAACACTGTTTTTAACACTTTAATGATGTTAATAAGCATCTTATTATTGCACGATTGCAATAATCCATAGTTTTTGTTTTATCCATCAGGACAAAGTGGTGTGTGGATACCCCATCAGCATTTTCTTCATTGTGGTGAATGAGTTCTGTGAGAGATTCTCCTACTATGGCATGCGAGGTGAGACTGTTTCCTACCATTAAACTATTAAGCTATCCTATATTATAATCAAAATATATCATATTATATATACATATATAATTTATTTTTATTCTGTATGCAATCTTTATTTTCTTGCATGTCTGTCCCTGCAATTGTATGTTTGCTAATTCAATTTGAATGGGTGATTGATGCTCATATACTGTAAAATAAGATGAAGAATCCTTTTCTTCCCCCATACAGCCGTCCTGGTGCTGTACTTTAAGTACTTCTTGCGCTGGGATGACGACATGGCCACGTCCATCTACCACACCTTCGTGGCCCTCTGCTACCTGACCCCCATTCTCGGGGCCATCGTGGCCGACTCGTGGCTGGGGAAGTTCAAGTGAGTGATTTTTAATGCACAAAAAAGAAACCCTGGATTTTTTCCTCATGCAATACACATAAGACTATCTATAGTGGTGGAAAGTACATTTTACTCAGATACTCTAATTAATGCATAACTTTACTTTAACTGCATTCCAGAGGAAAATATTACTCTTTTTACTAGTATTTTTTCCTTAATGTTTTATATGTAAATACTATTACACACTTATTTTTCATGTATTTTCTTGTTTTTATATTATATGTTATATTTATATTACGATAATATTCCACCACTTCTTACTTGTTATATCACAATATCATGATTTTTCTATTAAAATCGTTATATTTTTGGGGCCAAGCAGGGAAGTTTCTTGTTATTTCACAGCTTTGTTCCATATGGGAAGTCTATGGCAGCCTGTAAAAACGTATGGTAAAAAGTTGTGGAATTTAACACACTAATTGGGGACAGTCACCAAGTTTCACTGAGCACATCAAGCTCTCTAGCGCCACCAACTGGTTGGAAGTTGGAGGTGTTTTTCTGGATGCAGCTTTTGAACCGTGCAGCTAAATTTTTTAAAAGTTTGGAAACCTTGAAGCAAGCTGAGTTTTAATGCATGCATGCAACAATATTGAGCATTACTTATGGAAACCATGTTTTAATAAAATTTCTTTCTGTTGGCACTACTGCTTGGATCATGATAAAAAGATTAAAACATTTTAATGAAACAGGAGATAAAGGGTGAATGCTGAGATGTTGAGACTGAAAGGCTGTTCTGAATCTTGAAGGTAGTAGTTGACAAAACAAAGGCTACAACAATTATTTACTTGAGTGATTTGTCAGTTAGGTAAATAGAAACCAGTTTTCACAGGTCACACATTTTTTGCCAGTTGACACCTAACGTGACACACATCCGCGTTCATAGCTCAGCAACAATTTCATTTATATCAAAACCCAACTTAGTACATGTTCTTCAGACCCCATCGGGAGGCGGTTCAAGAAATCCGGTGACCTTTGACCTCTAAGGGGTCACAATAATTGGCAAATTGTGAGATTAATTCAAAATAAGCAAACATATGATCATCAACATAAACTTGACGTGTTTAGAGCCTGATGGACATAATAATGTGAATTTACTGTCACCCATTAGAGCAGTGGTTCTCAAGTGGTGGGGCGCACCCCCCTGGGGGGGCACGAGGCTCCGTCAAGGGGGGTGCGTTCGATCTCAGGGAACATTCTTTTTTTTGTTTTTTTTTTACTGTCCTAGAATAAAGTGCAATTGCACCTCCACTACATTAGGGGGAAGTAGCGCTCTTTGGCAGAATGTGTGCAGGGAGCATACAGCACAGAGTATGAGTATGAAGTGTAGACACCAAGTGACACCATGAAAACATATTTAACAGGGATGAGAAGACAGGCGGAGAGAGACGGAGATAAAGAGACAAACGAAAGTCTCCCAAAGCTAAGACGAGGAAATATGACGAAGCGTCTGTAGCGCTTGGTTCACTGTGAAAGACCGGTGTGTTACTGAGTCTGAAATGTTGGAGACATAGAAATTAAAGACATTACACCACAATCACTGATAAGACCATTTATGTAGTTTTATTTTTCAGTATCATATGGTTTGACATGGTCAGTCAAAAAATGTTTAATTAGGATTTAATTTTATTTTAATTTCAGATGCACTTTAAATCTTTTCTGTTAGTTAATAAAGCTATTCTTTGTTGTAAGTTGGTCCATATTTATTTATTTTTTATTCTCTTATACGTTAATAAGGATACAGTGTTATGCAGAGATACTTATAAAAATTTTATACACAAATGACGCAAGAAGTTTTCTTCTTCCATGGGAGGGGGCGCGACAGAAAATAATAAGAAGAAACTTGAAGTGGCCTTTTATCTCAGCCAAACTTTGCTGTATCAACGTAAAACTTCTTATTGGCTTCGCTTCATTCTGTTGAAGTTAGATCTTATTCACTGCTTGGCTCCTCATTTCTGTTTGGGGCTATATTCAATTTTCCTTCTATACTTTTTACTTAAATCATATTTAAAAGCAGCACTTAGTTTTTCCAGGTCTCTTTGCTTTTTACTCACCTGCTTCTAACCCTCCCCTCCTCACAGGACCATCATCTACCTGTCCATCGTCTACGCGATCGGCCAGGTTGCGATGGCCGTCAGCGCGGTCCATGACATCACTGACTCAGACATGGATGGAACGCCAAACAACATGGTCTTTCATGTGTGGGTTTCTATTCCACCAAAGGACTAAATAGAGTCGAAATATCCATAACCTGTCAGTTTTCACCATGTATTTCTCCACCACATTCAGGACGTTGTCAATGATCGGCCTGTTCCTCATCGCTCTGGGCACCGGTGGCATCAAACCTTGTGTTGCTGCCTTTGGTGGGGACCAATTTAACGAGCACCAGGTTAGAAAATCATCTCACTTTTGCCCCTTTAAAAAATTTAAGAAGCAGAAATGTGTTTGGTCACTTTGTAATTGCAATAACCTTATTTTACTACATGTCATCCCACTTTGGTCTGTCTCCTTTTCTAATATCCAAGACTGACAAAACTAGAGAAACTCTCAGATCCAATATTTGAAAAATAAATAAATAAATAATAAGCTATGCAGATGCAAGATGTAAATCATCATCACCATTTGGCCCCAAATGATAGAGCTTGTTTAAAGGTCCATTTACCGCAATGTTAAAAAAGGCAGAAAAAAATTCAAAGTGATCCGGAAACCAGGATTTCTTCTGGATCATAACCAAAATTTAATCATCTGTTCATGATACCATTCCCAACATTTACTGAAAATTTGATAAAAATCTGGCCACTACTTTTTGAGGTATTTTGCTAACAAACAGACAGACAAAAGTAACTTCACCATGTTTAAATGAGAATAAAATCCAGTAAAAATTAGAATAGTGTTTTTTATTAGATTGAGCCTTTTTTCTGCATTGAAAGCAGATCTCACTCCTTGATACTGTGCTGCTATGTTTATACATCTGTGATTCCCAAAGTTCTGTGGGTCCAACCAACATTTATAGCATATGTACTCACTCCATATAGCTTAGATATGATTAGTTTGTAGAATTGTTGAGAAAAGCAACTGGACTAACGCTCTTGGACTCTCATCTAAGAAGCTTCTTCAGTTCAGAACTGAACAAAATAAAGATAAAGATAGAGACAACTGAGGCATAGCGCCATCGCGTGGTCAAAATAAACATTAGATTTAGAATGAATCTCTTTGTCTGTGCAGGAAAAGCAGAGAAGAACGTTCTTCTCCGTGTTCTACCTGTGCATCAATGGTGGCAGTCTGCTGTCCACTATCATCACTCCGGTCCTCAGAGGTAAACGAGTCAAAAACCTTTTGAAATACAGTTTTAAAATCATTTATCAAGTATCTCGACAGATACAGATACAGAAAAGATTATAAATTTCATATATTTAATCCGACTAGAATATAAAACTAGTTGATAGCATTTTTTAAAACTAATTTAAGAGAGTTAAACTATCTGGTACCAAGGTTTTTAGGGTTCCACCACATGACATTTTTGATATTGCTTCTAAAAATGTATATTTGGAGAGCTTGAAATGTTTTGGGTTATTTTCTGTTTAAGTGGCGTTTCCTGTAGCATCACATTTACTTAACATGACGTCCATTGGGCTTTGGTTTTAAAATGCATTCGACCTGCATGAGAATCATGAATCTGCATCCATGATTGTGAGCTCTTGCCAAACAAACGCTGAAGTCCAAATGAAGTAACATTAATATTTTTATAATATTATAAAAAGTAATTCACAATTAAATCACATTTACAGTGTACAGCATGTTTAATAGAGTTTAAACTATCTGGTTTTATGGTTACACCACATGACGTTTTTGACATTGTCCCGAATATGAGCACAAACATGTAAAAATAGTTATTTGTACCCTTATTTGCAGCTCAGAAGTGCGGCATCCACAGTCAACAGAACTGTTATCCCCTGGCCTTCGGTGTCCCTGCAGCGCTGATGTTGATTGCACTCGGTAGATCTGACGTTTTTACATTTTATTCTAAGACTGTGATTCTATACATGACTCAAAAAATGTCAAAGTTTGCTGATGACTTGCTCATGCTGTCTATAACAGTGGTGTTCATCATTGGGAGTGGCATGTACTACAAAGCTAAGCCAGAAGGAAACATCATGCTGGATGTGTGTAAATGTATTGCGGTAAGTTACACACACATTCCACATCGATTGATCGGGCTTCGGTTGCCTCTATGAGCAAAATTAATGTTTTTGCGCTTCTCTCATCCAGTTTGCTGTTAAAAACCGTTACAAGCACAGACGTGATGAAAACCCAGTGAAGGAGCACTGGATGGACTGGGCAGAAGAGAAATATGACGTGAGTTTTACTTCATTTGAGGCTCACTCATTGCTTTCGGTGTGATAACGACGGCTCGTCTCTTTGTCGCGTTGTAGAAACTCCTCATCGCTCAAATCAAAATGGTGCTGAAGGTCCTTTTTTTATACATCCCGCTGCCGATGTTCTGGACCCTGTTTGACCAGAAGGTAGCGTACGGCATCAACGCTCGATCTGATGTTTCCCAGCGGAAACCCTGCTCAACTGTCCACCTCTCTTTCAGGGTTCTAGATGGACTCTGCAGGCCACCACCATGGACGGGCACTTTGTGAGTTTGACGATTACGTTGTTTCTTGATATTACATTTTCTCTTGTGCAAATAGATGCTGAATCTGTGCGAATATGAGAGCACTCTCTATTGAATTTTAACATATTCCTTATTTACTGTTCTTAAGTATACATGGAGTGTCTATACCTGGTCAAAGCTATCTTTATTTCTGTCAAGACAACTCACCATTAGCTCCTATTTTTTTAATTAGATCTATACGATACAATAAATCTAGATTCATTTGACCTCTGACCTGGGTTCCAGGCCTTCTAACCCCTTTGGGCCATTTTTACCCAACACAAACCCAAATTCTTACAAGACAGGAATAGACAAATGCAGTACAATCCCAACCTGGATTGTTCATTAGTCCATTTAGGCCAAACATCTCAAGGTATCTGTGTGTCTTTGTCCTCATCCCTTTATTAAAAACCAATGTACACAAATTATAAGGTGGAATTAAAAGCAACCGATATATACATTTACTTACCAAGGTGATTTTTATTGAGATTCTACTGATCTCTTTGTGTCTGCAGGGATCACTTGTTATCCAGCCCGATCAGATGCAGGTGAGTTGAAGTACGTTGTGACGTCTGTTTGTCATTGAACTCCATTTAAGAAAATTCTCACTATGGAAATATGTGTGTTTTTTAAAGACTGTGAACCCCATCCTGATCCTGACTCTGGTTCCTATCATGGACAGCGTCATCTACCCTCTGATCCAAAAATGTGGCTTTAACTTTTCGTAAGTACAGATAGAACGTACTGGGCCAGCTACAGGGTACATACGGTATACTATAAGTCATTTACACCAGGGGATTTCAAACTTTTCTATTTCAAGGACCCTTGATGAAAATGTAAAAAAAAAAAAAATATATATATATATATATATATATAATATAATTATAATAATATTTTTAAAATGTTAATTAAATTGAATTTATTTGTGTATTTTCCCATTTATTCGATTTTTTAATTGTAGTTACTGATTTATTAATATTTACATGTATTATTTAATATTTACAAATTCTCCCCTATCAAAAATAAATAAATGACTTTATAAATAACTGTGCCAATATTTATTTAATTTTAAACTGAATTGATGCATTTACATTTTATTTATTAATATTTAAGAATTTATTTATTTATGTACTCATTTCCTTTGTGCATTTTCACCCACATCAAATGTAAAATTAAGTTTTTGTGTAAGAAGAAAACAATACATAAATAATATTAAATAAATTAAATAAAGCAAGTTATTTGATTTTGGCAGTTCTCCATATAAATGGTCCTACATTCTATCATCCTGTTACTTATAGATGGAATTAATTGGATTTGCATAAAACAGGCAGTATATGTAATATATTACACAATCAGAGGAACTGAGGGGAACATATTTTACCATATTAACATGTGATATTCAGCGTTGTGACATTCTAAATCTGTCTGTCTGTGCTTTTCCCCCCGAGAGAAATATTACTGTAAAATCTCAACAAGGAACAGTTTTGCATTGAGTGAACAAACTGCATCGTACGACAGTTTAGCTGCAAACTTCTAATGTGTTTCTCAAGACATAGAAAGAGGCTTGTGTAACCTGCGATGTGACGTAGATCAGAAACATCTAATGCTCCTAAATTTACCAGCACATCATGTTAAATCCGCAGGCCTCTGAAGAGGATGACGGTGGGGATGCTGCTGGCAGCCATCGCTTTTGTCTGCGCCGCGTTGGTTCAGCTTGAAATCGATGTAAGTGAATAAAAGCGTAAGTAATGATTGAAAGTTCCTATAACTCTGCAGCTGTCAATCTCTCCTTTCTCCTAATCTCCAGAAAACGCTGCCCACCTTCCCATCTGACTCGCAGACTCAGTTAAAACTACTGAACATGGGCGATAAGGAAGTGACAGTGAAGCTGCCTAACCATGACCCACTGACACTTCCTGCAGCTCAGGTTCGTCATCATATCGAGAGAAGAAACTACCGGTACATATCTAAGACTTAAACAATTTTTTTTTTTTTTTTTTTTACAGTTCAGCAATGATTACTTCACATTTGACGTAGAAGCAATGAACATTTCTCTTGGAGAACCTGCTGAGACGAAACCTGTTTATCTGGTCAAAGGAAAGCGGCAAACGCTTCTCATCCCTGCAAACCTCGCATCAGAATGGGAGCTGGTGAGTTAGGAGCGCAAAGTAGTGAATAAGTAAAAGCAACACGCAGGACGTTAATATGATTAAATGAATAAACGTCCATGTCTCATGTCCTCAGACTGTTGACCTGACAACTAAACCAGAAGAAGGCAACAATGCAATCCGGTGAGTCCAATCACAGATGTTCAAACTGGATTAGTGTTGATAATTACTCATATAACTTAAGCTTGATTGACAAAAAATGTTTTGGTAATAAATTATTTGCACATTGGTTATGCAACCGTGTTGTCACTCTATAGTCATTTTGACAGTGGATGACTGTGGACATACATAGAACCTTGTTACATGTTAATCATGTAACCTTAAAGAATAAAGTGAATTTAGGCCAAATTGTGAACATTCCAGTGTGACTTTAGTCAACTTTAAACCTGGATTAAATCCTTTCATTCCATAGTGAAAACTCTACACATTACCTGGAGTTAAATTAAACTAATGTTAGTTTGTCCCTTTTTCATCACTTTCCCAGGTTTTCTTTGCCTGATTTTTATTGAAAATTTCCAGGTATTCCAGTGTTGAAACATTTAAGAGATAAGATAAGATAAGATAAGATAAGATAAGATAAAACTTTATTGATCCCACAACGGGGAAATTTGTCTGTTACTGCAGCGTTACAGAATAAAGAGAAGAAAATAAAGCTGAAGATAAAAAAAACTATAAAAAAAATAAAAATAAAAAACACACAACACAATATACAAATTCGCAGAATTTGTTGATCCGCATACACAGTATGCATTATGGAGATAGAATGGAAAGGAAAGAGTATGCATAAGCATATATACATACATACATGCACGTACATACCTACATACATACACATACACACATATTTGCATATATATATATGGACATACATATCCACGCACATACACACATGTACACATACATAGCTAATGCACACTTAAGGTGCAGGGTGTGTGTGAAGAGAAAAAGTGACCAGTGACAAAGTGACAGAGTGACTACAGTGAGGTTTATGTGTATGATATAAAGTCATATTGCTTTCGGGATGAAGGGTTAGGGTTAGGGTTAGGGTTAGGGTTAGGGTTAGATGGATGGATGAAGATCCTTTAACTCCCTTAATTTCTTTATATTTGGCTGCATATTTATTGATGTGTCCATCACTTTACAATAAATTATTAATAAAGTATAACTTGTGAAGTTTGGGCTAAATCACTATAAAACATTATAGCCTAAAGCTTTTATCACTCCACCAGTAGAAAATGATTCTAGAATCGTGTTTAGAGCCATCACAAAAGCTGTTAAATTATCATTTTATTCTGACTGGGGGGAAACATTAAAAATAGCAAAGAGCTTTGGTCTGACAATGTTGGAAAAAGTGCAGTCTACTACTTTAATGGGGCGATAGTATGTTGGTTTTAATGTTGCCCGTTGTAAAATGTTCTGGCTGTAATGTTTTTCATCAATGTGTAATTATTTCAGATTTATAAATGGATTAAATTCAGTAGTGAACGTAACTCCTGGTTTTGAAGAAATTGATCCATTTTATTATGCCAACTACTCCATGATAAAGAATGGGAGGTAAGTTTTTTCTTCATCACACCAGTTAATATACTGTTCACACGTTTATCATCATTTCTGCAAATGCAATAACATGTTTTCTCGTCTAATGACCAGGACTACCTTCACTATACAGAATGCTTCACACTCCTGCCAATTCTCCAGGGAATTTGGATTTGGAAGTTCTTATACTTTCTTTATCTCCTCCCTCGGAGCGACTGTAAGTTTTATATAGGAATTTCAGTATCATGGATTTTACCTGATCAGCTGTGCAGAGTTTCATTCATTTAATAAGTGAAATTCATAGAATATCTTAATCTCAGTGGTGGAAAATTAATCAGTACATTTACATAAGTACTGTGCTTAAATATAAGATTGAGGTATTTTCATTTTTATGCTACTTTATACTTTACTTTTCTTGATTTCACATGTATGTATTTTCTCCTGTACTATATTTATCTGACAGATTTACTCACTTTAGAGATGCAGATTTTACACAATGGATAGTATAATTTAAAACACAGAGTTAAATAGAATATCAGTGGTTTCAACCTTTTAGTCTTTGTCAGTTTACAAACAGCAGCGTGTTGTAGACTCACATTTTACATGAATATGAATTGTTATCAGTTCCACTAGTGTGTAATAGTTTATAATTTAATTATCATTTATTATTAGGCAGCAGGGCAATGTTCAACGCAAGCAGCTTTTATATAATACTAGGTACTCATAGTGTCATATATTAACATTATTGGGATTAATTATTGCAATATGCATTGAAACTATTGGGTAATTAATTGGGTAAATTGCAATATAATTACACACTCAGCACTTTAGCATTATGCACTTTAACTAGTGTCTTCAACAATTATTAGTGTTACAGCATCGGTGAAATGACTCTTGGTCTATATGTTTAATAATCAGGGTTAGGTTTAATGCTCTAATTTAATGCTCTGATCTTAAATATATTATTTCTGTGTATTTCAGTGTGAGAACACAGTGGTTGAGGCAGAAGACATCAAGCCCAACTCGGTTCACATGGCCCTCCAGATCCCTCAGTACTTCTTCATAACTGCTGGAGAAGTGATGTTCTCTGTTACTGGTCTGGAGTTCTCCTATTCACAGGTGAACTGGTCTCACTGCTGCACCCACATATAAGAACGTGTAGGATTAGTGGATTAGAATATCACCCTATTAAATTAGCGACCTGGGTCATTTTGTTCTGACAAAAGTGAGTTTTTGGTGTAAATTATCTTTCGATGATGCTGCCAAGTCTAATAAAATCACATTAATCCTAAATGGAGATGATCAAAATCTTTATGTCCTATAGAGAAAAAATGAAAAATAAAATGATAATTTAACAGCTTTTATTATGGCGGCGGCTTCAAGAAGCAAAAAGAAGCACTAAACATGATTTAGAATCAATTCCTACTGGTGAGTGATAAAGGCATTAGGCTATAATGTTTTATAGGAATTTAGTCTAAATGTCACAAGTTATACTTTAATGATAATTTAATATGAACTGTTGTGCATATTGATAAATTCAATAAATATAAAAGGGAATATAAAGAAAGAAAGGCACTTCCATGGTCTTCAGTTCTTTAAACAGGTTGAATGTTTAAAAAAGGGTCTAAGTCTCTTTATTATTATTGAATGTGACATAAAGGACAAAAAAATTCTATGTATATCTACAGTTGTCTTTTTGATTAAAATGATTAATAAATATAATATTCTCTGCATTTGTTAATTTTTTTGTGTTTTCCCAAACACTTGAAATAATGACTTACATCATTTTAATAGGGTGAAGATATCCCTTTTCTCTGTACCTGAATATTACCAAACTATGATGTTCTTTGTTCATTTTATGTGTTTCTATTGCATCTTTCAGGCACCGAGTAATATGAAGTCAGTGCTGCAAGCAGGCTGGTTGTTTACTGTTGCTGTTGGAAACTTCATCGTTCTGATTGTGGCTGAAGTCTTACAGCTTCCCAAACAGGTAATTTCTTTTAATACTAAAACAGCCTAAATACTTGTAGTAGTCATGTGTGTGTTTCTGTGATGATGAATTAACACCATGTTTGTCTCATCCTCTTTCAAAGTGGGCAGAGTACGTCCTGTTCGCCTCCCTCCTGGTGGCCGTGTGCGTCGTCTTCTCCATCATGGCGTATTTCTACACGTACATGGACCCCAATGAAATCGAAGCGCAGTTCAAGAAGGACCATAAAGATGATGAGGATGACGAAACCTCGTTACAGAAGACAGATATGATAGAGAAGGACTCAATTAAAAGTCATAAAGGAGATAATCTAGTCAAAGAAACCAAAATTTAAAGTGTAGCGGTCAAATGTCAGTGATTTGTTTTTATCTAAACTTTATTATTGAACCATAAAATGTGAGTGTGTATGTGTGTGTGCGTGCATGTGTGTGACTTGTGTTTGAGTGAGCAATAAAAATTAAATCTTTCCAGCATGTTTCATCATTTGCAATTTAAGTCTTGAGAATCAGGAAGAAGACTGAATAGGGTTGATTTTGGCAACAAGTTGGGGTATAATATAATGTGCTGGGATTGGCTCCAGCAGACCCCGGCAGTTCTAATAAGAAAAAAAGCTGGTCTATGAGAAAATGAGTGACTGAGTACTCAATGTCCTTTTAGATTAGATTAAACTTTATTATCATTACACAAGACCAAGTACTCATTGGCACTCCTGTCACCAGAAGTGCAAACGAGGTATATTAGTGCAAGATTAAGGTAACGCTGATGCCTCTGTTTAAATATTTATGAATGTAATATATATTGGCTGTAAAATAAACTGTGTGAGTGCTAGTGCCTGCAGTGGATCCTCTTAAGAAGCTAAGAGAGTCATGAAATTCAGGATCTGCAGAACGTACATTTTTATTTCAGGTTAAGTCAACAAATAGTAATAGTTCTACCAGCAATATTAAAAGTTATCTTGACTAAATATTGCAGGCTGTGTAAACCCTTGGCTTCAATCGGTGGATTCAGATCTGTTAATTTTTTATCTGCTGTGATGCTGCTGAGTGAACAGGGGCAGAGTCGGAATTCAACACTAAACTTCAGTGTGGTTTCCATTGTAAACTTGATTTGTTTTACCATTTAAAAGAAGTGTCTCATGTTTCTTTAGGAACAAAAGGTCAGAAAAATGGTAGTTTTAAAATAGCATTGAATAAAACATAGGTTAAATACCAAAATTAAGGTTGAATTAAGTTGAAACTGATCAAAGTTTTTCAGTTTGTGAAAAAATATCAATATTAACTAAGAAGGTGTTCACTTAGAAGGTGAGAGGTGAGATTCTAACAGAATGCAGAGTATCTACAACAGGATAGGGAAAAAGACATTAAACCTGTCCACAACACTCTTCACATTAATGGAGAGAGTAATTCTTCATTAAATACAGAAATACTCATATACATAGTGATGACAACAAAGAAAAATAAGAACAAATATTTGTTTAAAACATACACAAATAAATAAATGCAAATAATTGCCTCTTTAAGTAATCATTTCTAAATACCTGTTTTAATGATAATTTGTTTCACAATTTTATTTATCACATAACTCTAAAAAAAATATATATACTATAAAAAATAAGCAATATATAAAAAATATAAACACTATATTAACAACTATAAAATAAATGGATTAAACCTTCTTGTTCAGTCTGGCGGAAAAAAAGTATCTTTATTTCTAAAGATAATACGTCAAATTACGTAAACTTATTTTAGCGTGCGTATGACGACATACGCGCGCTCTGCTCTCCCTCGTTCTGATTGGTCCTCCGGAAAACGAAAATGACATTCAGCAAGATGGCGCCGGGCGACAGAGAGAAGTGATGAGAGAATAGAAGAAGCGACGGAAAGTGCATCGCAGTGTGCGTTTACTGGCCGTGCGCCGCTCGTTCACACCGGACCTCTTCGTCTCGTCGGCGGGAGATCTCCAGCTCGCGCCGGGGGGAAGCACGCCGCTCCGCCGGGACGCAAACATTTAACTCGGTTAACTGTTTGCTAACTAGCCCGCTAAAGTAGCTAGCGCGGCTAACGCGGAGCTAACTGCGGAAGAAGGGAGGCGAACGGCTCAAAGTACAAGCCGACAGAATCGGACGGACATCTTCCTGTTTGCACTTTTTAAAAACCGGCCTTGACGAGTTCGCGGCAAACGGAACAAGTCTGCGGACAGACACGGCGACGGACGTTGACGCTTCTCCTCTTTAAGCTGAGAAAGACGAGGAAAAAGGCGTCATCTTTGCTGACCTGACGCCATGGCTCACTCCCCTATTCAGAGCGGACTGCCGGGGATCCAGGTAACACACACACCGAGATAAACGGTTCTTTCTGACTCGGAAGGTTGTGTTAACAAACAAACGCATAAATAACTTCAAGATCAATGCACCAATCACACGAACACGCATGTGAGCAGCTACTCAAAAGTGCAGAAAGTTATGTAATACAAGTTATCTGTAAAACAAGCTGTCATCTCGCCTGTTGCAGACTTGAGTCTACGCAGTCTGGAGACTCTTTAACGTTGTCTGCCTAAAATATTGTGCCGGTCTAGTTTTTTATTTCAGCCCTACTTTTTTAAATGTACGAATCGTTAATATAAAGTTCTATTCTTAAAGTCGCTTTTGTTGTCCGTCCAGACGGGGTGTTTTTTTTTCTCAAATATCGCGTATTTTTTTAGTTAATGTGTTTTAGTTCGTCTGTGCCTCTCATTTCGCTCAAAAAAACCTGCTTTGGACATTTAATTTCTGCTCCACAGCGCCCCCAACTCCAGTTGACTGTCGAGCAGGCGGAACCCGGAATTACACACTCGTAGTCGGGTTTTGATATAAATTAGAGTCGTGCGTTTCTTTTATTATAAAAAATACAGGCCAAAACAAACATCCGTCTGGATGGACAACAGCTGTGGCTTTAAGCAGTGCTCTTTTTAATGATTCGGACATTGTTAGTTATTTGTAAGCAAGCTGTCATCTTGCTAAACAAACATAATGATTGATAAATCCTCACATTATATCCTCTATCATCACTTGGGTGAACTACATTAATCATTTTTTACACTCCAAATATAATAAAGTTCTGGGAAAATATTTTGATTTTCGATTGCACATGGTGAAATATTATTTGTATTCATAATTTAATCTTATTTCAGATGTCTGAACAGTTGCTGCAATGTGCAACATGTACTTTTATCTTTAGGTTATCTGTTCAGTTAGCAATTAAGATATGTCCTTACATCTTTGTCCTTTGTAATCTATATGCCAATTTATCTAATGCATACTTTCAGTATTGATTAATCCTTCAAATATTTTATAGATCATTGGATTATTAGTTGGGTGCACACAAATGGGGGGAAGATTCTCATTGACTATAATTTAATCTTAAAATGATGTCATCTGGTTGTGAAACTAGTAATTACTTTAATTATTTATTAATGTTTCTGTTCTGTAGGCTTATACAAGGTCAGTTTTTTATTAAAACAATCCCCTAGATATTTTCAGTACTTTAGTTCTCCTGTTCAGAATTTATAGCTGGATAGAAAGTTAGTTTTTCAAAATAAAACACTTTTAATCGCTTAATTTTACATTTGTATAGCAACTTCCTAGTCTTCTGATCACAGTAAGCACAAACACTAATCCCAATAAACTGCTTGCAAATTCTTAAAATCAAGCTACTGGATCCGGAGCATCTGCGGCCTTGTGGTTTACAGAATGAATAATGATTAATGTAGTAATGGACTATCAACTAATAACCTCACAACCATTTGGTGGTAGCGCACACTTCCATTTGTTTAGAGATCAACTATAGCATGTTGCAGGATCATTTTTTATTTTAATTTTTTTTGCACACTTTCATATGTATTTAACCACAAAACTGGCGGCCAGTACACATACTCTTTGAAGACGTAGTACAAAGTATGAATATGTCATGCATGGCTATCCTATTGATTGCACACAATGCAGTTTTTTCTGCTGCATTATGAACACTTGATTAACATATACAGGTCTTAAAGGGAGGGGTATCAGACCCGAGCCCACAGGTTATTCTGCAATGAGACTTAGGAGCTGGAGGCCTGGCATCGAGCCTCTGAGTTGTGGTGCGTGGATGACACTAGACTACACAGCCGTGTGGTGCAGACGGCATCAAACGCGTGCTTTCAGAGCGAGGTTCAGGCAGCTTTGGCTGCCGCAGTAAACCTGCTGACTGTGGATATGGCAAGTACATTCCCATCATGTGTAGTCTGTGCTCACAGCGGCACTTGTTGTTTTTCCCCTTTGTTTCTACAGAGGTCGGACTCCACGTTATGATTTTTACCTGGATGACTGACCACACCAGTGTTATGATAGTGTTTTGGTCGTGTTGTTTCTACTCTTGCTTTATTCTGCACCGCTCTCTGTCTTTGTTGTAAAGACCCGTTGCTATCAAACTCAGCAGCAGCCCCCCCCACCACCACCTCCTTCTCCTCCTCCTCCTATAACATTTTCCAAAGAGCAGCCGCTTCTTCATCTCCCCTTTCATGTATTTGACCACTCTGCATTAGCACGTTTACTGGAAACTATTCTCTCAGGAGACTCGAAGGCAAAAAGCTTCATGAGCTAACGGATCATCATCTTAGGGCTGGGTTACCTGGTAAATTAAGCATTCCTTAGTTCTTTTCTTATTAATGGTATCTCAAAAAATGTTGAAAATACATCCTGTGCACAGCAGTGCAATACTAAAAATGCAGTATATGTTTTTGTGCCACTTTGTAAGGGACTCAAAACAGTACTCATGCAGGTTTAGGGTAATTATTACTGTGCATAAAGGGGAAATTGAACCGGCCAACGTGAAGACCCATTATTCTCCTCTCTGGGGCTCCACGGGGAAATAAGCCATTTAGTTCAGTCAATACGTCGGAGTATAGACTTGAGTTTCCCTTCCACTCTTTGTGATGGAGGTCATTAAACCTCTGCCCCATCTGTGTTGGGCTGTCTCGTGATTCAACGACACCCACAGCACAACATTTTGATCAGAAAAGTTTTAACAAAAAAGTGGGGTTTGTAAGTTTTGAGACATTGTGGATATGCATTTTCGTTTTGAGTTTCACATTCATTTCAGAAATTGATGACATTTGTATTCGAATTTTTTTGACTATTCTAGAGAAACCAAAGGGGATAGATAACCTCTAGCCTGAGCAGATGAGCTATATAGAGTAAAGCTTTGCTAAACCATCATTTCTCAATTTGTCTGGTTTAATCGATCGACCAGCTGACAGGTGCTCAGTAAAAACACCTAGAGCGAGGATAGAGCTGCAACTAACAACTATTCCGATAATCAATTAATTTATTGATTAGTTATTTTGTTCATCAAATGGTGTATGGTGTTGTTCCCAATGCTGGAGATTCAACCTAAAATGTCTTTTTTTTGTCCAGTTTACTAATATAGAAGAATAAAGACACTTTGGGGGATTTAGGAAAGTAGAACCAGAGGTGATCAATTATTGATCAACGTAACGGTTGGCAACTAATCATGCATCGATTAATTCTTGCAGCTGTACCTATGAATACACTGAATTGAAAACGGTAAACTGTCATAATATTCACATTGAAAGTGTAAAACTAGTCTTGTAGTGATGCATTTTGTTCATGCTGAATATGTAGAGGCTTTCCACACCACACATTAATGGTTTTGTTAAGTTTTACATTTCCTCTTTGTGTTAACTCCAAAACTAACTCCTAAAAGAAACCCACTCGTCCTTTTTTAACTTAGTTTAAAGTTATTCTGTGTGAAGACAATTTTTGGAACCTGTCGGTGATCATCTGTCGAAGGTTTAACCTCCGTCTGTGACCTCCAATATTTCTGTACATCCTGTGGAGTCAGCACGTATATCTGGTCCAAGATTGTCTTTTTCCACTCAGCGTTTATTGTTTACAGTATCACTAGAAAATTATGTGTGTGTGTGTGTGTTTTAGAACCAGATGCCATTTCAGATAATTTCTGCAAAAGCTCATAAAACAGGTAGATTTGTTGACAGACTTTCAAAGATCCTGAGACATCGTTATTGTTGGAAAATACTCAGACTAGAAACATGAAACTGGAACCGTTTCCTGTCGTAAAAAAACAAGAGTAACATGAGCACAAGTGTAATTACACTCATCCAATACATTGATAATTCATCAGAGACCTCTGGTGGGGTTCGGTCAGCGAAATCCCTTTTAACATGTTGAGTTTTTTGTTTTTGTTTTTTGTAACTACAGTGACTTCCTTGTGTGATTATATAGCTCCCTTATTGCTTGCATCCACCCAAAGATATTGTTATATTACTCTCAAACACATGATACAAGCTTTCCACACATCTACTGTTTGTCCAGATGTTTATACGTGTTGGTTTTGTCATTTCTTCCCATGAACCCGTTGTCTATGCTGTCTCCATTTTAAAAGTTCTTTTTTCTCCAATTTTATTAACATAAGCATAAAGTGTATAATTATAATTGATATATCTTAGTATAATTTTCTTTTGGGCTACTATGTTGTGTGTCTATATCCTATGTAGTGTGCCTGTGCTATTCATGTTAAGTAAGTCGGGAATCAGAATTTATTTGTTTTCTCTCTCCCTCTTCTGATCCATCCGTCTCTCTCTCTCTCTCAGAACTTCAGAGCTGACCCAGAGGAGCTTTTCACCAAGCTGGAGAGGATAGGAAAGGGGTCTTTCGGCGAAGTTTTCAAAGGCATCGACAAGCGGACTCAGAAAGTCGTGGCCATCAAGATCATCGACCTGGAGGAGGCCGAGGACGACATCGAGGACATCCAGCAGGAAATCACCGTCCTCAGCCAGTGTGACAGCCCCTTCATCACCAAGTATTTTGGATCCTATCTCAAGGTGAGCTTTAGGGAGAATATAGTTTATTGAGCTTGTGATAATCCACGCTCTACGTGATGCACGCTGTACCTCTGCTGTTTGTATTCTGCAAGCAACTGTAGGCAATGTAGGTCAATAAATAATGCATATGGGCAACGGAACAAGTATTGCCTGTATAACGTGGCACAGCCTGCTGTGGAACAACCTTTTTTTTTTTTTTTTTTCAGTGTAGTCTTTATGTAATCTGACATTGGCACATTTTTTTTTTTTTTTAGATATGAACAACAATAATGAGTATGAGGTCAACATGTCATTTTTCAGATTCAAAGTGTAATATTATAAATTATATTAACAGTAAAGCATTTCATATTCAGAGTGCTACACTAAGGGGTTATGTGGAAATATTGTGGAGGGGGTCACATATTTGTGTTTTGGAGGTAGATAAATACACCAGTGGAACTATTAATTGGTGTTTCGCTGATATTTAATTTATATATTTATATATTTATGTGTGTACATATATATATATATATGTGTATATACAGTACTACTCGGAAAATTAGAATATCGTGTAAAAGTTGTTTTATTCGGGCAATTTAACATAAAAGGTGAAACTAATACATTTTATAGTATTATTAAATGCAAAGTCAGATATTTCAAGCTTTTATTTGTTTTGATTTTGCTCATTAGAACTTACAGCTTCAGAAACCTGAAATTCAAAAACTCAGAAAATTAGAATATTGCTTGAAATCAATTTAAAAAAGGGATTTTAAATACAAAAATGTCAGGCCTCTGAAAATAAAATGTTGCATCTGTACTTAGTACTTGGTTGGGGCCCCTTTTGAACGAATGACTGCCTTAATCCTGCGCGGCATGGATGCTACCAGGTTGTGGCACATCTCCGGTGTTATGGAAGACCAACATGCTTCAATCGCGGCCTTGAGCTCTTCTTTATTGTTTGGTCTCTTCCCGTTCAGCTTTCTCTTGGCAATGCCCCACAGATTTTCTATGGGGTTCAGGTCAGGTGAGTTTGCGGGCCAATCAAGCACAGTAATCCCATGGTTGTTGAACCAGGATTTTGTACTTTTGGCAGTGTGGGCAGGTGCCAAGTCCTGCTCGAAGATGAAATCTGCATCCCCATAAAGCTGGTCCGCTGAAGCAAGCATGAAGTGCTCTAAAATGTCCTGGTAGACAGCTGCGTTTATGCTGGACTTGATAAAGCACAGAGGACCAACACCAGCAGCTGACATGGATCCCCAAGTCATCACAGCCTGGGGAAACTTAACACTGGACTTCATGCATCTTCCATTTTGCGCCTCTCCGGTCTTCCTCCAGACTCTGGGACCTTTGTTGCCAAATGAGATGCAAAACTTGCTCTCATCAGAAAAGAGGACTTTGGACCACTGGGCAACAGTCCAGTCTTTCTTTTCTCTAGCCCAGCTAAGGCGCCTCTGGCGTTGCTTGCTCGTGAGGAGCGGCTTGACAACAGGAATACGACATTTGAAGCCCATGTCCAGCATCCTCCTGCGTGTCGTTTCTCTTGAAGCAGCAACTCCAGCTTGAGTCCACTCCTTATGAAGTTCCCCCACACTTTTGAATGGCCCTTTCCTGACCATCTTCTCCAGGCTGCGGTCATCCCTCCGGCTTGTACACCGTTTTCTTCCACACTTCTGCCTTCCACTTAACTGTCCATTAATGTGCTTTGACACAGCACTCTGAGAACATCCAGCTTCTTTTGCGATCACTTTTTGTGTCTTACCCACCTTGTGCAGGGAGTCAATGATGGTTTTCTGCACAACTGTCAGATCTGCAGTCTTCCCCATGATTGTGAATTCTTCTAAACCAAAGACACAGGCTTTTTAAAGGCTCGGGACCCTTTTGCAGGTGTTTTGGATTACTTACCTGATTAGTGTGTGACACTTTGAGCCTTCAATACTGAAGCTTTTAACAGTATTCTAATTTTCTGAGTTTTTGAATTTGAGGTTTTCTGAAGCTGCAAGTCCTAATGAGCAAAATCAAAACAAATAAAAGCTTGAAATATCTCACTTTGCTTGTAATGAGTCTATAAAATGTATTGGTTTCACCTTTTATGTTGAATTGCATGAATAAAACAACTTTTACACGATATTCTAATTTTCCGAGTAGTACTGTATGTGTATGTATGTATGTATGTGTGTATATTTGACTGCACAGAATAGAAGGGTCAGTAATTACACCTTTAGAATATGAAAAACTAACTAACTAAAAAGAAAATATCAACACTTCCACAATTGCTGTGACTTGTATGACAAGATATTATATTATAACTATTGTTTAATTACACTTCAATGACATCCAGTTTAAATTTAGTTTAGGAAAATACCAAGCAGTCTGAAACTGTGACTGTACAACTCTGTATTTACAACATGAGCGGGTCTAGGATGGACAAATAAAAGTCTCCACTATTCTAATCATCTAATAGCTGTATTGTCAATAAAGGGCTCACGTTACTCGGTTGGAAACCATATTTTTTTCCTGCCAGATTTTCTGCTACATGTGATGGTGCTTAAAGTGGCTCCTAACAGCATTTACTCTGGTACTTAACAGCAGTAAGGAGAGAGGTGGTGCTCCATTAGGTCAATTACGCTGCTGCAGAAGAAGAGAATTAAAGCTTATTTTGTCTATAGAATGTAAGAATGGTATCTGGGATTAGATTCTTATGGGTGTCAGTACAGTTCAATTTCCATAAGAAACTGATGTTATTTCTAGTTATACCAGATATTAGACTCCCCTAAAACAGACGTCGCCATCTGCTTATTTTATAGCATGAATTTCAGTCTTTAAAAAAAGGAAAAAGTGCAGGAGGCAGCATGTTTCCGTATGTCTGCTCCCGTTCTTGTGAACACAATGACTCAGGAGCCACCTGGAGGAATTTCTCCAAAATTTGGCACAAACATCCGCTTGGACTGGAGAATAAAGCGATTTAGAGTGCGCTTGGTCAAAGGTCGATCTGACCTCACGAAACACGTTTTTTGGGCGTAGATTGAGAATTCGTACACCAGTTAAGACAAATGTCTCATGAAATTAAAAAAAATTGTGATATTTGATTGTTTTATTGAGCAATAAAATGACACAGGTAGCGAATATCAGCACATGTAAAGTAAAATAAATGACATGATCACATGTGAACAATATTATGGCACAGTATATAAGGCAACATTTTCTATCCCGAAGCTCAATTTATAACTTTACTTTTAAGACAATAATTAACAGACACAAGTTCTGGTTAACCTTGTTTAATATTCCATGCATGTCGTTCAACATGAACTCTGTACTGTTTGTATTTATTGTTCCCCTTCTTGCACATGTTTAGGTAGTTGTTATAATAAAAAAAATGCATCAAATTATCACTAAAGAAGTTATCTGCTGCACATTACACAACCTGCTGTTTTCATTCAAGGTCCTGTTATTCAAATCAGGTCCATACATGCTCTAACTGGCCCCAAATAAAGGGAGTATACTTCGACTAGAGCATGAGGATAATTGGAACATAATTTTTACCTTGATTCTGCTTTACACACATTATAATTCAATCCAATCCACATATTGGTGTGTATGGAATGTGGCCAGAAACTGTTGGAGGTAGAGTTTTTCCTATATCTTTATTCAAGAGTGTGCTCTTTTAATTAAGAGGGTGATTTACTGATTGTATAATTAGATTTTGTAATTCTGTGTTATAACTTTGCACATTGTTAAGACTGCGTTGTTTGTTTGTTTGTTTTTTCAGGGAACGAAATTATGGATTATTATGGAATATTTGGGCGGAGGATCGGCCCTTGACTTGGTGAGTATGAGTCAATGACCAACCTAATAAAGAGGGTTGGTTTGCAGGTGGTTTTGACAGTTTTTTAATCTGAACTATCTTTATAAAACCTGTGGACGCTGTAATTTATCTCCTTGTCTAGTTGGAACCAGGTGCTCTCGACGAAACGCAGATCGCGACCATTCTGAGAGAAATCCTGAAGGGGCTGGAGTATCTGCACTCGGAAAAGAAAATCCACCGAGATATCAAAGGTAAGGCTGATACTCGCTGTTGCCTCAACCTTTGTGTTTTTTTCCCCCTCAATAGACTCATAAACGTCCTAATCCAGGAGATCGTGGACGGCGTGTTCTTGTTAAAAATGCTGCGGCTTCAATGTGTGTCTGTGTTCACCAGCTGTTGAGGAAATGTTTTCTAAAAAAAAAGGATCTTGAGTCATTCAAACCACAGGTGGATGTCTTTTTTAAAAAAAAAGTCTTCTGTAGTATAATCCAACCACAGGGAAGATGTTGTTAATTAGATGCATTTTTGAGCTGGATGTTAAGTTCATTAATCGAACTGCAGCAGCAACATGACGTCTATCAATTCGTGTATGGCAGTGCGAGGCTCCGTCAATGCATTTGACCTCGGGGAACATGCTTTTTTATTTTTTTTATTTTCCTTTACTGTCCTCGAATAAAGTGCAATTGCACCTCCACTACATTAGGGGGCAGCAGAGTGTTCACAGGGAGCATACAGCACAGAGTATGAGTATGAAGTGTAGACACCAAGTGACACCATGAAAACATATTTAACAGGGATGAGAAGACAGGCGGAGAGAGACGGAGATAAAGAGACAAACGAAAGTCTCCCAAAGCTAAGACGAGGAAATATGACGAAGCGTCTGTAGCGCTTGGTTCACTGTGAAAGACCGGTGTGTTACTGAGTCTGAAATGTTGGAGACAAAGAAATTAAAGACATTACACCACAATCACGCTGATAAGACCATTTATGTAATTTTATTTTTCAGTAACATATGGTTTGACATGGTCAGTCAAAAAATGTTTAATTAAAGATTTAATTTAATTTTTTCATTTCAGATGCACTTTAAATCTTTTCTGTTAGTTAATAAAGCTATTCTTTGTTGTAAGTTGGTCCATATTTCTTTCTTTTTCTATTCTCATATCTTAATAAGGATGCTGTGTTATGCAGAGGTACTTATAACAATTTTATAGACAAATGATTCTATTTATAGTCGCGCGGGGGACGTTAGTTTTCTCCTTCCATAGTGGGGGCATGAGAGAAAATAATTTATAAGCACTGCTGTATGGAGAGGTGAATTGGATTTAAAAAAAAAAAAAAAAAAAGTATAATCCTGATCAATAGATTAAATGGTCAAAACCAGATTTACCATTTTAAAAATTAGGCTACTGCAAAAAGCAGAGAACAATCTTCATATCTTACCATAACTTTCTATTTTCTGTATCATTTAAATTATAATTCTGGACATAAATGTTTTACCTTCAACTTGTTTTTTAGCTGCCAACGTGTTAATGGCAGAACAAGGAGACGTGAAGCTGGCGGACTTCGGAGTGGCGGGCCAGTTGACGGACACGCAGATAAAGAGGAACACGTTTGTCGGTACGCCCTTCTGGATGGCACCTGAAGTCATAAAGCAGTCTGCCTACGACTCAAAGGTCAGAACACTCACGTTTGGCTTGGTTAATTATAAGCAGAAATCACTAAGAAATGTACAGTTTTGGAGAGCAAATGCTTTGATTTTTATTATCAGTTCATCTGATGGTAATTTTCTGGATAAATCAATTAAACCTGAACAAAAATAATAAAAGGAGAAAAAAAACTCGCAGAGTAATCGTGTCAAATGTTGAACCTCTGGTGACCTGCTGTAATGGAATTACTGATGTATGAAAGCCAGCAATGAAACCATAACACAGGAAACGAGTGCGACGAAATACGTGAGTAGGTGGTATATATATTTATATATATATATATATATATAAGTACACACGGTGGCTTATTCTTTGGTTTAACTGAAGTGTGTGAAACTACATTTGCAGACTGGAGACTCTGCAAACATTTTGGTCCAAAATGTTGTAAGCGGTGACAACAGTTTTTTAATCAGCAACAACTTTCCCATGCAGGGCTGGGACGTACCAGTATGGCAGTATACTTCTTTTTGTGATACGCTTATCACCACACTAACAGCAAATATCGGTTTAAAGATATGCAAAATATTCGTTTATTGGCTGTTCCTCTTTTTTTGCCTTTTTTTAAGGGTATTTTTTTAGTCAGGGTGTTTTGTAGATAAATGATCTTGCAACATATCTCATGTTTCTGAAAACAGTTGGCACATTTGCATGATCTGTCCAGAATTACTGCTCTGTTGACTGGAGTGAGCTTGTCTTTTAAGTTTCTAAGCACTTTCACAGGTCTTCTAGAGTGACGGTGTGTGCATATTTTTGGAAAACCCACAGAATGAGTCATTGGACCCGTGTGCCTCGCCGTCTTAGCTTCCTCAAACACGCTCGAGACACTTGAATGTCACATCTCGCACATTCTGTCAAGTGTATTTGTGGAGGAGCATGTGACCTTCTGATATTTATACTAACTTTTTCTGTTCCAATGTCCAACTTCCAATTGTTTTATAGGCAGACATCTGGTCATTGGGAATAACAGCAATAGAACTGGCTAAAGGAGAGCCGCCGCACTCGGAGCTCCATCCCATGAAGGTTTTATTCCTCATCCCAAAGAACAACCCCCCCACGCTGGAAGGAAACTACAGCAAACCGCTTAAAGAATTCGTGGAAGCCTGTTTAAACAAGGAGCCTAGCTTCGTAAGTTTGAAAGGACTCGACTTGTTCACGCCTGTACACGAATATAAAAAGAAGCAATGCGTTTAATATTCACTGTTAGGTTTGTTCTGTGTTTTCCTTAGAGGCCAACTGCCAAAGAGCTGTTAAAACATAAGTTGATTGTAAGGCATGCCAAAAAGACGTCCTATCTGACAGAGTTGATTGACAGATACAAGAGGTGGAAGTCGGAGCGGTCTCGGGATGAATCCAGCTCCGACGACTCCGACGAGTAAGTCGGCCGCCCCGTCGCTATCCGGGTTTAGTGCAGGGTTTCGCCGCTCCGAAGCGAGAATATTAACAACCCTGTGTGTCGCCGTTAGGGAGTCTCACGGCCAGGCGTCGGGAAGCGGCGACGCCGGCGGCAACGAGAACTGGATCTTCAACACCATCGTGGAGAAGGACCTGGAGAAGTTTCAGAACGGAGCTGCACAGCTGGCTGAGCTCAAGAGGATGGAGGTACGGCTGCAAGCCATCATGGAGAAATTCGTATTTAAACATCTAAATCCCTTTTCACCAACTGTTTTATATCACGCTTTTTTGTTTTTCCCCCTAGGAGCCAGAGAGTCCAAAGAGGCCTTTATCACAGAGCTTATCAACAATCTTTTCTCCATTGTTTTCCGAGGTAATGACCTAAGAATATCGCACTAAACCAGTTATTGTCAATTATTTTCATCTCATGTGCGTCTGCTACACTTTGTGTCTACACTTCATACTCATACTCTGTGCTGTATGCTCCCTGCACACACTTCCAATGAGAGCGCCACTGCCCCCTAGTGTACTGGAGGTGTAATTGCACTTTATTCTAGGTCATTAAAAAAATAAATAATTTTTAAAAAAGCATGTTCCCCAAGGTCAAATGCACCCCCCTTGAAGGAGCCTCGCGCCCCTGCAGGGGGGCCCCCACTATTTAAGAACCACTGCACTAAGCAAATATGAAGCTGTAACCCTCTTTACGATTGTAATAATTAAGCAGCTCACGCATCCCATTTTGTCTTGGTGTTGTTACAGTTAAAACACAAAGGTGAGACGAGTAACGGCAAACCAGAGGCTGCAGAGCAGCTGCGAGACGCCATTTTCCGGGCAGAGGAGACGCATCCGGGGATCTGTGACTCCCTGGTGGCTGAACTGGTGCAGAGACATCAGAGGTAATCAAGGTTATGTTCCCACTTCCCAATTATTATTTTATCTTTTTTGAAGGTGCACCATCACTTCTATAGTAAGTAAAGGAAGTTTTTAAAATACAATTAAAGCAATCATCAGATCCCTTAAAATTTACATTTTGTGTTTGTGTTGGTTTCATGTCATTTGCAAGTCTATTTATACCATTTTTTTTAGCAAAAATCACATGGAATATGCATTGTGGTTTTTGGGGGGACACACAAAATGGTGTAACTAAAAAGGAATGATACATTTTAAATATTTAATCCACCTAGAATATAAAACAAGTTTATAGCATGTGTTTTTATTCATTTATATTTTTCTGGTACCATGTTTGTAGGATTACACCACATGACGATTTTGACTTGCTCCTAATTACAGCGTTATGGTTCTGGTTAGGGATGAGCGAGTACAACTGAAGACCTTAAAAAGCATCTATGTCTTAAATTATAGCAAAAAAAGTCTTTAAGTAGTGACTTCGTTTTCAACTGAGCTGTACGGGCGCAAGTCTTTGCATATGTAGGATATCAGTGCTGTGGTGAGTTTTTGAGCCTTTGGTGATTTGTGTGGTTTGTGTGTAGTGCTACTGCTAGCGTTCTTTGCTTGCGAGATACAAGCGTGATGTCGGGTCATGTGGAGGTGCAGATTCATAGTGTTGCTGCAGTACTTGTCATGTCCAGGTCCACCTTTTAATGTTTTTTGTTAAATCCGAAATGCTCCCAAGCCTGTGCCTTGAATTTCTCGTCTTGGTCTTCGTCCATGCTTTTGTTTTCACTTTTTCTACTGTTAGCCGGCAGCGCTTTCCCTTATGACGCTACTGCCCCGTGTGGTCGAAATGCACATTGCAAGACAGGATCACTTATCAGACGCTGTTTGCTGAAAGCTTGGTAATATTGTTTGTTGCATGTAAATTTAACTTCAAGATCGCATTGCCTAAACTAAACGGATATATGATTCAGGCTGAGTTGTGGTTGTAAAAAAGTGGATAAATAGTTTAGGAAGAAATGACAGAATTTATTCCATTTATAACATTTAGAGAGTTTACAACAGCTGTAAGATTCAATTATTTTATTTTTTTTGCCAACAGTGAAACACAGAGAGGCTGTTTCCTCTTCACAGGAAAAACCACATTAACCTGTTTTTATCTTGTGTTTGACAGGTTTTCTGTGCCTCAGGCTGCCACCACTCAGTAAGAGGAGCTTCATCCTCTTAATTCAACACCCTGGTGGCAGCCGTCAGACCTTTTTACATCTGACCTCCACAGCTGGGATGAAGTCTCCCTGAAAAGGTCCCCGTCACTCATTTTGCCTGAAGCGATGAAGCGAACCCCCGGCCTGACTTGACTTTCTTGTTGATACGCTCACGCGCCACCAGAGGGTCCTGTTCAGGGACCTGTTGTAAGATGTCCCTTCTCAATACCTCCTTCACAACTCTGTTTTTTCTTTTTTTTTAAAGGGGTGGAGTTCGCTGGTTTTTTGCAAGGATTTTTTTGGGGAGTTTGTGGCTTAATCAAAAAGGGTTTACACTCTGCATCCTTTTTGTGGGGGGGAAAAATTACCTTGCTTAATTAGGTGTGTGTGTGTATGTGAATGTGTGGTATCCTGTGACGAGGGGTTTGAAGCATTCTATTGAAAACTCAGGTATCCTGCTTTAAGTGGACCGGGTCCTCGGGGAGATGGAAGGAGCTCAACGGGGTGGTTGTACAGACTTGTAAATAAGCTCATTTCTACGGATTAATGAAACAAATTGAGCAGTTGTTAATGGAACCACTGTGTAACAAATGGCCAAAATGCAAAATCTGTAAATAATGGTTGTGAGGTAAATATTTTGAGATGATGAAAAAATGGCCATAAATGAGATTGCCTTGCCTTTGTACGTTGTTCTTTTGTATATCAGTCTTTTGATTTTTTTTTTTTTTTTCTCCAGTTGTAAAACTTGTAAAACAGCTGCCCTCTATCATGTTTGCTTTATTTTTGATATTAAGTTTCACACTCTTGTGGCTGTAATAATGTTATAGAATGTTAAAAAAAAAAATACAATAATATGGCTGGATCATTCAAGAACCTGGACGCTCTAATTCCACAAGGCCTCGAGTTGTATTTCATGGGTTTATGGGACCTTGACTCATTCCCTTTTTTCCCCCCCCTATCTCTTATCTTTTGCTGTGTGTGTGTGTGTGTGAGACTGATTAGTTGGATAAACCGGAGGTTGTGTCCATTCATTCCCCTTACAGGTCTTCTAGTTTCTACAAAAAAAAAAATCAGCTGTTAGTCTTCCTATAGGAGCTGCAGTGGTACTACCTTACCTCCTCCGCGTACCTACAGCTTTAAAATTGCACTTCGAGTATATAAAATGCCTTCGACTATAAACAAAAGTAGCCATAAAACAGTAGCATGAGACTTACAGTGTGTTTGCAGGTATGAACCGTGCTATCTGGGACAAAGAGAAGTCCACCTGGGGGGTCTCACAGCTGGCGTCTTCGCGAGATACAAGTTGCAGGCGACGTGTTCTTTCAGTTGTACAGTAAATGCGCGTAGAATAGATATTAACATGAGGCCAGGAGGTGTTTTTTCAGAGACCGGCGGCACCGTTACTACTTGCGACTAGTTTAAAAAGGAACGTGCATGTTAGTATAACAGTATAAATGAAGCCTATCGGTCGGTATGCGTTGTAGCATGCTGCTGCAGGACGGGAGGAGAGGTAAAATCAGCCTTAGAGTATTTGTGATGAATGGGATGAATAGTATCAGCTTTAAAAAAGAAAAAAAAAATTATATATCAGAACTGTTTCCTCTTTTCTTCCCCTTCTGGCATTAAAAATGCTTATGCAGCAATACTTTTAAAGATAAAAGATTAAAAACATTTCTTTCATTCCTTCATGACTCATTCTACGCCTCCTCAGAGACAAAGGGGGGGTCGGATAGTATATTATTTTTTGCCATGGGGCAATTCACGGCACAGGTATCAGATGAACAGAACATTCCTGCTCCACTTATCTGGATATATTCTTTTTTTTCCCCTTCCCTTCTGCTTAATAATTGTGGTAGAATGTGAGCAAATTTAATTAAAAAGTCACTTTCCCTCAAAACGGTACCAGAACTTCAATTATTTCGTTTTTTTTTTTTTTTCTCCTGTTCTTATATGAAAATTGACTCTGCTCCATTCGAGACTTCTTGAGTGAAATGTGCCCAAACAGTCACATTCAGTACAATTTGCACCTTTTTTTTTTTTTTTTTACTTGGTTTCTTTGTATGTGTTGCACTTTGTATATTTCTTCTGGTTTTTCAAAAAACGATGGTACTTAACAACGCTATAATGTGATGTTGCAGTTACACCAGTTTTACTGTCTTTTTTTGTTTGTTTTTTTTGCTCCCCTTCCTCCTTGTGTTTTATGGCAATAAAGCAGTGTGATCGCCAGGAGTAACTTCTTAGCACAAGTAGGCATATATTCTATCAAACTTATTTTTATAACCCAGAAGAGCAGTATTATGACGTGTTTAAAAGTATCAGTAAACACTGGATAGCAATCACTAAAAATGTACATTTCATTTTGTCTGATTTTTGCTGACCGTTCATAGTCAGTATACATGTTTGCTAATTCAGGACAGTGCTGTTGGATTTATTAAAAGTTGTCAAATAATTATGGGGAAAAAATAAAAAAAAAATCCAGTACATATATGATGAACGTCTTGCCATTATTTCACTAAATGCATCTTGAATAATTAAAAATTGCCCTGCTGGACAGCTGTTTAAAGCTCATGGGATTCAATGTGGTGCAATCCGGCCTTTGACTGGATTCTATATTAAGTATCAAAAAGAAAATATCATGTGGTATTTATCACTGAAGGAACTGAAAACACTCAAACAATGATACAATAAATATATAGCATATATCTATTAAATGTAAAATTATTAAAAATGATTTGGAATAATATATAATTCATTTACCCTTTTTCACAACCATAAGGCACCGTACTAAAAGGTGCAGTCTTAGTCTGTGTGTCATTACTGTATTTAACACACACACAAGGCACCTAACTATAGGGGAGGGTTTATATAAACAAATAGAGCGGGAGCTAAACTGAGTTTGGTTGTGCTTTATTTAAGTATTGATTACAAATTACTAACAATTTTTAATCATTGCGGGCATGGTAAAACACATGGATGAAACAAACACACAAGTGTGTGTATTTAAAAATAGAGCGGGGTAATGTCATCAATCAGACCATCAAAGTCCTCATCCTCTGTTTCTGATTCCAACAGCAGCTAAATCTCCATCAAACATGCCAGCTTCACTTTCTTCACCATCAGAGTCACTTTCCTCTAAATGATGCGTTATAATCCGCTGGAAGTTTCAGCCTTACAGTAGTCCTGGTCTGGATGGAGAAATGGCACCGAAACGAAAGCACCAAGACGGAAATGTTCAATTTTCATTTCATCTGCTGCTTTACTGCTTTTAGTCAATTGGTGACCGTCAGAACGCTTCTCCCACTCGTTCTTTGCTCTGTGATCCACTGATCCAGTCTCTGCTCTGTGATCCACTGATCCAGTCTCTGCTCTGTGATCCACTGATCCAGTCTCTGCTCTGTGATCCACTGATCCAGTCTCTGCTCTGTGATCCACTGATCCAGTCTTTCCTCCAACTCGTACCACCTGTCTTATGTCTTAAACTCAGCTGTGTAGCTGATTTCCTTCAGTTTAAACTGTGCTTTATCAGCGTGTCTCTTTACCATTTTCAGGTTGTTAAAACAACGATGTTCTGCATAACGCACATCCCCGTTATTTTATCTACAATCCATGCCCACACTTCCATTCTCATTTATCCCTTTCCAACATTGTTCTGAGCCGTTCTTGGCTCCTTAATATGGGATTCGTTGCTAAGATTCAGCAGAATTCAGGAATTCAGTCTTATTAAAGTAGATATTTTTGCACTATATTTCTCCAGCCTGAATAATTCTCCTTTAGAGAACGAGATAAGTCTAAAACTTATAACGTGAGGTCCTTGAGCCCAAGATGTTAGAAAGCTTTCTCTGAATTCAGGTTCTGCTGGTAAATAACCAGTTTTCTAAATGTCATTCCAACTTCTTGGTGTGATTCTTCATTCCCAAAGTGAACCAGATTAAAACATTCTTTCCCTGCCCCCTCCAAAATTAAATATGATCATTCTGATCATTAAGCGAGTGTATGTTTAGATTTTATATGGGGCTAATGTAATTTGTAATCACAAATAAATAAAATATCAAATAATAAAACAAAAGGTGTAAACAAAATTTGAAATGAAACCTAAACTTTGACTCGGATCAACTCAGCTGTGTCCGTCACACTAAACACTTCTGAATCTGAACTGATGTGCAGCAGAAATCTGCTCAACCCAAGAGACATTATAATACCACTCTTCTAAAAAGATGCAATGGATGGAAAGAGTGAAAACTATAAAGAAAGCTCCTCTTTGCTGTAGTGTGCTGTAGCTTAGCAGGTAACACATCTGATTGGCAGCTCAACAGTTCTTCAATACCGGCTATGGAGTTTAAAAGTCAGAAACCCAAATGTTGAATGAAAGCTCGAAGAAACTTCCACCCGTCAACATAAAGCTTTAAGAGTTCAAACTTCCTTATGCTTGCATAATTAAAGTATGTATTCCTATATACTTCATCAGACACTCTGAGAAAGGAGTGAAAAGCTCTAAGAATCTGCGCTCACCCAGTCTCCTGTGTAGCTCAGGCTGTTAGAACACTCCACAGACAGTTCAGGGTCATGGGTTCAAGCCTCTGACTTTTGAAGTCCAACAGCAAGAGGAAAGAGTGAAAGTTGTAAAGGACACTCCTGTTTAAGTATTTTGCAGCACAGCATGTAAAACACTAGTTCAGAGACGAGCCAGTTGTAAGGTCAAACTCTATTCCTAACTTTTAAAGTCTTAAAACTCAAATTTTGAATTAAAGCTCTACGAAACTAAAAAAAAAAAAAGACATCAGGTTTGTTAGCTCAATGGGTTGCAAGGCTGACAGGAACCTAATAGGCGTCGGTTCAAATCTTGCTGAGTTTTGAAGTCCAACATCCAAAGTAAAGATAAGAAAACCCCCTAGAGTACACAGCTTGGTGTGAAGTGGACTGGAGTAGTTAGTCCTTACTTTCTTTGGAAGACATGCTATAATATGACTTTTTTGGGACGACATACTATACTATGATGTTTTTTTGGACGAAATACTATAGTATGACTTTTTTAGGACGACATACTATACTATGACGTTTCTTGGACGAAATATTATGGTATGACTTTTTATGAAGGACATGCTATAATATGACTTTTTTAGGACGACATACTAGACTATTATGTTTTTTGGACGAAATGCTTTAGTATGACTTTTTTGGAGGACATGCTATAATATGACTTTTTTGGGACGACATACTATACTATGACATTTTTTGGGACGAAATGCTTTAGTATTATATTTTTTGGAGGACATGCTATAATATGACTTTTTTGGGACGACATACTGTACTATGACGTTTTTTTGGACGAAATACTATAGTATGACTTTTTTTGGAGGACATGCTATAATATGACTTCTTTGGGACGACATACTATACTATGACGTTTCTTGGACGAAATATTATGGTATGACTTGTTATGGAGGACATGCTATAATATGACTTTTTTAGGACGACATACTAGACTATTATGTTTTTTGGACGAAATGCTTTAGTATTATATTTTTTGGAGGACATGCTATAATATGACTTTTTTTGGACGACATACTATACTATGACGTGTTTTGGACGAAATGCTTTAGTATGACTTTTTTTGGAGGACATGGCATAATATGACTTTTTTTGGAGGACATGCTATAATATGCCTTTTTTGGGACAACATACTATACTATGACGTTTTTTGGGACGAAATACTACAGTATGACTTTTTTTGGAGGACATGCTATAATATGACTTTTTTGGGACGACATACTATACTATGACGTTTTTTGGGACGAAATACTTTAGTATGACTTTTTTTGGAGGACATGGTATAATATGACTTTTTTAGGACGACATACTATACTATGGCGTTTTTTGGACGAAACGCTTTAGTATTATATTTTTTGGATGTCATGCTAATAATATGACTTTTTTGGGACGACATACTATAGTATGACTTTTTTTGGAGGACATGCTATAATATGACTTTTTTGGGACGACATACTATAGTATGACTTTTTTTGGAGGACATGCTATTATATGACTTTTTTGGGACAACATACTATACTATGACTTTTTTGGGAAGACATACTATACTATGACGTTTTTTTGGACGAAATACTATAGTATGACTTTTTTTGGGACGACATACTATACTATGACGTTTTTTGGACGAAACGCTTTAGTATTATATTTTTTGGAGGACATGCTATAATATGACTTTTTTGGGACAACATACATATGAGGTTTTTTTGGACGAAATGCTTTAGTATTATATTTTTTGGAGGACATGCTATAATATGACTTTTTTAGGACGACATACTATACTATGACGTTTTTTTGGACGAAATGCTTTAGTATGACTTTTTTTGGAGGACATGCTATAATATGACTTTTTTAGGACGACATACTATACTATGACATTTTTTTGGACGAAATGCTTTAGAATTATATTTTTTGGAGGACATGCTATAATATGACTTTTTTTGGAGGACATGCAATAATATGACTTTTTTGGGACGACATACTATACTATGACGTTTTTTTGGACGAAATGCTTTAGTATGACTTTTTTTGGAGGACATGCTATAATATGACTTTTTTAGGACGACATACTATACTATGACATTTTTTTGGACGAAATGCTTTAGGATTATATTTTTTGGAGGACATGCTATAATATGACTTTTTTTGGACGACATACTATACTATGACGTGTTATGGACGAAATGCTTTAGTATGACTTTTTTTAGAAGACATGCTATAATATGACTTTTTTGGGACGACATACTATACTATGACGTTTTTTGGACGAAACGCTTTAGTATTATATTTTTTGGAGGACATGCTATAATATGACTTTTTTGGGACAACATACATATGAGGTTTTTTTGGACGAAATGCTTTAGTATTATATTTTTTGGAGGACATGCTATAATATGACTTTTTTGGGACGACATACTATACTATGACGTTTTTTTGGACGAAATACTATAGTATGACTTTTTTTGGAGGACATGCTATAATATGACTTTTTTGGGACGACATACTATACTATGACGTTTCTTGGACGAAATATTATGGTATGACTTGTTATGGAGGACATGCTATAATATGACTTTTTTAGGACGACATACTAGACTATTATGTTTTTTGGACGAAATGCTTTAGTATTATATTTTTTGGAGGACATGCTATAATATGACTTTTTTTGGACGACATACTATACTATGACGTGTTTTGGACGAAATGCTTTAGTATGACTTTTTTTGGAGGACATGCTATAATATGACTTTTTTCGGAGGACATGGCATTATATGACTTTTTTTGGAGGACATGCTATAATATGCCTTTTTTGGGACAACATACTATACTATGACGTTTGTTTGGACGAAATACTACAGTTGACTTTTTTTGGAGGACATGCTATAATATGACTTTTTTGGGACGAAATGCTTTAGTATGACTTTTTTTGGAGGACATGGTATAATATGACTTTTTTAGGACGACATACTATACTATGGCGTTTTTTGGACGAAACGCTTTAGTATTATATTTTTTGGATGTCATGCTAATAATATGACTTTTTTTGGACGACATACTATACTATGACTTTTTTGGGACGACATACTATAGTATGACTTTTTTGGGAGGACATGCTATAATATGACTTTTTTGGGACGACATACTATAGTATGACTTTTTTTGGAGGACATGCTATAATATGACTTTTTTTGGGACGACATACTATACTATGACGTTTTTTGGGACGAAATACTATAGTATGACTTTTTTTTGGAGGACATGCTATAATATGACTTTTTTGGGACGACATACTATACTATGACGTTTTTTGGGACGAAATGCTTTAGTATGACTTTTTTGGAGGACATGCTATAATATGACTTTTTTAGGACGACATACTATACTATGTCGTTTTTTGGACGAAATGCTTTAGTATTATATTTTTTGGATGACATGCTATAATATGACTTTTTTGGGACGACATACTATACTATGACGTTTTTTGGACGAAACGCTTTAGTATTATATTTTTTGGAGGACATGCTATAATATGACTGTTTTGGGACGACATACTATACTAGGACGTTTTTTGGACGAAATGCTTTAGTATGATTTTTTTTGGAGGACATGCTATAATATGACTTTTTTGGGACGACATACTATACTATGACGTTTTTTTGGACGAAATGCTTTAGTATTATATTTTTTGGATGTCATGCTAATAATATGACTTTTTTGGGACGACATACTATACTATGACGTTTTTTTGGACGAAACGCTTTAGTATTGTATTTTTTGGAGGACATGCTATAATATGACTGTTTTGGGACGACATACTATACTATGACGTTTTTTGGACGAAATGCTTTAGTATGATTTTTTTTGGAGGACATGCTATAATATGACTTTTTTGGGACGACATACTATACTATGACGTTTTTTTGGACGAAATGCTTTAGTATTATATTTTTTGGAGGACATGCTATAATATGACTGTTTTGGGACGACATACTATACTATGACGTTTTTTTGGACGAAACGCTTTAGTATTGTATTTTTTGGAGGACATGCTATAATATGACTTTTTTTGGGACGACAAACTATACCATGTCGTTTTTTGGACGAAATGCTTTAGTATGACTTTTTTGGAGGACATGCTATAATATGACTGTTTTGGGACGACATACTATACTATGACGTTTTTTGGACGAAATGCTTTAGTATGATTTTTTTTGGAGGACATGCTATAATATGACTTTTTTGGGACGACATACTATACTATGACGTTTTTTTGGACGAAATGCTTTAGTATTATATTTTTTGGATGTCATGCTAATAATATGACTTTTTTGGGACGACATACTATACTAGGACGTTTTTTGGACGAAATGCTTTAGTATGACTTTTTTGGAGGAAAGGTTATAGTATGACTTTTTTTTGGACGACATACTACGACACACTTTTTCTCCAAAAACGTCCTACTACAGCATTTTGTCCAAAAAACAGTCATACTATACCATTCCGTTCAAAAACACACAACAGTTTTGATATGTAAAGCATGAGATATCTTCCCCTGCTTCATACAAAAAGTAAATATTCAGTACGTTGATATTTAGATTTTAAATACAGGAAATTGAATCAACTGAGACATCACATTGCTGAAATTTCACTTGTTTTCTTGTCCTATTTTCCCGATTTTGTAAAGGTGAATTAATAATCTAAATATTTTCTTCTATTAATTGTATATTACTTATGTTTATTTTTACTTGATTGAACCACTTGATATCAAAATTGCACTGTATGTGGCCCATGAATTCAATTGAAGTTGACTCCAATTATGTAACAGAACTTACAGAGGAAAAAAAAAAAATACACAAAAAAAAATATCTGAGAAAATATATATTACAATTATCAAGTAAAAGTCCGGGAATCCAAGCCCTGAATATAAACGATATATAAAATATTAAAATGAATTGTACAAACAAAAAAGCTGCAAAATGTCTCAGTAAATACCTCACAGCAAGTTTTATTTATACATCCAAAAACAAAAGATCAAATTTCTCACACTATATACAGATATTACATACAGTGTTTGTACACATATTACATAATTTGTACACAAGAAAAATATACATAAAAATGTAAACCTTTGTATACAAAAAATACCTTAGACAAACAAGGACCAATAACAAAAGGTGACTAGATTAGCTCATCCTATCTTTAAAAACAGTAATACAGTACATTCAATGAATATAGGAATTTGTCAGCCATCTCTGAATTCAAGCAGTTACATGTGCCTACGAGCCCTGTTCATTTTGTTATACACGGTTGTCGGGAGAGTAAACTGGTGCGATTAATCTCATGCTATGTGGGTACAGCAGTATTGGCTTATGTCAAAAACAAATATTTTCATTTGATATTTTTTTTTTTAATTTATTAGGGGGGGGGGGCACCCTTCATGACGGTTGCCGAGAAGAAGCCCAGTATCGTCTCTGCTGGAGCTACGGGTTTTACACGCGATAATGTGTTTTCTCTTTGGAAGGGAGAGACAGAACTGGGCCTTCTCACAGCTGGAAATGGGTTGGGGGGGGGTCTGGTGCAGGCTCAGAGCTGGTAATGATGGCAGCCGTTTCATTCAATGAGCGTCCAAGCAAAAAAGAAAAAAAAAAAAAAAAGGCAAGACAGACACGGGACATGTGGAAACACCACCGGGCCTCCTCGTCTACTCGATTCTGTGCAAAGCGGTGTTGAAATAAAACACCTGTTGATCTCTTTTCCTCCAGGAAATGAAATGAAATGCATATATTCCTATGTGGGGATTTTTTTTTTTTTTTTTTTTTTTTTTTTTAAGTCACCGAGAAATCAAGCCTTTGACCATAATATATTACGCTCTCACACAAAAAAAAAGGGTCGCTGTCCCATGCAATCTCATGACTTTTAGCAGGTGTTTAATAGCTATCAAAAATATCCTCCATCAGAATATTATTATTAAATACAAAAAGGACAACATACACAGCTTCAAAAAGAACGTACAACCATTTTGATAGCCATTAAAAACAAGAGACTCGTTCAACAAGACACAGGTTCCACTGAATACATTGCAAATCACAATTTCAATCCATTTGCTACTCAATAATTCACCAACAAACCCCCAAGAATAGAGATTGCTACTCTATATACCTAATACTCAACAATGTCTGACAAGCTGTCATATGTCTAATATATCATCTATCAAAAGCCATGGTTGCACTGCTGTAGGAGTCCGGAGAGCTCTTCGCCTTAAAAATTCTGATCATTGCATCTTTTGTCTTAAAAAAAAAAAAAATAATAATTTTATTGTGGGGTTGCAGAGTAAAACAGACCAATCTAGACCATCATGTTGCACCTGTCTCGTGAGGAAAATCGAAATAGTGGAGTCCCGGAAACTGAATTAGCCTTTTATGAGACATGCAAGACTATTGAATATGAGGACCAGAGAGCACCTTTTGAGAGTAGACACTTAAAAGTCCCTGGATTACACCTTCATCGTCCTTTTGCCCGTAAAACTGAAGCTCATTTATTAGCCTTAGAAATCCACTCAGTGTGACCTGATCACTGGTCTCTATAGATTCTTAGTTCAGAGTGAAAGTTTGTCGTAAGAGACCAAAATATATTCCTGATCCACCAAGTGAACGCTACATATGAGACCAATAAAATACCTTACAATGCTAGATTCATGTTAATGTGTTTATTGCTTTAAGAAACTATATTTACCTTCAAGTGTCTACTGGGCAACTCAGTCCTGCAACCAATGATGAGGAGGTCAGAGATTTTAACATCTGAGCAAAAACCAATAAATGAGCACATATACAGTATACACAATATAAAAACAGTTTAAAAGTATTTTGGTAAATTCATATGACTGTGAAATCTGACTCGTTAAAGATTCTATATCATGATAACAGTTAAATAGCTTTGAAACATAATGGGGTCACAAATATAACAATCTGCACTCGTATTTTCAGAGGGTTGACAGAAGCAGTGTATGAAACAGGTTGGAGAAAAAAGAAAGAAAGAAAGCAATGGCCATCTGAGCAAAGGCAGGGTACAGTTGATCATTTAAAGACAGGACTGAACTGGCAAAGCAAAACGATGATTCTACGTCGATAGATTTGTGAGCGCCGTGATAGATAATCTCTGCTAAAGGTCCTTCTGCCAATTTTCACCCGTTTATCTAATCACATAATCTGTCTGTGACTGTAGACTGCCCCCCCCCCCCCCCACACACACACACACACCCCCCCGACCAGCTGACGAAACCACAAGGCATCAAACAAAGTGGACTCACACCGACTGAGGAAAATAAACAAAAACAGAAAATATCGAGGAAAAAAACAATCTGAGGTTGTGCAAATTCATTATCAAATAGTGCACGATTACCACATTGCACAAATGTAGCAGACGAAGACGAGGAAAGGTGGTCGATCGGGAGCCGGGTCGAGCGGATTGTGAATGAGCGTGCGGCCCCCCCCGTGAGCTCATTTACTCTGCGTGAAGGGCGGCGTGGCGCTGTTGGCACTTGCAGCGGTGGCACTGACTATGGAGAAGCCGGCGGGGGGCGCCGTGGAGCTGTGGCTGGGCTGCACGTCTTTCGGGATGCCGCTGTGGGAGGCCAGTTGATGGCCGAAGGCCGCGCTGAACTGAGGGAGCTGCTGCTTGGGCTGCGTGGAGGTCAGGGGGTCGGGGAGCGAGGATGAAGGGGCGGGGGGCGCCGACAGGCCCGTCAGGCCGCTCTGAGGCATCGCCGACAGGGCGGCCATGGGCTGCAGCGTCACAGACAGCGTGGTGGCGGGGGGCGTGGACAGGGACGTGGATATGAGATGACTCTCCGAGCCGATGAGATTGCCGAACTGCGCCGGGTCAGTGAGGGGCAGCGGGAGATTGTTCCACGACGGGCGTGGGGGTCCCGGGACCCCACTGAGGGGGACCTCCAGCAGCAGGGGGGTGTCTGTCTGGAAGGAGCTGGCGTGGGGCGAAGATATTTGGTCGCTGTACGGGGACGGCACGTGCTCACTGCCGTAGTGGCTGCCCTGGGGGGACGAGGTGGGCGCGTCCGGCTTGGCCAGGACGTGGGACGGGTGCGTCCGGGGAAACGTTCGCTCTGCCAGGGGGGCCTGGGTGAGCAGGGAGGCGGAGGAGGAGGGGGCCGAGGTTGACGAAGACGGGGTGAGGCCAGAGCCCGACGTCGGGGGCTGGTTAGCGGGCTGAGATGGCGGCGACGGGGGGAAGTGCCCCCCTGTGGACTGCAGTAGATTGTCCTCCAGCTCGAGGTTGGTGAAGTTCTCCGACGGGATGCGGCTGTGGAGCAGGTCCCCCATGCCCCCCGGCTGGACCGGACCGGGGAACACCGTCATGGCCCTGTGGTCCACTCCTTCTGACGGGGCTAGGTCCCCCATGGAGGTCAGGCACACCAAGGAGTCCGGGTAGGACCCCATCGCCTGCAGGGCACGCACCAGCTCCTCAGCCTCCTCCGTGGTGGGGAGCAGCTCCCCGTTCTTACCTACACACACAAATTCATCATTTACCATTGATAAAAATCACAGGTCGGGACACATCGAATGTGGAACAGTACACTAAAAAAAAAAAAACGTGTTTTAGAACAACCTTCAAACAAATCAAAGTCCTGCAGGTCGTCGGGCAGTCTGGGCAACACGTCGGAGAAATCCTCCTGGTTCAGCTCAAGGTCGTTTGGAATGTCGGCCATCTCATTGGTGATGTCGTCGGGAAGCTCCTCCGTACTCAGGTCTGGAGTCGAGGGGCTCCTGTCACAAAAAGTGAGATGAGAAAGCTTAGAGGACAAATAGAACAAGCTACTGCTGTACAAAGTGGGGAAAGTAGTTCAGATCCTTTACTTGGGTAAAAAAAACCTGCTTTAAAAAAAAAGTGTTATGAGTTGATGTAGTGTTGGTAGTATTAGTTTGACATCATTAGATTATTAATATGAAACATAAGTGTTAGAGCAGCATGTAGCTGTTTTAGCTGCTGCCGATGGGGCGGGTTCAACTACTTTATGCACAGCTGGATAGTTTAGTCCAGTGGTTTCCAATCTCCGTAGAAAAATCCAGAGGGTTCTGAGATGATTAATGGAAAAGGGGGAAGAAAATAAAAAGTTCAGATTCACAAATCTGTTTCCACTTTAGAGTCTATTATTTTCTCTAATCTTTGATTTTTGGTCAAATATTGGATCAGTTGAAGGTTTACTGAAATGAAAACATGCGGGAAACAGAGGGGAAAAAGGACTATTTTGTGGCTAAGAAGAATAAAGCGATTTATTCATGTAAAGTACAGTACTTAAGTACCATTAATGCAAATTCCACCGCTGGTTGTATGTTACAACAACTAGGGCTGCAACTAATAAATATTTTGGTAGTTGGTTAATCTATCAGTTACTGAAACGAATAATAACTCATAAAATAGTGTAAAATGTTGATCACTGTTTCCCTAAGCTGAAGATTCAAACTAAAATGTATTTTTTTCCTCCTGACCTACAGTCCACAACCCAAATATCATATGTTCACGATTGTAGAAGACTAAAGAAATCAGAAAATGATCAGATTTGAGAAGCTTGAACTACAGAACTTGGACGTTTTCATAGTAATAGTTCACAACTACTGTATTATTTGATTATTTGTTATAGCTCACCACACCACATGTTTTAAAGGGTTTAGCAGAGAGCAGCGGACCTGATGCTGGCCTGCGAGGGCATTGTTAAGCTGGTGGAAGGCATTCCCAGGTTCCCCTGTGGTAGCGCCGGAGGGATGGGTTTCTGAGGCCTCCGCGGCCCTCTCCTCCGCTTCTTCTTGTGTTTTTTGGTGAGCGCCGGCGGTTTGGTCTTTTTACGTGGCTTACGCTGTTGCTGCTGTTGCACTCGTCGGTTGCCGTCCCCACGCAGGAAATTATCCTGTGTGGAATGTAAGGGAGAGATGATGATAATCCCAGCGGGTGAAATAATATTTAAAAAAAAACAAAAAAACAGAGCGATCCAATCAATTAAAGAGAAGATCAAACACTGGACTCACCATCTTTTTGGCATGCTCTTCACAGAGCGGTGTCTGGTGCGTGATGTCGAACACGGGGATGGAGCACTGCTGACCATCTGCAAATTTGGCTGTGCAACTGGCAAAGAGCTGCTGGGAACGATTCAACAGAATGTCTGCAGAGAACCATGAAGGAAATGACACAATACCACTCGATAGGAGATGGGGAGCGTGATCATGACATGAAACATCACAGCATGTGGTTTAGAAAAATTAAAAAAAAAAACACCACTATTCAAAAGTTTTGGGTCACTTAGAAATGTCCTTACTTTTAAAAGCATTGTTTTTACAATAAACATTAAACTAATCAGAAACACACTGGTTACAAGACATGTAGTATCGTAAAAACTATTCTAGCTGTAAATGTCTGTTTTTTTATACAATATCTACACAAGTGTATAAAGGGCCCATTTCCAGCAACCATCACTCCAGTGTTCTAATGGTAAATTGTATTTTCTAATTGCTTTAGAAGCTAATAGATGATTAGAAAACCCTTGGCAACTAAACACAGCTTTTTAGCTGTGTTAACATCTAAAAAAAAAAAGCCCCATCGAACCAGCTAAACCAGTTCAGCTGGTTAGATGGAGCATTCTTTGACGAGAGCAAAGACATCATTTCAAACAAAAATCATTGTTTCTTAACCTTGTCAATGTCTTGACTATATTATATTTTCTATGGAAAACCCGAAATTGTCTGGGTGACCTTAAAACTTTTGAACGGTAGTCTACAATAAACCATCTCTTCCTCAGAGGTTAACAAAATCACAGCAGTTGTGCTGCACTTGTAGTGACCAGCTGTGCAAAGGATACGCTGAAAACAGTGTTGAGTGAAGGGCAGCGCTCTGTTGTTGCAGGCCTGGCCCTTTGTGCTGCCCGTGCAGGTCCCCGTGTCCGTGTTCTGCTGCTTTGCTGGAGCCGCACTGTGGAGACATTCAGCGCTGAGTGAAAACAACCACAACAGTACCAGCAACAGTGACAAATAAGAACATGAACACTCCAGGGGGGGAAAAAAAAAAGATGGAAAAGTGAGTCATAAATGCAGCACACACAGTAGGTTTTTAACTGGACAACTGAGTGTAACCACAGTAGTTAGTAACGTTGCATTCATATCGCCCGTACAGAACAAAACTGATCAGTGTGACAGTTGTGGGTACCTTGAAGAGCTTCGAGAGGCACCACGCAGCTCCTGGATCAGCTGGCCCGCGCAATCAGGGTTTTTACTAGCGGCATGCAGCAAGGCTTTGCGGAAGGCATAGCGGTATCTCTTCTGGCGGATACTTGCCCTCTCCTGCCTGCACATGTGCTTGTATTTCTCCTGGAGGTACGAGCAAAGCCTAAGCAGCCGCGTTCTCCGAGAGGAACCGCCGTCGTCTTCCAACCTATCGAAGGAGACAAAAATCAGTCAGCGATCGAGACGACGGGAATGCGGGGAACGTTTGTGCGGGGAAATCCTGAGACACCAACCCATTCTGTGGCCGCCAAGAGTTCTGAAAGGGAACAAATCTATCTGCGTCTTCCTCTTCCTCCTCATCGTCGTCATCCTCGTCATCATCAGCACTGTCCTCTGACCAGTCCAATCCTGAAAGAGAACTTGTTAGAACAGCTCATCTATCTTAGCGGGCTCATATCTCAGTAGCTAATGTATATGCAGGATATTTTACAGTGTGGTTAAGATTAAAAAAAAAAAAAAAAACATTAAAATGAGGCACCTAGGTGAGGAAAGAGGTCTCCGTGCTCCCGGTGTCTCTTGGCACAGAGCTGCACCAGATGTTGCAACCTGGCGAGGCAGCTGGCAGAAGGCGAAAAGGCAGCGGGACGCATGACAACCAGATGTGTAGCAGTGAAAGGCATTTTCCTGCCGAGCGACGGCCCAGACGGTTGCACCGGGCTGGGCGCCGCGTTGGCGGGCATCCCTGGAGGCAGAAAGTTGACTGACTGAGGTGGTGGTGGATTGCATAATAAACCCTGCTGCTGTCCTGGGAAGATGAAGGAAGTCACGCTGGAGTGCTGGGGCGGCTGGAGAAGACCTGACTGCTGCCGCGGCAGGTGAGCGTTGAGCGGCGACGGGGGGTGGACGCGGGGGGCGGGGGAGGGGTTAAAGTGCTCAGGAGGCGGCTGGAAGAGGTCCGTGTCGTGGCAGAGTTTCTGGTTGAGCACCAGTCGACTCTGTAGTTTCTTCTTGATGGCGTTGCTCTTCCGAGGAGTGCCCACCTCCTCCCCATCCGTGTCGTCCTCGTAAAAAGCAAAAGGGTCCAGGAGTTCCCCGTCGGGGAGGGGCAACAGGCGCGTACACGGGGGAGACGGCGGAAGTTCGTCGAGACCATTGGAAGCTTTCAGAGCTAAAGAGGGCACCGTTATGTTGAGAGCCACTGACTCCAGGTGAGCCCGCGACCGCATATCCTCCAAAGCATCGTGTTTCTTTTTCCGCTCCTTCTTGGGGATGAAGCCGAGAACCTGCAGGTGACTGTTGCAGTATCTGGAAAACAAGAGCACAGCCCTCAACAAACTATGCACAATACATTTTCCCCCTGTACAGCACAGTGAAATTTTGGAAAGGTACACACCTGCGATCCTCGGACTTTGGGATGGGGTTGGTACACCGCTGGCTGTTGTACTTGGCCACATATTCACATTGCTTGAAGGGGGCAGTCTTATCCTCCAGAACGTGCCGGATGCAGAAAGCGTAGCCATTTAGCCTGCGCTGCTTGCAGAGCTTTGGGCTGTACGAGCACAACGGCTTATTGTCCACCTCTGAGAAGTGTATGTGTTTGCCTTCATACATCACGTGACTCTTGTCCTTGACAACATCAGCTGACGGGATAAAGTCGGGGGAAAAACCAAAGAATTACACCACTAACACTTTTTTGCTGAAGCCGTAACCGGGCGTGCACATGCAGGGTTAATAGGGAGGGAACTTTCACAACAGGTGACTGTTCAGTTACTTCTTAGCTATTATAGGTAGGCAGTGAAATTAAATATCCAAAAAGTTAACATTACTCTACAACAGAAACATTCATACTATAGTCATTGCTATATATTCAAGCTTTTCCATAGTTTTACAACCCTGTATTTTTTCTCAAATTTATCCATTTTATCTAAATGTTGACCTGTTTTATCTTTATCAATTTTTGCACACATTGTGGGACTGTGGAAAAAAGGCTAATTTGATTCCTCAGTGTGTCCTTGGCTGTGACTTTACATAAATTGCCACCTTGCATAGATTACATTAATCGTGTGATTACTTGTCTATTAAACTATTATACAAGTATATAATGTGCATCTAGAACATTGTGCAGAGTCTATGTTTTAAATACTTAATTGGACAGTATTTCAGTCTAGACAAACTTATGTTCACACCCTCTAATTTCCACTCTTAAATCTCACATTGAGACACAGGTGCAATGCAGAATATGTAATTTTGTTGGAAATGGGACTTCAAACTACCTGGTAAGAGCATCAAAAAAATAGTTTGGAAGCCAATTCTGGTTCAATATATTAGTTTACACAAGTGTGATGTGGAAACCTGAAGCCTCCAGTGGCGAACAAGCACTGGGAATAAACTTCAGAATTCTCTATAAAGTCTGACTGCTTGCTTTTTTGTATAACAGCATTTACTTTTACTTTCAATGCATAGGTAAGTACAGTCTGACACTTGGGTAGAATACCAATCCGGCACTTTAAGAGAAATATTCCCAATAAGTGACTTTAGTACTTCATGTACTTTAATGAAGCTTTGGGCACTTCATGAATCATTAGTATAAATACACATCTACTGTAATGTTAGTAGCCCAGCTGCTAAATTCTACTTCATATATTTACTATTTTCAGGACCTCTACGGTTCTGACACCTCGTGTAAAAGTCCGATACACACCGAGGGACTGGCCGAGTGTCATTTATAATAAACTGGGTTAAGAATAACAACTTTAGCCCGGTTGAAGCAACAGAACCGGACGGGCAGCTAACGTTAGCTTCGGAGCCGACAGACCGATTTGAAACGTTATCCGGAGAAAAACACGCGCTAATGTCCGAATTAAAGAGACATAAATGGACACACGCTTTGCCATAAAATGTAATTTTATAAGCGTTAAACACATGAAAACTCGGGACAGCTTTGCTAGTTAGCTAACAAGCTAGCGAAGCTAAAAACACACATTAGTAGGCGGTAGCTAACCAGGAAACGGAAACATCAGCGAATGGCAACACTATAAAAGGCATATTTTCAGTTTAGTATTATTTAGAAAAACAGGAAGGCAATTATAACACACAAATAATAATTAATGCACCAGTCGTATGATTCTACATCATGTAAACATTATACATTTACGGCTAAATACTTTCAAACAAAGGGTCTAACGTTACCTCCGAGGCTTTCGGGCCTGTTCCCGAAGGCCCCCGTGATAATCGGTGTAAATTACAGACAATATCGTCAAACAATGTGACATTAGACCATAAACCACAAACATAACACAAGTCCAATTCCCTGCTCAAGTCTCTGAGTCATCTGCTCAGCTCACAAGATATAAAATATAGCTTCTTTCATACAGAGGCCTCGTCAGCCGGCGGCCTCGAGTAGCGGACGCTGTCCCGCTGAAGCGCGCGCGGAGCGGCACGCCCAGAAATCGAGGCCGAGGCCGCGTACGATCTCGCTTACCTTGAATTGGTATGTGCTGTGTACGGTATTCGCTCCGGACAGACGGCCGAAATGTCTATTACAAACCAGGCTAGGCTATTCTGTGCATCGATATTCGAGATAGAGTAGGAATAGTGATCTTCATCGAGCTCGGATTTATCTTGAATTAAGGATGCATGTAAATAAAAAAGGCTACCCAGAGCAAATTATAAAGCAGAGGGAGGCTTGCTCAGGATTTTTGTTGGATCCACAGCAGACTCCTCACAGCACCACTACAGGCACCGCGGGGACATGACAACAATCCGCTCGACAACAACAACCTCTCCTACCATATTGGAAATTCAACTTTTGTTAAAAAATTACACAGTTCCAAGTGTCATGTCATAAGACTAGTCTTGGTGCGGGACATTACGGTTTGTGGAACGGGTTCCACTGTTTGTTGTTTCCGTGGTTCCACATTTACGGGTAATTTTAAAGTAGAAGGGGAAAAAAAATAAAAATAATAATACTACTCATAAAGCATGTGCTGAAAAGGTCCGGTGAAGTGTTTCGGTGCAAAAAAAATAAATCCACCTGGACCACGGCTCCCCATCCCCTGTGTGAATGAGTTATCAGTCCTCTGCAACACTGTGTTGTACTGCTCATAAAACCCACGTGTCAATCAAGATAGAAGCGACAGCCTGCAAAAAAAGTGGAGTCCATAACATGCCAAAGCAGATCCACATATATCATACTGTTCCTAAAAAAAAAAGGCCACAAACCTAAAATAGATAGTTTGCAAAAATTCATATTTAGGTTTGCAACATAACTGATTTATTAAAGATCCTTGCAATACACACATAGCCTTTAGGAAAATGTAATTTCAACATTTTCATATATTTTTTTACAGGAAGAAATGATACTGCATTTTGTTTTGGGAGTATTTTAAATTTTGGGTCACTCCTAATAAAATGCAATAGTGGAAAATAACATTTTCTAAGTTACTTTTCAGGTTAAGTTTGTACATAAAAAGTGTTTAAAATACAAAACACATATTTAAAAATTAAACCAATATTTTCCAGCCTTTTTTCTTCAGGTCACAATTCACATGTCTGAGTTGTTAACAGCCTCCGTCAAATAGGTTTTCCTTCTAAACTTAAATATTTCGATTTTTCACCAAAAAAGTCCAAGATAATGGAAAAAGTAAAGAGAACAAAAAGATGTGAGCATCTGAATTTTGTTTTTTCTGCCCTCTTTAATATCATATATATAATAATATATAAGTCATAGGGATGCAATAAGTAATTTTCTTTGCTATGAAGTAAATTAAACATAATACGTATGTACCTTCCCTTTAGAAGGTTTTTTTCATGCAGTATTTAGATCTAAGTTCTTCTTCCACTACTGCAGGGTTTGCGAAGATTCAATAGGCGTGCTATGGAAAACTGGTTTATTAAATATACTTGCAAATAACTACACTTTCAATATAGAACAGCCTTCAAGAAAATATAATTTTAACACTTTTAATATATATTTTTTACAGGAAGACAAAAAATTAGATTTTAATTTGGAGTATTTTAAACCTTTGGTCACTCTACTAAAATGAGGAGATTATGGAGATTGGACAAACACACATAACTCTTCATTCTGTAAATATTAGCAAATACATGTCTCAGCAGGTCAGTACAATATACATAATGTGAATAGATGTTGAGGCATCCTTTATACTAAAAAATAGGCTATAGTAAAATACAATTGCAAATAAATATGTTTCTAGGAATGTGCAAATATATGACTTGTGCGTATCATTTGTTTCACGATTTGGTGACTATCCATTCTAGGACTGTGCAAATACACGATTTGTGCGTATAATTTTTTTTTTTCAAGCATTGATGGCTATCCGTTGCACGTTGATCATACTTTATTTAGCATATGGCCGGCTCATCCACAGCCTGTGCTCCCTCCTTCACGGCTTTCACACACTTCGCCATCGTCTGGGAGGCTCTGCTTATCGGATCTGTGGGTAAAAAGGTTGAGGGCAGATGTAAAATTTGCGTATTTACATTACTTCCATGATATTTGCTACTTAAAACCATGAATATATATTGCCAGTGAAGAAAAAGTACCAAATATTGGACCTTTAATCCTCTAATTTGAATAATAACTTGTGCCTAAAAATGCCAGACCTATAAAATCAGATTTTAATGAGCACAGGGAACCCAAAGGTTACAAATGAGAAGCAATAACCATGTGACCTGTGCAAAGCATGGTCAGGAAGGATGAAATAGAATTTCCCTTTCGGCAGATAAATGTGACGTCTTCTATTGTCTTATAAAACAAATCCTGTAACGGGTTAACGTGTCTCTGAGGTGAGAGGCCACCACGCCTCAAGAATTTAGAACACGTCTTTAAAGGCGGATATATGGAAGGCGTGTGCCGAGCTAAATATGACCAGTTAAGTGGAAACATCTGAACGCGGCAATTACTTGTCTATCTAAATCACTTTTATAGTTTAAGGTCAAGCAAAGCTAAGCTGAGTTGATCTTTTAGTAATGTTTTTTATACTTGGAGAGAAGCAGGCATCTACAGCTAATGGTGAAAACTAAAGCAGGAGATTCATATGTGTGTATAGAGTCATGTATAAAAACGTAAAACAACAGACAAACCTTCAGAAGAATGATTTTGGCTTGGCTATACATTTAATTGTTTGCATTAAAATAAATGTTATTGTGCTGTAATAGTTCTAAATAAATATCTTTGTGACTAGTTTAATGTCTATTTTCTGAAAGTAATGTCTATGTGAGTAAGTAATGTATTCATTTCTATTTCCAGTCAGTTACTATAGTAGTAATTTTTTCCTTTTAATCACGCAGACCATGACATAAACAAGCTTGCTGTGTTTTTTCTGAATGATTTGGGCACGTGGACTCGATTTGGTGAGAAGGAGAAACGTTGAGTTGAGTACTAGTGGCCCACCTGTCATATAGAAGTCTTTCACAGTAATCTGTGGAGGGACTAAAGGTTCAGTAAGAACAGTCTGGTTCACTGCCTGAAAAGAGACAAACCACATATCACCGTCATCACGAAGAACAAAAACGGAGCGAGCGCTATACGCTCTTTAACTTAATAAACGTATGACTGCTTACCTTTGACAGTTCGTTAGCCTGCTTAAAGAAGTTTGCCTCCTCCACGTCATCATATCGCACCAGATTCGGAGAAACCTCGGCCAGCCTCTTACGCACCTCATCGAGGGTGTCGTAAGGCAGAGTCACTCCGGCAAGCTGAAACAACAAGGACAAGACAAACACTCTCAGCTTCTTATCATTTCCTATGTGGGTTCTCCCCTGGTGTTGTGGTTCACCTCAGAAACGGCTCTGATGATCCTCCAGTCCTCCCTGGCAACGCCCGGGGGGGTCACGGCCACCTTGGTCTGCTGGGCCCGGCCCTCCGTGTTCACGTAGGTGCTACATTTCTCAGTGTACGCAGCTCCGGGAAGTATGATATCAGCCATTGTTGCACCAACATCGCCATGGTGACCTGGGGAAGGACGCCGACAAGTTCATAAAAGCCTACAAAACAGCTGGGTGACAAATAATGGAAGGTAAAAGCAAATAAATTAAATAGAGACGACAAGTCTGGAGCTCAAAGGAGGAAATTTGGTGGTTTGATGACTAGTGAGTCTGCCGGATGCATGTGGCATTCCTTTTAACACAGTCATGGTGACTGGCTTCACACTCAACACTGCACAACAAGGATGTCGATCAGATGAACCGTTCTCGAGATATGCAATGCACAAACACACAGACTGTGATTCCTCACTTTATAGTTAGATGGCGACGATGTTTGCCATTTAGCACAAAGAACAAAATCTCCAAAAGGTGTTTGGTGGAGATCTGTTCACAATGGATTCACATCATTTGAGTCCTTACAAAACCAAGTTCACTATAGTTAGTTAGCATAAAAGCTCGGTTCAATTAGCCAGGTCCCTTTTAAATGCCGGGTACAGGTGTATATTTAATTTAAAGAAAAAATAATCAAAGTAGAAGATGTAAGTAAGTACAGTACTGTAATCTGACTTTTAAAAAAATTGTAAATTAAATGGTAATCATGCTGGTTTAACAAAAGAATGAGTAAATTACTATATATTTGTCCATTTTTGCTGATAAAGATATGTGACTCCTGTCTCCCTCTGTCGGTTGTTATACATACATTTATGCAGATGGGGGAGTAAAGCAGCTCTCACCTTGATAAATTATGAAGCTGTCCTTGGGGAGGTCTTGGCGAGTGATGCAGCCGGCGTCGGCCCCGAGAAGGAACAGGACTTTGGGTGGGTTGTTTCTGACGGCCTCCACGCCTGATTTATACCCGAGATCGAGCGCAGCCACTTGACTGGCGGCCCTGAGGACACAGCACAACGGCAACAGTAAACATCCCTATTCACCGATATGATGATACCGAAAGCCTTTTCTTTTCCCCCCCCCCCTGTTGGACAATGACCTGTGAAGCACATTGAGAACCTTCCAGCTTTCCTCCACCTCGCTGCTGACGCGAGCGCTCTGAGCGATGGTCGACGCGGCGGCCATTATCGCGGCTCCGTCGTCTCTCTGCAGGCAACTGCTGCCGATCACCACAACGGGATGCTTGGCCTCAGCCAGGACCTGCAGAAAGGAGATAAAAGACATAAAAAACAAAACAGAATGGGACATTCACGTTGATTAATAACGTCCATTATGCAGGGTGAATCCGGGTGAATACTCTTTCCTGATTGGCCTGGCAGGTGTGCATCAAAACCGTTTAGGCTCAACTGTTACCATGGCAAGCTTAAATAGCACATCTATCAAATGACTTTAGTGTCACAATAATCATCTTGAAAAACTAATGACCAGAAAAGAAAACAACGCATTACCATTTCTTTCATTTTTTTTGCAGAAGTGTTACTCATCATGGTAACTAAACTCTTAGTCTAGTCGCAGCACAAGTGTGAAGTTGAAGCAGTATCTAAGGTCCAATCCTGTTTATCTTGACTAATAAGGCACATTAATATTGCATTAGATCCTTATAAGATGGTACTGATTGTTCCAGGTATTAGTCAGGGCCCCCAGGCCTTACCAGGGAAACTGAGTTAAGGCTTGTCGAAAAAAAGAAAAAGATACATTTCCAAAAGCATGAAATGGTGACCGTGGTGTAATGAGGACCTGTATTACAGGACTGTTACCTGGCAGAATGAATGTGTTCCAGATGCTATTTCTTGAAGAACCTGGGCAGATTCCCCCAGATGTTCGTAGGTGTAACTCAGGTCAACTTCCTTCCCCACAAGGGCCACTTGCAACTCGTTGTGAAGCCAACTAAAGCAGCGACGCAAGTTCATAATAAGAAAAAGCCTTTTTTTTTTTGCAAAACAGCCCTAGGATTTCCACATTGTTCAGCACTGTTGGTTACTTGCCTTTTTCTGATTCGTGCATTGAAGAGAGGAGCTTCGTAGCGTGGGTTTGTCCCGACCAAAAGCAGCAGGTCGGCTTCTTCAATGCCAGCGATTCCAGTGTTAAGAAGATAACTTGAACGCAGATCAGCTCTAAATGAAAAATAAAGAAATAAATTGATATAAAGAACTTAACATAAAACTTGCCTGTACCACCTCGCAGCATGTTCTTACCCTGCTCCGGCCATGGGGAAAACCTCCTCGGTGCACAGGTTGTCGCTATTCAGACGGTTCAGCAGGTCTTTCAGGGAAATAAGAGCCTCTGCGTCCACCAAACCTCCGACGATAGCAGCGATTTCGTTTCCTTCAACGCTTTGCATCTGTCAGATAAAACAGATGCTCTTCAGGGCAGCCTTGGGTTTAAAAAAAAACATAGCTTGCAACTTACCATATGCTGTTATGAAAAAAAAAGCCTAATTATCACAAAAAAATGACATACTGCTCCGGCAACTCGACTCAGCACATCCTCCCAGGTTGTGGGCACCAACTGTCCGGACTCGTTCTTCACCATGGGCTGAGTGAGTCTCTGCCTCTTTAGTCCATCATAAGCAAACCTGTCAGGAAGGACGAGACTGTTCAGCAGGGAATCAAACTCCCAGCATGGGTGTGTGAGATAATGTGCGAGCTGGACGGTGAACCTGGTTTTGTCCGAGATCCACTCCTCGTTAATGTCCTCGTTAAGGCGGGGCAGGATCCTCATCACCTCGCCGCCGCGGGTCGTCACCACGATGTTGCACCCCAGAGCATCCAGGACGTCGATGGATTCGGTCTTCCTGCAAGCGAACACATCAGATGAGTCTAAATGCTAATGCTTGATTTAAAAAAAAAAAAAAAAATGATGATGATGATGATTATGATGAAAAAAAACACCTTGTCTCCCAGGGGCGAGCGGTGAACGCGTACGGTTTAGAGGTCAGGGCCCCCACCGGGCAAATGTCAATGACGTTCCCGGATAACTCGGACATGAACATCTTCTCCACGTAGGTCCCGATCTGCAGGTCGTTGCCTCTGCCCGTGGTGCCCAGGTCCTCCACGCCCGCAATCTCGCTGGCGAAGCTGTAAAACATGAATTAAATGTGAGTGATTTGCCCGGGTACAGGTACAGGATGCTGAGGAACAAATTCAGGATTTTATTACTAGGACACTGGACTGCCGCAATGCATGTTTTGTAAAAAAAAAAAAAGGTATAAAGAAATTGGAACTGATACAGAATTCTGCCGCTTAGCTTAAAGCAAAAGAATGGAGATCACATTACTCCTGTTTCGGCTGAACAGCACCGGCTCCCCGTTTTCTTTTTATGAGTGAGTTTAACGTCATTTTAATTACGCACAAAGCTCTAAATGCTATAGCACCTTCATACGTCTCTGCATTTTTAATACCCCATCAACCATGAAAAGCCCTTGGATCTCTTGGTCTTTTAATCGTGCCCAGAGTACTTGACAAGCAAAGCGGCGAGGCTGCTTTTATGTATTATGCAGCAAATTTGTGGAACGGCCTGGTCATGTATATAAAACAGCCCTTTACCTGAAGGCTTTTTCTAACCCATGTTGTGCTTTTATCCCCTAAACACTATTCCCGTTACTACCTAAATTGATTTTATTTTATTCTATTCATGCTGCTGTGGTTTAAATCCTTCAAATGTAAAGCACCTTGAACTGCATTTTATGCACATAAAGTGCAACAGAAATAAGGTTTAGTATTATTTAATCCCACTGTGGATATCCAGTGTCTCTTACCGCGTGCAGCGAGTGCACTGGATACAGCGAGTCATGATGGTTTTGATGAGTGGGCCGATGTTTTTGTCTTCCACGGCTCTTTTGCCCTCTGTGAAGCGGCTCCGGTCGCTGCCAAACTGCATGGACTGATCCTTAAAAAAACAAAATAGTTTGTTCGGGCTTATCAGAAATCTATTACACAATCAAGCTGATTAACGAGCCTAAGGAAAAAAAAGAACATCTACTGTTGTTCATTTACCTGGAGATCACATTCTCCCCCCTGATCACAAATGGGACAATCTAAGGGGTGGTTAGCCAGCAGGAACTCCATCACACCCTCTCTGTGTGGAAATAGGCATGTTTTTACCTGTTAATAGACTGATTAATTTAATTATCTAAGGTTATTATCATAAGAGTGCATGTTAATTTTGTTGTTTTAGATAACATGATAGAAACACATGTAATCATTAGTCCACAAAAAAACATATTGTTATCTAATATAAATCACTCAATTGATTTATTGCATTATGACAATTGTTTTTTCTGTATTAAGTTTACAGAAATGGTATGTTTAAATATGCAAATGAGGTAGAATCTAAGTAGTTTGCATACATTTCCATGGCAAAATCTGAACAGATGAAACCATGTACAAAACTTTTTATTGACATATTAGAGTCAAAGGTTGAAATATTTTTGTCCGTTATTAAAAAAAACAAGTTTTGCATTTGTTAAAATAAGATGTTCTAAAAAGTCCGTCCGAATATATTAAGAAAAAAAAGTGGAACCTTGTGCTACTGAAATAGAGATTCTGTCTCAGAGTGAAAAAAAAATTCTAAGAAGCTTTTAGTAAGGATTAGGGCTAAAATCAACTATAATACTTTTTACTAAATACCTCAACATTGATGAATATTGGTGCTTTCCCAAAATATTTAAGATTACATTTTTCATTACTGTTTGGTGTGACTAAGGATAAAACGGTAAAAGAATATATATGCATATTTTGTATATCTCAATGTATTTTGTATACCTTAATGATATTATCATATTTGGATCTGTGATATTTGTGCAAAGAAAATGAGCTTTACAATGATTCTTCATCATCATAGTGATTAATAAAACATGCCTGAAATCTCAGAATTGATCAATGCATTAAAAAACTGTGCTTTCGCCTGAAACGCTGCAAACATGTACAGGACTTTCAGCTGTGAGGATCCTACCTGGCCTTCCTGGTCTTGTCAGAGTTGGTTAGAATGTTCCAGCCCTTCATGACCGGCATAGCACAAGCTGCCACTGGCTGGAAGGTTGAAGAGAAAAAAAAATCTAATATTTAACACCAACCAAAGATTTAAAAAATACAGAGAAAAGAAAAAAAAATACCTTAGGAACTTTCTCTATCTCCACAAGACACATGCGACAGTTCCCGGCCACTGACAGACGCTCGTGGTAGCAGAAGCGAGGAATTTGCATCCCTACCCGCTCACAGGCCTGGGGCGAGATGCATTAGCACTCAAGATATCAATAAGGAAACAGATCATGCAACACACACACACACACACACACAAAATCCATGGAGTGACCACGGTACCTGCAGCACTGTGGTTCCCGGCTCCACCATGACCGGCGCCCCGTCCACAAACACCTCCAGGAGGTTGCTGGCTGCCGCTGTGGCTGTAGCCGCAGCACGGACTGACGGCACGCACAGAAAATACCGTTAATTATTCTTAGCTTTAGGTTCCATATCATAGAAAATAGGAATTTTCATTGGGAGGTGTGTAAATAGACAAATGCACATTGATGCTCATTGAAATGAATGAGACAGATACTACAATACATATCTTGTTAGTGACATCGCAACTTTGAATTTCAATGGATGTTAATCAATGGATGTTATTTTGAATTTCACTGTGCTATACCATGAATGTTACCATGAATTCCTGCCGCTTCTGACACTGACGTAATTGAATGGAAAGGCACAGGCAACA
>JAYKQN010000028.1:3535000-3747500 GCA_036785175.1 Eupleurogrammus muticus | reverse complement strand
ATACCGCTATTACATTTTCCTGCTATTGTACTGTAACTTTAGTAGGATTTGTTCATGCAGGACGTTTGCTTGTGATGACGTATTCATCCTTAATAATAGCAGAATTTTCCCTCAGATTTTAGGCTGTCAATCTTGGATTATCCCTTTTTCAGCCTATAATGGATCAATCCGAGGAGTATTTTTAAAAGAAACAGTCTGGAGAATTAGAGCTCACTGACTGTATTTGCAGAAAGGTTCAAACATTTGCTTCCATCTTTGTGCATTTTCATCCCAAAAAAACATTCCAGTCATAGGTTGGCACCTACTTGGTCCCTGGCCCAAAAGTGACTCACCACGATAAGTCACCAGTGAGAAATTACAGGAAATGTCTGCATTTATAAACAAGGTCTTTGGAGAGGAAGGCAAATGCACATCTGGATTTACATTAGGCTTGTGTCTGTTTTCCTGGCGTTGTCTTGTGTGTGCACAAACTCAAGAAAGACTCTTTAATGAGCTGCACTTTAAACAATGTAAAGAAGAAATTTAAGCAAAGTACAGTATGTGTACAGAAGAACACATTTATTTAATGCTATTTACTTGGAATATATTATAATAAAAACATTTATACAACTCTCAGCTAAACAATCATAAAATACATTAATAGGTGACTCTACTGTAGCAGCCAGTATAAAACTGTACAAAATATTTATTGCTGACTAAAATTAGATATGTGCATCATATTCCATCTGTAATATAAGGTAGCCTATTGTGTGTTAATGTAAATATGCATTTCATCTAAAACTGTATCTAACAATATCATCAATGTTGAAAATCTATCAAATATTTTCTTGATTTAAAAAAAAAACAACAATCGTTTAAAACGTCTATTACAATTTTTCAATCCTTGTCTGATTAAGAGTTTCTACGATTAACCACAAAAAACAGCAAATCTTCACAATTGGAGAAGCTCGAAGCGAAACATTTGTCACATTTCTGTCTTTAAAACGATGTAAACAGTTGATTTTTAATTACCTGCTTATCATCTAATTGTCTGTTCCAGCTCTAATTTTGATTTTGTTTGCCTCTTTTTCTTCTTGCGGATCACTCTAGTTATTCCATATATGCAAAATAAATGGAAAAATTTGAGAGGCATGTGTGCATACTTTTCCGTTGAGAGTAATTGTCGGGTGAAGTAGGCGTGACTCCGGATGAAACAAAATTGGAAAATATTAACCCTGCAGCTGGAAAGAACAGCTATTATGATCCTTATTGGCGCCCCCCCAATAATAGCCATGTCTCACACTTTTGTTTCTCGTAGACAAGTCCGTGAATGCGAGGAATCATAGGGCGGACGACTCCACGGGCTCCTCCGCCGAACTGTCCTGAAGGACCCCCGGCACGGTCTCGATCTCTGTGGCCGAGATGGACTGGCTGAACTCCCTCAGCGAGCTCTTGGTGATGTCCAGGCACGCTCGCTTCAGGATGTGACGGACCTTCTTGCCCAGGAGCATGTACAGCAGCGGGTTGATGCAGCTGTTGAAGAAGCCCAGACTGGTGGCCAGCGGGAAGCCCGTTTTGAGCAAGTTGTGCAAGTAAAACGAGGAATGTATGGATAATTCCATCAGGCTGAACGCGTGAAAGGGAGCCCAGCACAAGAAGAAGGCCAGGATGACCGCCGAGACCGTCTTGGAGAAGCTGGACATGCGGACCGAGCCCTCGGAGCGGTACACCTTGACAGTGAGGAGCACGCCCGTCACGCAGATGGCGGTGAACGGCAGCAGGAAGCCCACGGTGGTGCGGACGGCCACGATGGCGATGTGCCTCACGGCGGCCGTGTGGCCGTCCTGCGAGTGGAAGTTGTTGAAGCACACTACCTTGTCGTGCAGGCGCATGGTCTCGCGGAAGATCAGCGCCGGGCAGCTGAGGGCGGCCGCCGCCACCCAGACGCAGCCGCACACCGCCCACGCCCTGCCCACGGTGCGGCACCGCTGCGACCAGTTGAGGTGGACCAGCGAGACGTAGCGGTCCACGCTCAGCACGGTGAGGAAGAGCACGCTGGCGTACATGTTCATCACCGACACGAACGAGTTGACCTTGCACATGGCCTCGCCGAAGCCCCAGTGGAAGTCCCGCAGGATGTAGTCGATGTAGAGCGGCAGGAAGAGCACGAACACGAAGTCGGCGATGGCCAGGTTGAGCAGCCACACGCTGTTCACCGTCCTCTTGCTCTTGCAGCCCGTCACCCAGATGACGATGCCGTTGCCGACCAGGCCCAGCACGAAGGACACGATGTAGATGACCACCGACACGATGTGCATGGCCTCCGTCTGCCGGTGGTCCACCTTCAGGTCTTCCATGTCGCCGTACTCCAGGTAGTACTCGTAGGAGTAGTTGCCGTAGTCCTCGCCGGGGTCGGCCATTCTGAAGTTATCTGGAGAAAGGAAGGGGGGGAAAGGGAAGTCTGATAAGGTGCATTCCACTCAAGGGGCCACTGTGTAGGACTCAAGAGCATCTGATCCTGGTCCTGGAGGGCCGGTATGGCTGCAGGTTTTTATTCCAATCAGGCAATAACACACCTGGTTCTGCTAATAAAGGTCCATAGCGAGCTCTCCATTGGTTGGTTAGAATCAGGTGTGGTACTGCTTTACTGGAACTAATACCTGCAGTTCAGCACCAGGATTGAACAAACCTAACAGAAATGGTAACCTATATTCACAGCTATGTTTTAATTAGTATATAATTTAAAAATACTGTGTTTGATAAAGTAAAGTGGTACGCACTGCACCTTTAAGGTGATCTGTGAACACATCAACCTAAAGAATTCCCCTGTAAGATCTAATCAGCCTCGCCCACATATTCTCACCTCACACTTTCGTCTGCTAAGCTGTTTCTCCCAAAAATAAAAAAAAATTTAAAAAGGATTTGGTCTTCTTGTGCCGTTCGTCTTCCCCCAGTCATTCAGTTCCAGTGCTGCAGTTACACTGAGTGTGTGTGTGTGTGTGTGTGTGTGTGTGTGTGTGTCCTGAGGAAACCGCGCCAGCATCTCTTAGGATCAACAGGCAGAAATCAATAGAGATCCTGATTCACGCTGTTTGTAGGAGCCCGTGGAAGGACTGACGCACACTGTTATTATACGAGTTGAAGCTCAGTTTCAATGTCAGATCAGAAAAACAAAAAACAAAAAAACATTCTAATCTTTTCCAAGGCCGTCAGCGAGCAAAGCATCTGGGATAAAGGGTACAATTTAGCTCTTATCAGCAGTTTAGTTTCAGCTACTTTTAATCAAGTTAGAAATAAATCTACCATAGATCTGTGGTGTGAGGTATTTTTATTTACCAGGGATATTTATAATGAAAAAATATGGATTTTAATTAGTTTTTCTATTTATTTATTTGATGCTTTCTGTTTATGTTCTGATTTTATATCCGTGAAGCACTTTGTAAACTTTTTTTCCTCCTAAAATTGCTAAACAAATAAATTCTATCATAATAATAATTATTCCATGTTACATAATACTGCATAAAGAATAAAGGAAGAACAGGAACAGGAAGGTTTAAGCTCTTTAAAAACCATCAGAACCATGAGAGGAACCGGATTTAAAACCTTCAAGAGAAACATAGTGTAGTAATTAGGCAGGAATCTGTGTGTTTGACATGAAATATGTTGGAAAGAGCCAACCGGACATTTCCTTTAACAAAGATAACAGAGACAGGATTCTCAATCACAGAATCACAGCAAATCAGCAAAGGAAAGTGTCAGTGTAGAACTTTTAAAAAGTGGGAATTCAACTTATAATATAAATAAGACACTTTTATAAGAATAGGAATTAAACCACATTGTCAAAGAGTAAAAAGAAGCAAGTATCTAATGTTTTGTCATTCAGAACTTTTGGAAACACAATTAAAGTGTGACTGTAACAAAAACAACTACATGGCTGCAATAAAAAAGAGAAGTGGGGCGCAGTTTGCTTCAGTCTGACTGTATTAACATGTCAGTCACATTACTAAACTCATCTTGTCTCTCTAATAAACTGAATTCATAGTACAAAAAGTGCCACATACACAATATTGGCAAACTGTGAATAAAGAGGGAGTGCGTTTTCTTACCCGAAAGCGCAGCGCTTCCTTACCGCTGCTGTTTCAGGATTTCTCCCCGGAGCGAAGCGGCCGTTCGTCCCCGTTCAAAGCTCCGCGTTCCCCGGCGTCTTTTCCGCTGGCTGCTCGGCGTGCGGACTGTTTTCCGCCAGTCCATCCAGAGCAGAGAGCTGCAGCTGAACAGGGAGGGAGGGGGGGGGACGTGGAGGAGCGGAGCGGAGCGGCTGCGGAGGCGCAGTGGGCGCGCCCCGCCTGACGCGTCACGCACGGCCCGCGCGCAGGAGAGAAGTTTATTGGTCACCCCGCACCGAGAAGAATGCTTTCATTCAGAGAGCTGCGGCTGCTTCTCATAACAAGCAGGGTAAACCGTCAGCGACACACACACACACACACACACACACACACACACACACACACACAGGGAAAAGTTTTCAGCTGTTGACGCACGGCAGGAAAAAAAAGAAATTCAGGGGCCTCTAACTTCTTCATTTGCTTTTCCATGTGACAGCATGTTGCTTAGCAAGTACTTTTACTCATGCACTGTATTTAAACTTAACACCTCGTTATTGCACTTTGATGCTACTTTCTACTTCAACAGTAAATGTACTTTATCAGCTCCAGTTAGTGAATGATACAGATTTTACACAATTGATTAATATAACAAGCTCAGTATAATGCATATATATTAATCAATATTCAATCACACCCACATGTGGAGAATTTTAATGTAATGTAGGTTTTTCAATATATGTGACATATGTAAAATCAACAGTTTTGTATATATGTGTGCATATATGTGCATGGAACAATGCCAAAACTGTCATGTGGTGTAATCTTAAACACTTGGTACCAGGTAGTTTAAATCTATTAAAAAAGTTTTATCATATAAAATAATTATAAATAAAATAAATAAAAACATATAAAAGCTAAGGTGACATGGTGGAGCAGTGGGTAGCGCTGTTGCCTCACAGCAAGAAGGTCGCAGGTTCAAGACCGCCTTGGGCCTGGGTCTGGGACCTTTCTGTGTGGAGTTTGCATGTTCTCCCCGTGTCTGCGTGGGTTTTCACCGGGTACTCCGGTTTCCTCCCACAGTCCAAAAACATGCTCAGGTTAATTGGCAACTCTAAATTGCCCGTAGGTGTGAGTGTGTGAGTAAATGGTGTGTGTGCCCCACGATTGGCTGGCGACCATCTGGGGTGTATCCCTGCCTCTCGCCGTAACGCGCTGGGATAGGCTCCAGCAGACCCCTGCGACCCTAATGAGGAATAAGCAGGTATAGAAAATGACTGACTGACTGACATATAAAAGCTACTAGTTTTATATTCCAGGTGGGTTGAATACAGAAATTGTCATTATTTTTCTGGTACACCATTTAAGATGAATGCTTCTTAAAACAACATTTTACATTTTTTGCTAAACAAGATTTGTCACTGACCCATAAACAAATAGGTTTTGAATATATGTGACATGTATGGAATTTGTCTATTTTCCTATATATGCATATATGCACATATAACTGCAGTTATTATACAATTGTCTGTTTTCCTATATTATGTGTACATATATGTACCTTTGTTAACAGCTCCATTAAATAGAGATTTTTCCCTCTGAACTTCTCACTTTTGAATATATGTGACATGTGTAAAATCAACAGTTTTCCTATGTATATATGTGTGCATATATGTAGATGGAACAATGCCAAAACTGTCATGTGGTGTAATCTTAAAAACTTGGTACCAGGTAGTTTAACTCTCCCATAAACAAATAGGTTTTTAATATATGTGACATGTATGAAATTTGTCTATTTTCCTATATCATATGTACATATACATGCATATACTGTATGTACATATACTGTATGCACATATACCTGCTAATTGTCTGTTTTCCTATATTATGTGTACATATATGTACCTTTGTTAACAGCTCCATTAAATAGAGATTTTCCCTCTGAACTTCTCACTTGGTTTAATTGCAATAAATGTTCTGATGATCTAATAATGTATAATATAGTTTTTGAATATATGTAAAATCAACATATTTTCTATGTATATATGTGTTCATATATATACATGGACCAATGCCACTGTTATGTGGTGTATTCTTAAAAACTTGGTACCAGGTAATTTAACTCTTTTATTAAATAAAATAATAATAAATAAAAAAAACATATACAAGCTACTAGTTTTATATTCTAGGTGGATTAAATGAAGAAATTGTCATTATTTTTCTGTAACACCATCTGATGTTTATGTCAAAATCACACTATATATATATATATATATATATATATGCACATATAACTGCAAATATGCAGTTTTCCTATATTATGTGTACATATATGCACATATAAAGGTGAATATATGTACCTTTGTTAACAGCTCCATTAAATAGAGATTTTTCCCTTTAAACTTCTCACTTGGTTTAATTGCAATAAATGTTCTGATGATCTAATGTTTAACCAAATATCAGAGAAAATAGAAGATTTTAGGATTTTTACTCTTATAAGTGTGACCTTTATAGTTATAGTGTGGATGTTAAAGCAGGCTTGACTTGTGCTGTAAATGTCTGATGAAAGCAATCTGCTCCATCCAGTGTTATGTCAACCCACACACAAATTGGACTATTATGCTAAATTATCTTCACTTGTGTGTGTGTGTGTGGGTTCGAGAGACTTGGAGGGAAACAGAAAAGGTTTAAGGTCCAAACTGATGCAGCAGGCTACTACAGCGTACTACATAACGATATTATATTTTCCATCATGCAGCTCAAGGGTAATTTTCATTCGTTCCTCCGTTCCTGGTGCACGGTCCATGTCCTTCAAACTCCCATGTGCACAGTTTGTGACAGGCGTCTGGAGCCCGAAAGTCCAAGAAAAACAAGAGAGAAAACCCGAATGACATCACCGGTGGTTATTTTTCTCAGACTTGGTAACGCCACAGACACGTGTTTTGACGGGATGAATGAGTAAACTCTGAGTGATTTATCTCCACATCGTCCGTGCATGGCAGCAAGTGTATCAGGTTACAGTTTTAAGGGAGGCTCCATCAAACGGGTAACAGCACACACATAATTCACACTGACGAGGTTCAGGTCTGCTGACCATTAGACTAATTCATATTAAATTATTTAATGCTAATAGCAGCCTTTTAAAACTGCTCTTTGCGAGAATAATGCTGCAGTTTGCTCATCTGTTCTTATTTAGTCAGATAACCAGTCAACTCCATCTCCAGTGACTCAAAATGACCATCTTTTTAGATCACATCCCTGGTCATATCACTTGTTTAACTATTGGCACAAAATAAAATAATACGCATACCTAAAGGTACATATATGCACATTCTTTTTCACCACTTTTGCACCATTTAATATTTTGTGTAAAAATCACACCTAATAATAACTTTTTCAAACAAATAAATGGTACTAGTGGACTTTTAAATGACAAGAAACCAACATGAAATCAAGATGTACATTTTGAGAAACCTGATGAATACTAATTAAAACTTGTTTTGATGAGAGTTTTTCTTCTTGCCAACCATGATTTGTCACTAACCCACCTATATGTGCATATATGCACATTTAACTGCAGCTATTTATATAGGAATACACAGACATATATGTATTCATACATACATAGATATATGTACATATATGTGCATATATGCACATATATCTATATATGTACATGAATGCACATATAACTGCAAAAATGCAGATAATATAGGAATACACTGACATATATGTATTCATACATACATGTATACATATATGTACATATATGTATATATGTACATATATGTATATATGGACATACATGCATATATATGTATATATATACATACATATATGTGCATATATGCACATTTAACTGCAAAAATGCAGATAATATAGGAATACACAGACATATATATATATATATATATGCACGTATATTTACATATATGTACATATATTTACAAAAAATATTGTATGCATGTAGGACAGCCAAAGTAAGAGCATAGGTAAGTATGAGCTACAATAACTGTAACTAGAACCACTGGGTATATGAGCTACATATATAGGAGACATGTCTTATATTAGGCTCCATCAAATGAGTAATGACACACACATAATTCACATTAATGGCGTTTAGCTCCAATACATTTATCCAGCTGACCATTAGACTAATTTATGTTAAATTATTTAATATTAATAGCAGCTCTTCTTGAGAATAAAGCTGCGGATTTCTCGTTCCTCCATGTTTCATCAGGTAACCAGTCGCCTCCATCTCAAGCGACCCAAAATGACCATTTCATCCCCTCGATGGACCACATCCTCCAACAGCTCTGTGTATTCGTGCCAGACTCTAATTAGAGCCATCATGGGCTTATTTGAAGCTATTCTGCTGCCTCATAGTCCAGGTGGCATGTGCCAAAAAATTTTAAAGCGGAAATGTGCACTTTATCAGTGGGGGATGAAACTCGGTAGCCCGTGCATGCACAGCTTGGGGCGATGGGCATTTTTTAGACGTGGAGTCATCCGGGTTTGAGTATGAGCATTTTTGGCTGACATCAAATACGAGAAGAGGAGAGATAAAGAGAAGATAGAGATGAATGCAGGAAAGAAATCAAAGAAATGGGCTCAGATATTTATCTGAAGTTGCAGCGTATTTGCCAAAGATGAAGGTGTGTCCAACTCCTGGAAAAAAAAAATCCCGCCGTATAGCTCCAATAACTCTTCCACTGACAAGCCACCAGTTCCATCCTTGACTCCTTTGGGTGTGGCTGCGAGAACTTGGCTGCCGGACACATTGCAAATGCAAAAACGCCTCTTTACAGCGCACAGTCCTGCCCGTGCCAAGGAGACGGTGAAGGAGACCGTGTAGCACGAGAACAACAAAACAACAAAAGCAATTAACTCAATCTCTATGTTGGACGCATTCACTTTTTTTTTCCCCCAACGAGTTTAATGAGAAAAAAACAGCAAAATACTTCCAATCGCAGAAACACAATTGACCTTTTCCCTTGACCTCTGGCGGGAAAGAAGTAGGAAGTACATAAATCAATGTGAGAACAGGGTGATAAACATTGAACCAGTGTAACTTCTACTGGATAATCAAGCAATGTAAGAAGGTGCAAGAACGACAGGCACACATTTAATCAGGCGGTACATCTAAATTAGTGAAATAGATCAGAAAAGGCTTGTTATGTAGGAAAAATGTGGCCCCGCAGCCTCTCAAAGTGTAAGTAGTTTTCTACACGTAGTTGACTGTAAGCCACCATTATTGTGATTTTTCACAATTGTCACTTTCCTGCACAAGTATGCATTAGCTATGTATGTGTACATGTGTTTATGTGTGTATATATATATACAAATATGTAAATATGTGTGTATGTGTATGTATATAGGTATGTACGTGCATGTATGTATGTATATATGCCTTGCTTATGCATACTTTTTTCTTGCTATTTATTAGTATTTTTTCTCCATTCTTATGTCCATAATGCATACTGTGTATGTGGATCAACAAATTCTACGAATTTTGTACATAGTGTTGTGTATTTTTATTTTCTTTAGCTTTTATTTTCTTTTCTTTTTCTTTACTATGTACGCTGCAGTACCAAGCAAATTTCCCCGTTGTGGGATCAATAAAGTCATATGTTATCTTATCTTACCCCCTAATAAATGTCTTGCTGGTAAGGACGTGTAAAATAACCCTCATAGAGTCATTTCAGATTGGGGCAAAGAAAAAAAAACATGCATTTAAGGTGACAAGAAGAGCCACATGTATTAAATTCATCTTCAACTTCTTCATTCAGTTTAGACAGCCCTGCTGACACATTCTTTTTAAATAAAGTTTGCATAATATTGCATATTATTACAGTTTTTTTATATTGTGCATGGCATGCATGTAACAGACGTGATATTAACTGTGGGCTTTTCTCAGATTCCCTTTACATTACTTTTTAATGACGCTTTTAAATGCAAAATCTATACTTGAAGGTAAAATGCATCATGTTTGATTGCAGGACACAGGGTGAGATAGTAAATATGATCTGTAGCCTTGTGTTCATGTGCAGGAGCCCCCCCCCCCCACACACACACACACAACCCCACATCACGTGACCACCAGCCCCGCCTCTTCCTGCTCTCGGTGCCTTTGAAGTCACCTGTACCGGCTTCCTGCTCCTGTAGGGGGGGGGTGACATCTTCATCCAGCAGGGAGGAGGAGGAGGAGGAGGAGGAGGAGGAGTCAGCCGGTGGACTTCCAGTAGCTGGCTGGCCACCGCCTCTTCCTGCCCCCCCCCCCCTCCTCCTCCTCCTCCTGCAGCAGCAGCAGCAGCAGCAGCTCAGTGCCTCCCGCATCCATGAAGGAAGCCCCCGCGCACCGCACCTCCCCGCAGCGATGGGCCGCGATCTACTCACTGCGCTGATGTGTTGATACCGAGATCTTCCAGTGATGAAATATGCATCATGCATTTGACATTTGTGGCCACTTTGCTCGTCAGCATCCCTCAGCTTTGGCTTCATCCATCACTGGCGTCATTCGGTACGTATCGCAATCTTCTCACTGTTTTTTCCTAATTTAATTCATATTTATTTTATTATTTGAATCAGCCTCCTCTTGTTAAACGTGCTGCTGCACCGTGGAATCGTCCCGACGCTGCAGCCTCACATCGCCGTTTCCAGGGAACTGTCATGTTATGTGGGGCGTGATGCTGTGTGGGGCAGACTCCAGCATCCAGGCTTCTTTTAGGCTTCTTAAAAAAACAAGCTTTTTATCATAAATATATATATATGTGTGTGTGTGTGTGTGAATTAAAAGCATAATATTCAGTGATGTTCAGTGAAGTGCATGGTATTGACTGCTGTCTGTATTCCTATTGCATAATGAACACTGCAGTGAGTTGAGTTTTTTCTCCTCCTCCTTCCACTTTTAAGCAAAAAAAGCAAAATCACGCCTACCAAATATATTCTCAATGATATGAAGCGAATTCCTATTCAGTGTTTTAAATCAGCTGGCTTGTATGTGGTCCATGCAAAGTCCTGAAGAATCGCAGTGGAGCTGCAAGCGGTGTTATCAATGGCTTTGTCATGAATAAAGGATGATTGGCTCAGTGTGTTTTTATATCTGTGCGGCGGGAAGCAAAAAAAAAAAAAAAAGAATTAAAATAAAAATCTCTCTCTCTCTCTCTGCAGCTTCTCGAGAAGCAGAGGACGAGCTTGAGAGGGACGCAGTGGCATCGCTGCTGGAGCAACAGGCGACTGCAGCACCGGACAACGCGACGCAGCAGCAGCAGCAGCAGCAGCAGCAGCAGCAGCAGCAGCAGGTCGTCACCTACCCCTCACGGCTCATCTACTACCTGAACGAAGACTCGGAGAGCACCTACCATGACCTTGACACCCGGGCCAAGAACCAACCCACGGACGGCCAGGCAAGTCTCAGAAAAAAAATCGCCTGATTTGAAGTTTTTTTGGGTCCATCTCACAACACTCAGAGCAAATTTAAGGTATTTTTCATGCAATGGACTAAGGAGGCTGTGACATGTGCACCAACCGTTCAAAGTGGATTTCAGAGGATGTTTGTCAGCACACGGTGACTCGTGTATTTATTAATGATCTATTATTTCATCTCCTCTGACAGGCGGTTCACCTCGCTCAGGCCAGCTTCCAGTTAGAGGCCTTTGGCGCCAGATTCGTCCTGGATCTGACTCTGAACACGTGAGTGCTCCCCTCGTCCCGCCTCACTCACTGTTTCTATTGCTTCAGCTAAATAAAAAAGGCAAAAGTCTTGCAGCAGGTGGGTTTTCTGCATTTGCACAACCCATGGGTGTGGTCGTGAGAAAGCTTAGAAAAGAGAAAACCCTGAAACTGTCGGAGGTATCGCGATAGTGTCGCGGGTTTTTCCGCCGTTTTATCGCCTGTCGCAACTCAGCACCTGGAGAACAAAAAGAAAAAGATGCGTGTGCATTCTTTGACTTCCACTCAGCGGTTCTTAGAGGCTGTAGTTTAACTTTCTGTCAGATTGAGTCGCTGCTAAGATAGTGGAAACTACTAGAAATGCACACATACTCCTCTCTGCAATTATACGAAATACCTTAACACACAATACTGATAAAACACGCTCTTTATTTTAAAGCTCACTGATTTTAATGCGAGCCCAATTTAAGCAACTTGTGTTGTTAGTGTTATGTGGGAAAACGTATTTTTTTGTTTGGGAAAAAAAAGCACCGCCAGGAAATTGAAAGTCTGATAATCGCTGCACGACAGGATTGTTTGGGTTGAATAAACGATAATGATGATAACGACGAATGAAAATTGAACTAAAACATCGGGAAGTTTATTCAGCAACGGTGGAATTCAGCCCTCAAGCGTTAAAAAAAAAAACGTGCAAATGTGTCCTCGGATGTTTGTGTGAATCTTCTGATCAACACGTGCTGTAAATTATACTCACTATTACAAATCAAGCTCTGTAAACTGTTTTACAAAACTATTTGGCCCTTTATGTGTAACAGGGATTCGTCTGATTTGCTTCGAGATATACAGGCGGCCCGCCGGCTGTCCCGGCCAGAGACACTCGATGGTATTGATTTCCTCCACATACATGAAGGCTTAATGTGCACATGTACAAGGACTTTTAAAAAAGTGCTAATTGAATCTCAGTGTCCCGTAATGTCAATTTGAAGCCGGATTCTGTAACGCGATATCGTTGTTTCATACGCTATCGTCCAGGCCGGGCGGCGTTAGGTGATGGGATGGCCACGCGGTGCAGGCTATGCGCTGGAATACATCATCAGCCACTGTGAGCTCACCATTCATATCATTAGCCTCGTAGGAAAAAGTGCCTAAGTCGGTGTTTTTCTGGCCAAATTGAGATATTCGCATCACTATCAGTGCTGCATCATCGTCTATTTCTGCCTATGTCATTGGCCTTGATGCTTATTGCAATCAAAATACACTAACACTGACAATAAGTATATTGTATAAGTAGTAAGTATAAGTATTCAATGAGGCTAACCATATCTCTTAGAACTTCATTTCAACACATAAGCAAACTCAGGTGTGCAGAGGTTTGTGTTGTGTTCAGCTTTTAACAAATCGTTTTTTAGGAGACTTCATTTATTACAGTGTTAGAATAATTTCTTTACACCACGTTATAGGAGATTTCCTGCAGATCTTGTGGGGATTTTCCTAATGTAACACAACTGATGAATTTACAGTTTTTCGCCGCACATCAGCAAACTTTGCAGGAGTTTTCCAGCTCCACCCGAAAGGCTTTTGCAGGTTTCCTTTTTTTTCTTTTTAATTCTCTAATCGTTTTCACTTAGTTTTTTAGCATCGAAAGCCGTGAGCGAAACGTTTCCTCCACAGACACACACACACACACACACACACACACCGTCCTGTCAGACATTCACATTAATCCAGCCGTGGAGGAGGCCGGTAAAGTGTGACCTTGATTGGCAGCTGTTTGCTTTTGTGCTGCAGGTTATCTGTGGGGATGCACGAGCTAACGTCAGGTGTGCACCTTTGTGTGTGTGTGTGTGTGTGTGTGTGTGTGTGTGTGTGCAAGAACAGGGGTTTGAATTCTGCTGGGTGTTGTAGTAGCTGCGACAGAAGCGGCCTATATATAGATGAGGTCTGCAACCCTGCTGCTGCTTCCTCTGCTCACCTCTTACTGTACCTGAACAGTAAAGAAGTGTGTGTGTGTGTGTGTGTGTTGTACTAATAATCATTTATTAGGAGAATTTATCGGGTTCAGTTGAGCACTTTCCTGCCACTTGGGCTGCAAAGCTGGAGTTATAGTTATGAAGACATGACAGCGTTGTGTGTGTGTCACTACAGGATTCATTTGATCCGGAGCCAGACTTTTAGAACCTCCTGCAGGTTTTTTTCTGCTGCTGCTGCTGCTGCATTGTAGCACTCCTGTGGACTGAGGGCAGGACTCCCTGCTTCTTTTTCACACAATCACACACACTCACACACACTCTGCAGTGCCGCCCGGATGCACACACACACACACACACGTTTTTTTAGCGACCGGTGTGGCCCACCTCTCCTGTCCTCTCCCTGCCTCATCCGTCAGGCTAAAAATAGCTCCTCACTCAGGAATCTCTATCTCAGACGAACCCGCTCGACTCTCCTCTTCCTCCTCCTCCTCCCGTAAAATGGTTGCACTTCCAATCTCGCACAAAAAAAAAAAAAAATGTCACGGCGTCCGGCATCACGAGTCAGATCACTTTATTTATTCCTTTTTTTTCTGCTGCTGCGACGCCGATGCATGTCCGTGAAGAGGAGGAGGAGGAGGATGTTTTTGATTCGCAAGGGTACTCTGGAAGGGAGGAAAAAAAATTGCAGAAATTGCAGTCTCTTGAAGTCAACTGTCAGCTAACGGATTGAGTGTGTGTGTGTGTGTGTGTGTGTGTGTGTGATGGCGAGGGGACGCTGACTCAGGCGAGCCCGTTGTGTTCAAGGTGAAGCCGAGGCCTCGTAATCACCAGGGCTCGTCGGCAGCTTTCTCTTTTGCCTCAGATTCAACTCGACGTTGCATGTTTGTTGTGACAGCGATAACGCACGTCTGTGCCTGTGAAAACCGATTAACCGCAGCAGTTAGTGCATCACCATTTCCCCCCGTTTAACATCTTTGCTCACAGTTTTTTTTTCTTTCGAGCCGTCACAGGAGGAGTGTTTGAGCGGGATAGTTTCCCAGAGTGTTAAAATAGCCTGAGCAGGACTTTACAAAACCACAGTGAGTCAGAGAAAACCCGAAAAAACCGACGTACTCATGTGTTTTTATTGTCTCCTGCACACATCACCTCCTTCTATCCTGACCACAGACAAACCTCCTGTGTTTTTCAGTGACTTGCTGTCTTCAGACTATGTTGAAATCCACTACGATGAGGGCAAACCCGTCCTGTCCAAGGTAATGTTTCCCCTCTTTTTGTTTTCAGTGCGGTGTGTTCCTACGATGTCGGGGTTTTCCCCACCGTTATGAAGCATAAGCCACATGAATGTGAAGTGCATTCCTCTCTCCCAGTTCTGATAGCGGCGGTCGGTCCCTATTGGACTCCATCAGCAAGTTTTTGAACTGTAGTTTGTTTATTTCCTGCTGCAGCTTTTTGCAGATTTCCGTACACAGATAGGTAATAATGGTCCCAAATGTGTGTGTGTGTGTGTGTGTGTGTGTGTGTGTGTGTGTGTGTGTGTGTTTGGGGGTTGGGAAACGCCCTGAACATCCAAGAACACATCAACTGAAACTTGCTGCTGCTGTTTCTGTTGTTGTTGTTATCTGTCTGCGAAAAAAAAAAAAAAAACCTCCTGCAAATTGGCAATCAATTCAACACGTCCAGGAAATCCTCTCTGCATGCAGACTGTGAGAAAGAACACGGTGTTCGAGGAGGAGATAGATAGAGAGAGGGAGAGAGAAGGGGCAGATAGAGAAGGGTAGATATAAAAAGAAAGCAAGCGAACAGGCCTGGAACGAGCTGCTGCTGCTGCTGCTGCTGCTGCTGCTGATTCAGGCGAGGAGGGCTGGGCTGGAGCTGAATCAGCAGGGGTTTGCTCCCCTCCTGCAGCCTCCTGCCGGAGCTCCGCCGAGTCACGTGACCGGGGTGGTGGTGGTGGTGGGGGGGGGGGGGGGAGAAAAAGAAAAAAAAAAGCACTCTGCAGTAGCAGTGCAGCGTGGGATGGAGAGAGAGAGAGAGAGAGAGAGAGAGAGAGAGAGAGGAGAATGTCCTCTGCTCACCCTGCGTCTGACAGCTGAGTCACAGATAGCGCCAGAAAACGTATTCACTCACCACCTCAACCAGCATGAAACACCCCCCCCTCCTCTCCTCCTCTCCTCCTCTACTCCTCTCTTCTCTTCTCTCCTCCGTTTCCCTCCCATCTGCAGAAATATGGCAAATGCGGCATCTGTGAGACAAGCTGTTAACTTGTGATAATTTTGTATTTCCTGCACGTTTGCTGCTTTGTTATCATTATTATAATTATTATTATTATTATTATTATCCTCAGGGTGGGGAGCACTGCTACTACCACGGGCAGGTGAGGGGGAACCTGGAATCCCGCGTGGCCTTATCCACCTGCAACGGGCTGCAGTGAGTGAGCGGTGGAACCCTCAGAATATCAAATATCTCCTATTGACTCCACATCGACTGACCCTTCTCTTCCTTTTCCTTCCTTTCCTTCTCCTTCTTTACTCATCAGTGGGATGTTTGACGATGGAGTCAACGCGTACATAATCGAGCCTTTACAACAGACTCATTCGATCGTGAGTTATTTATATGTATCTCTGCATATCTGCTTATTAATTTTTATTTATTTATTTATTTATTTATCAGCCGAGGAAATCCTGCAGGACGTTTCTGTCTTTTTAAACAGGGAGATGAGTCACATGAGATAATGATGCAGTCTGGCACCAGCAAAACGTTAACATGCAATCAGCACCATATGGTTCCCCTCTAATATTTGCAATTTGGACTTTGCCAGAGAGATTATTGCATTAATTGTACTACAGAGATACACACTGATCGAACATTTCTTTGTACGCTTCATCTTCTAATTCTGTTAATTTCAGTTGATAGAGCGCTATTAAACCAGCTGCTAGCAGATGCAGGATGGCATGGATGGATTGTTTTGATGCATTTATGCATCATGAAATGGCAAAATCAAACCCAAAGCGATGTTCAATATCATACATCACATGTGTAAACCATCTTCTCTGTTAGAGCCAATCATGCATTAATGCAGAATTTATAATGAATGTATTTATTAAAATGCATAATTTAGTAATTTAGTTTGGAAAACTTGTAACGTAACTAGCAAACAGTGTATTGTCCATGTTGTTTTTTAGGAAGTAAATACTAAAAAATAAGGTAGTACACAGTCAAATCATCTTCGTGGTGAAATTATTTAACTCTCCAGGTATTTTAATTAAGCTAAGAGGCTTTTTTCTCTTTATATGCACCAGTATTTGTTCAGTTTTTGCATCTACTATCAAGTCCACCACTAAATTAAGTGCGAATATATTATCTTACGGGTGCTGAGACTTCAAATAAAACCCGTCAAAGTGCAGATACGGGACTCGCTTGGCGCCAAGGTTGAATCTTCCACTTCCTGTTCTGTTCTGTGTTCTAACGAGCGACGGCCCGATTGGTTCCCCCCACAGGATACAGCTGCACGGCCTCACAAGCTGAGGAGAGCGGCCTCAGTGCAGTGGAACAATGAGTCAGAGGAACAAGGTGAGGTTTGCATCACCTCAGACCACTAACACCCCCCCGACACCCCCCCACGTCAACCACACGACCGAGTCAACCACCCCATGGCCACAAGTAGTCATCATTCCCTCCAAGAAAATCAGGGAAAACACACGTTCTACTGGCTCTGACAACCTCACATTTCATGATTTTGTGGTTTTAAACAGTGGTGGAAATTAAGTCAAGTACTATGCATGCAGTGAGTGCAACAAGCTTTTAAAATAAAACACGTAATTAAAGATGCTTTTCTTGTATTTGTGGACTCACGTTTCACATTCACAACAAAGGTTAAACCAAAAATTGAAGTTTTTAGCAATTAGTGAATGTTTTTGTTCTGCTTTCCTCTCCCATTCATCACCTCATGACCCCCCTCATAGCATCTGCTGACCCTTCAGAGGGGCCCGACCCCTATGTTGGGAACCACTGGACTAAACTACCTAACTGTATAAAGTAGTTAAACTAGCTCCAATATAGTAATATTATAATAATGTCATATGTGTTATAGTAGTACGTTAATACTTTAAGTACATGGAGATGATAATACTTTGCATTGCCATACTGGTACTTTAACCCCTAGTTTTCATTAGTTGAAATGTTTAATAGAATAAATAATCAAAAGGCCATAAAGGCAGCTACTACTTCATCTCTATATTATTTATTAATTGGACATAACAAGGCTTCATGGGGAATTCAGGGAACTGTTTTGGAATTTCTGGAGGGGAAATAACAAGGAAAAGGAAAACACATTCCTCAGGAGTTTACCTCATGACATGTACAGAATGTGTGTTAATATGAAGTATTTCCTTTGTGTGTGTGTGTGTGTGTGTGTGTGTGTGTAGCTGAGGAGGAGCAGCTCTTCTCGGAGCTGGACGACTTGTCCTGGCTGAAGCGCAGGAAAAAACGAGCAGTGAGTTTCTGGTGTCGAAAACCTCAAAGTTTAGTTGTTGTTACACAACAGGTTCGATGACTGCACAGATGTGTGTGTGTGTGTGTGTGTGTGTGTGTGTGTGTGTGTGTGTGTGTGTGTGTGTGTGTGTGTGTGTGTGTGCCGAGCACAGAGGGTAAAAACAGCAGCTGATGATGTTCTACGGCTTTGTTTTGCAGATGCCTCGCAGCATATTTGAAGAAATGAAATATATGGAGATCATGATTGTTAGTGACCACAGTATGGTACGTGAACCTGTTCAGGTTAAACTTTCGCTGCTCAGGAAAATAACACCTCTGTCCAGCTTTGATATTAATAGAAAATCCTGCCATCCCCACAAAAAATGCATGTGAACTTTATGCCAAATAATGTTCATGACTTTTAACCTTTCATCATAACATGAAAAGTATATCATCCCCCTATTAGAATAATGGCCTGTGTCATTTTTTGACAAAAGTGAGTTTTTGCTGCCATAATTTTTTGCCTTTATGATTCTTCAAGAATCACGAAGAAGCTCTAAACATGATTCTAGAATCAATTTCTAATGGTGAGTGATAAAGACTTTGGGCTATAATGTTTGATAGGAATTTACCCAAACTATAACAAGTTGTACTTTAATGATATTTTAATATAATGTGCCGTGCATATCAATCAAATGTGAAGAAAATCTATTAAACACATGTCATTACTTCATTGAAGAATTACCACATCTCAATCCAAGTTTAAAGTTGAATAAGTCACAGTAGAATGTTCAGGAATTGGCCTAAAGTCACTTTATTCTATAATGTTAGATACGTTTTTTTTGTGTTTTCCTATGAATTCAACAAAAGTTCAACCATTATTTTAATAGGGTTATGATATTAGCATTATAGTTATTCATTTAATTATTATTTGATACTTATTGAACACATTGAAAATGAATAATCTTGTTTTCTTGTCTTTATTCCCTTCAGTATAAGCGACACAAGACCAAACAGCACACGAGGAACTTCGCCAAGTCGGTGGTGAATCTTGTGGACGCTGTGAGTAAAACTTCTACTTCCTCTTATCAAATTGTTGCTTCACAGACGTGGAAAAAAAAAAAAAACTAGACTAAATAACTCAACATTTATGACGATTTGACCCACTGGATTGGGACAAACTATATGGTAATGACTGACCTTTTTTTCCCCTTTGGCTCCAACAGCTCGTCAACATTTGACCTTGTTCATTTCTCCGCTTTTTGAGCAGCTCTGTGCTGGTGTGTCTTGTCAGTGACATTATTGTGGTGTAATTAACGCTGCTGTCGCTCCTCCTCGCTCCCAGTGTGCTGCGTCCCCTCGTCTGTCCTCCTGAGACGGTTCAGACGCTGATTTCACACCCAGTGTTGTTCTCCTGTCCCTGTGCTGTTGCTTCTGTCTTCTTCTTCTACTCTCTCTTCCTCTTTCTTTCTCTCTATCTATCTATCTCCGTCTTTTTTTTTTTTTTTGTTGCTTCCTCCTACCCAGGTCTTCAAGGAGCAGCTGCACACCCGCGTGGTCCTGGTGGCCGTGGAGATCTGGACGGACAAGGACCAGATCCCCGTCAGCGTGAAGCCGCTGGAGATGCTGCGGGACTTCGCCAAGTACCGGCAGCAGAGCATCAAGCACCACGCCGACGCCGTGCACCTCTTCTCGTGAGTTTTTTAAAGAAAAAAAAACAAAACAGATCCATTACCGGCTTATTAAAGGAATAGAAAGAGAGTCAGGTCAAGACAGTTTTACTTTTACAGGGCTAGACAACAGTAGAACATACAGTAGACAGCAGTTAATGGTACAGGATAGATACACAGGACACAGACAACACTCATTTTAACGTTATGACCCCCCTATATTTATACATTATTATGACTGCCCTTATATTTATACATTATTATGACTCCCCTTATATTTATACATTATTATGACTCCCCCTATATTTATACATTATGGCTCCCCCTATATTTATACATTATTATGACTCCCCCTATATTTATACATTATTATGACTGCCCTTATATTTATACATTATGGCTCCCCCTATATTTATACATTATTATGACTCCCCCTATATTTATACATTATTATGACTCCCCCTATATTTATACATTATGACTCCCCTTATATTTATACATTATGGCTCCCCCTATATTTATACATTATTATGACTCCCCCTATATTTATACATTATTATGACTGCCCTTATATTTATACATTATTATGACTCCCCCTATATTTATACATTATTATGGCTCCCCTTATATTTATACATTATTATGACTCCCCCTATATTTATACATTATTATGGCTCCCCCTATATTTATACATTATTATGGCTCCCCTTATATTTATACATTATTATGACTCCCCCTATATTTATACATTATGGCTCCCCCTATATTTATACATTATTATGACTCCCCCTATATTTATACATTATTATGACTGCCCTTATATTTATACATTATGGCTCCCCCTATATTTATACATTATTATGACTCCCCCTATATTTATACATTATTATGACTCCCCCTATATTTATACATTATGACTCCCCTTATATTTATACATTATGGCTCCCCCTATATTTATACATTATTATGACTCCCCCTATATTTATACATTATTATGACTGCCCTTATATTTATACATTATTATGACTCCCCCTATATTTATACATTATTATGGCTCCCCTTATATTTATACATTATTATGACTCCCCCTATATTTATACATTATTATGGCTCCCCCTATATTTATACATTATTATGACTCCCCCTATATTTATACATTATTATGACTCCCCTATATTTATACATTATTATGGCTACCCTTATATTTATGCATTATTATGACCCCCCCTATATTTATACATTATTATGGCTACCCTTATATTTATGCATTATTATGACTCCCCTATATTTATACATTATTATGGCTACCCTTATATTTATGCATTATTATGACTCCCCTATATTTATACATTATTATGACTCCCCCTATATTTATGCATTATTATGACCCCCCCTATATTTATACATTATAATGACCCCCCTATATTTATACATTATTATGACTCCCCCTATATTTATGCATTATTATGACCCCCCCCTATATTTATACATTATAATGACCCCCCCTATATTTATACATTATTATGACTCCCCCTATATTTATACATTATTATGACTCCCCCTATATTTATACATTATAATGACCCCCCCTATATTTATACATTATTATGACTCCCCCTATATTTATGCATTATTATGACCCCCCCTATATTTATACATTATAATGACCCCCCCTATATTTATACATTATTATGACTCCCCCTATATTTATGCATTTTATGACTCCCCCTATATTTATACATTATTATGACTCCCCCTATATTAATGCATTATTATGACTCCCCGTATATTTATACATTATTATGACTCCCCCTATATTTATGCATTATTATGACTCCCCCTATCATTTAACATTATTATGAAGCCCTATTGTTTTACATTAATATGACTCCCCTTATTGTTTATACATTATTATGACACCTCCTATATTTATGCATTATTATGACTCCCCCTATATTTATGCATTTTATGACTCCCCCTATATTTATACATTATTATGACTCTCCCTATATTAATGCATTATTATGACTCCCCGTATATTTATGCATTATTATGACTCCCCGTATATTTATACATTATTATGGCTCCCCCTATATTTATACATTATTATGACTCCCCATATATTTATGCATTATAATGACTCCCCCTATCATTTAACATTATTATGAAGCCCTATTGTTTAACATTAATATGACTCCCCTTATTGTTTATACCTTATTATGACACCTCCTATATTTACACATTATATTATTATTATATATATTATATATATATCCCCCTATAACCTTAGTATGATTCACCCTATCATTTATACATTATTATGCCTCCCCCTATATATACATTATTATAATTTGCCCTATCATTTAACATTATTATGACTCCCCTTATTGTTTTAACATTATTATGACTCCCCCTATATTCATGCATTAATATGACACCTCCTATATTTATACATTATTATGACTCCCCCCTATCTTTTTAACATTTATATGACGCCCCCTTTATTTCTAGGCATAAATGTTCAGGTAGGAATTGAACCACCCAAGTAAAGAAAACACAATGCAGGGTTATCAGTACTGCGTGCTCTTATTTACATAAATGTATGAGTAAAAGCAGTGATAATGCAGTGAGGTTTGTAATGTTCTCTGAAAATCTCACCTTTTTAAGTTGACATGGAAAACACAGAAAGGACAAAGATGATCAGACATGTGGAGTGGTGTCTGAAGTCTAATAATGACCCCCCTCTTAGTTCTGCTCTGTCTCACTCAACCTAATAATAAGGTTATTTATAGAGCACCTTTACAAAGCGCTCTTACAGCCGGAGAAGAAGCAGGATACAGCAGACGATGAAGGATAAAGACGGTTAAAAAGCATCTAAACAAAAACAAATTAGGGGGAATAAAAGCAATGACATCACGTTAAAGCAAGTCTTTAACGTAAAACGGGTTTTAGGAAGTGATAAAAAAAAAAAAGAAAAGAAGTCGCCGATTCTGCTGATTTTTGAATGTTTCATGATGTTCAGGTCCACAGAAAAAACTGTTTCCCTGCTGTGTGAAAAATAACAAAGCAGCATGGATGAGAAAACAAAAGAAAAAAAAAAAAGAGCAAAGCACCAGGCTGTGCAGTGAAATAAATGAGCTCACGTGGAGCAGGGCGGGTGTAATCTTTACACTCAGGTAGTAAAGTGATGCTTTATTAAAGTAAAATGATTTATCATAGAGGCTGTAAAGGTTTTTCACTTAGCCTCAATCATATCAATTAAACTTTATTTGTGAAGCATCTTTCATGCAGGTTAATGCAGTTTAAAATGATCAAATAACAGAAATACATCCATATAATAAACCTACTAATAATATTAATAGATTAAACAAAAAACAATAAATGCAAATAAAATCCATGAGAGATAAAAACCTATAAATAATAAAATTATAGATAAATATTGCCCCACGATTGGCTGGCGACCATCTGGGGTGTATCCCTGCCTCTCGCCTTAACGCGCTGGGATAGGCTCCAGCAGACCCCTGCGACCCCGAAAGGGAATAAGCGGGATAGACAATGGATGGATGGATGGATAGATAAATATCATTTAGAATAAAAGAATATTTTACACACATTCTATGTGTTTGTACAGAGGCAGCAATGCGTTTAAAATCACATGTTAAACCTGAGCTCCAATGCTAAAAAAAGTATTTTTATCTGTATATAGATATGATTATTTAACTGGCTCCTTTATAATCTCCTTTTTAAACATTTTACAGGAAATATTCTTCATGTTGTGTAATGATCCTCATTGATTTATAGGAATTTATGGACTAATAATTGACCTTTGACCTCTGATCTTATTAATCATTGAACTTTGCACTGCACATAATTTAGCTTATTTAACGTTTTTTTTTCTGATTTGGGTCAATTTGGTTTTGTTTTAAACTTTAAATGAAATATTTGTAGTATTTTTCAATATTCTAGATTTATTTTAACACCAGGTCCAATAACCTTTGTGTTTGTAGAGATTTTCCACATTTATTATCATTTATAGCAGGAAAATTGAAAAAAATGGGCCTGAGGCTTGAGTGGTTAATGGGGAATAATAATAATATAATAATAATAATTGATCTTTGAATTAAATTATTTGAATTTTTAATTTTTTTTACATTATTCTAACTCTATTTGCTGTGTAACAGCAACATGAATTGATTCTGACTCTTCTGTAGTCACCTCACATGTTGTAGTTTTCTTTTAATACCACATTTAAGTCCAATAACCTTTGTGGTTGTAGAGATATTCCAGATTAATCATCAGGGCCTGTTCGGTTATTTGTGTTTTCTCTCGTAGAAACGTGACGTTCCACTACCGCAGGAGCAGCGCGGCCTACTTCGGCGGCATGTGTTCTGTGAGCCGCGGCGTGGGCGTCAACGAGGTCAGACCTGAACCCCTCACTTCCTGTTACCCCCCCCTACACACACACACACACACACACACACACACACACACACACAGCGCTGCCGTGAATACTAAATCGTGGTCTCTTCCCACAGTACGGCACCACCTGGTCCATGGCCAGGTCCCTGTCCCAGAGCCTGGCTCAGAACCTGGGCATCCAGTGGGACCCGGCCTCCAAGAGAAGTACACCACACACACACACACACACACAAACACACACACACACACACACACACACACACACACATGCCTGTTATTAAGCCTGATTCACTTCACACACATACCTCTCAAAAGTCTTAGAACACACATCATTTAACCTACATAAAACAGATTAATGAGTTTAAATGATGAGATATAACATATAATAATGTTATATGAATAATGATTATATATATATATATATATATATATAGCAATAAGACTTTATAACTCACTGTAGTCACTTTTCCTCCACTCATCACTTTTCTCTACACACACATCCTGCACCTTAAGTATGCATTAGCTATGTACGTGTACATGTGTGTATGTGCATGTATGTAGGTATGTACGTGCATGTATGTATGTATATATGCTTTGCTTATGCATACTTTTTTCTTGCTATTTATTAGTATTTTTTCTCCATTCTTATGCCCAAAATGCAAACTATGTATGCGGATCAGCAAATTCTACGAATTTTGTACATAGTGTTGTGTTTTTTTATTTTCTTTAGCTTTTCTTTTCTTTTCTTTACTGTGTACGCTGCAGTAACAAGCACATTTCCCTGTTGTGGAATCAATAAAGTCATATCCTACCTTATCTTTTCTCTACACACCTTCATTTTTTTTTACACATTATCATAAATAATATAAGTAAACTCCACTGTACAGATAATATAAAACAGCCACTGAACCCAAATCTGCTGGCGTGCTGTAGACGTGGTTTGCATGCATTAAGGCATTTCAAACAGCAGGTGGCGCCTGCACAGCAAAAAATGAGATGCGTAGAAGTCAGGAAGATTCACGGGTTTGGTTTTGATGTTTTAGACGATCACAAGCTCCAAAAAAGTAGAGATAAATTCTTTCATTCGTCCCAGAGCTGCTGCAGCGTCATCGCTCTACGTTTAATCAGATCCCACTGGTTAATGATTCTATTTGAGATTATAAGGTGATAATACGATTATTTATTCACTCGTTAAATTGATCATTTTTCTGATTTTTTTCCTAATGTTTTAAACTTACAAAACCGATAAAAGAAGACTCAAAAAATTGTGTTGAATAACCGAGCAAGCTATAACGTTTTAATAAACACACTTTAATAGATTTCTAAATCTTCTTTAAATATTATATTCTGTTATTTCAATTCAATTCAGTATTTTATTGGCATGGATGTCAGGTGAATCACAAATAGAGATAATGTTATTTATTAATGGGAATAAAAAATATGCTTCAATAAGTAAATTAAATAAACACATGTTTTATGTTATGTGTGTGTGTGTGTGAGTGTGTGTGTGTGTGTGTAAATATATTATAATCGATATATTAAATATCTCTGTGTTTTTTCTGCTCTCTTTACTGTCTTCAGAGGAATGTGGTTGTGCTGAGACGTGGTCTGGCTGCATAATGGAGGACACTGGGTAACACACACACACACACACACACACACACACACACACACAGTGGAACAATGACTAATGCAGGTTTTATACGCACTAAATAATTCAGTCATCACTGTGTTAAACTGGCAGATAAATGTTCCATCCATTTTCTTGTTGTCATTAAGTTTTTTTTTTTTAAATAAGCAGGATTAGGAACAATTCAGAAAATTTCCTTCATACATAATATATTGAAAACAGCTCCATTAAGCAGGAAAAGGTGCAGCTGCCTAAAATAAAATGAAAAAAATGTGTGTGCGTGCCGTGCAAAAAGATGCTGAAAATCCCATTAGTTCATGAGATTCTGGTTCCAGTTTTTTTTTATTACATTTAATTATTTATTTACACTTTAAGAGAAGAAAAAATATGTTTAAATGAATCATATGTATGTGTAATACATACACAGCAAAAACACCAGTGTTAATGTAACACTACTCGTGTTAACGAGTTAACTCGTTAACTAGTTAACCAATTAACTCGTTAAGCAGAGTTTAGAATCGTCTCTTTCACACAAAGTAATTCACAATAGACATTAACTTAACCTTAAACTTGTTAAAAAAATGAAGATGCTTAGAGGATGTAGAAAACATAAATAATTAGTGTATATGAATTCGTGTTTATCACAAAGCGATGTTAGTCCTGGTTCTGGTGAGTTAAAAAGTGGGTCTCCAGGTCTGAGGTGAGAACAAGGAGAATTTCAGTGAAGGATTTAAAAATGTCCTGAAATGGGAACAGAGAGTCAGTGTGAAGGATTTTTGGCTTTTGTTAATAACCTGGGCACCATCTTTTTGTCCTCAACCCTCGTCCTTTTTTTTTAAAATAAATAAAGTGAGTTTTTGTCCTAAATCATCTCTTGATGTTGCTGCCACGTCTGGTAACATCACCTAAATGCTGCGTTAAAGGGATTAGATTCTTTATGTTTTTATTGTATCCACAAGCTATACTTTAATAATATTTAATATAAAGTTGTATATATTAAATAAGATTAGTCCTTTGTCTGCATTTCGTCTTCCTATTAAAATAATGGTATAAGTCTTTTTCTGCTAAATTGTCTCTTGATGTTAGTAAGTAAAAGTCAAAGTTTAAGAAGCTTGTATGGAGCAGAAGAAGCTCTTACAATGATTCTTTAATCAGTTTCTACTGGTGAGTGATAAAGGCTTTATTCTGTAATGTCTTATTGGAATCAAGTTGAAATTTCACAATAATACTTTAATATAAAGTGCTGTGCATATCAATAAGTTCAGTAAATCTGCAGCCAAATATAAAGAAATAAAGGATGTTGCAGGATCTTTATCCATTAAACATTTGTCATCACTTCATTGTAAATTCACCAAATCTCACCTGGGAAAGTGATGAAAAGGGACAAACTGACATTAGTTTAATTTAACTACAGGTAAATTTATAACATTCATATTAGTACACCGTGAATACAGAATGTGTTCTATACCAACACTTTTATGTTTATTACAGTGGCTAAGTATATAGTTAAAGCAACATAATTAGAGGTATATAATGTAGTGTAAATCGATAGTTTTCACTATGGAATAAAAGGACATTTCAATCCAGGTTTAACGTTGACTAAAGTCACACTAGAACGTTCAGGAATTTCTCCTAAAGTCACTTTATTCTTTAATGATACACAAGTGACATCACAATGTAGAATACTAATATAATATCCTCTGCTTTTGGTAAAGTTTTTTTGTGTTTTCCCCCCAAAAAACAACGTATGCCATTATTTTATTGGACTGAAGTCATTCTAATTCTGAGCAGGAAACTGTAGCCTGTGTGAAGTTTTCACTGGTCATTTCTGTTTTCCCAGATATTCACATATTCACAGATATTTCCTGCCTTCAACAGGGTCCAACACTCACGTAAATTCTCCAAATGCAGCATCTCGGACTACAAGGACTTCCTGCTGAAGGGCGGGGGCTCGTGTCTGTTCAACCGGCCCAACAAGGTCAGAGGTCACGCTCTTTGCCTCCTCAGTCTTCTCCTTGTCTCGTCTTGACTGATTTTTTTTTTTTTGCAGCTTTTTGAAGCCACAGAATGTGGGAACGGCTTCGTGGAGGTGGGAGAGGAGTGTGACTGTGGAGCCCGAGCAGTGAGTTTGTCCTTTTTCTGGTATTTTCTAGTATAACTCAGGTCTGTTCTGGGTTTTTGGGCTGATTTGTGGAGCTTTAATTTCTAGGAGTGCTATAAGGAGTGCTGTAAGAAGTGCTCCCTGGCCAATGGGGCGCACTGCAGCGACGGGCCCTGCTGCAATAACACATGTCTGGTATCCACCTTCTGCATTATAGACTCCTCAGAAATTAATCAGAATATTTCACTATACTCCTGAAACGCTAACGCGCTGGTCTTCTTTCTCTTCTTTTCCCGCAGTTCTACCCGCGAGGCTACAGCTGCCGCTACGCTGTGAATGACTGTGATATATCAGAGACCTGCTCTGGGGACTCTGGACAGGTTATTCTATTATTCTTCATCCTATCCATTTATAAAATAGAATATAATAAGAAAATGCATGCATGCAAATGCATATTGTCGCTTTGGCAATGCACACAAATTGATCAACTGCAGAGAATATTTTATTTATGAATCATTTCAATCAAAATGGTCCTGAAAGTGGATAAAAAATGACTTTAGGCCAATTTCTGAGCATTCTAGTATAATAATCGATATAAATATGCTTTTGAAAAGAATATATAACTATATATAATATATATAGATATATATAGCTATTCTTCTTTGCCTAAACCTGAGATGTGGAGAATTTACAATGAAGTGATGACACATGTTTAATGGATGAAGATCCTGCAACTTCCTTTATTTCTTTATATTTAGCTGCAGATTTACTGAACTTATTGATATGCACAGCACTTTATAATAAAGTATTATTAAAGCACAACTTGTGAAATTTAGACTAAATTCCAATAAAGCATTACAGCCTAAAGCCTTTATCACTCACCAGTAGAAACTGATTAAAAAATCATTTTAAGAAGCATCATGAAAGTTTATTAAATTGTCTAAGTCAAAGTAAAAAATAAAATGGCCTAAGTAAAATGTTAATTGTCCAAAAAAAATAAAAAGTCGGAATTAAAGTGATTTAGGATAAAAAGTCACTTTAAAAAAAAAAACACTTAGAGCATTATTATAATAGGAAGATGAAATATTCTGTGTTGTAATGCTCTTTTTCCCCCAGAAACATAGACAAAAAAATCAAATGAGATAAAATATCTGCCACACAGACAGAGACCTTTTTAATTCCCAGGTTACTATTCAGTCAACAGCATTAAAATAAAATAAAAATCACAATCAAACCTATAGAATTATACTTCCTTAACATACTAGCTTTATATGTAATGTTTCATGTATTTTTTACAGTGCCCTCCCAACCTTCACAAACAGGACGGTTACCTGTGTCAGGTCAACCAGGTACGTGCGACGTTTTAAAGCTTTTATTTTTCCTCAATTCTGAATTCTGCAGCAGAGCTACGCACGGAATCTATTTTTTTTTAATTCCCTCTCCCTGTGTGAAGGGCCGCTGCTACAACGGAGAATGCAAGACCCGAGAGAACCAGTGTAAATACATCTGGGGATCAAGTAAGATCCACAACCACATATCAGTCACATTGAGTGAGGAGAGGCCATGAGGTCGGCTCTGTGCACTTCACCCTCCTCCCCTCCACTGTCCTCCTCCTCCTCCTCTTCCTTCTTCTTCTTCTTTTCTGTATTTCTGTATTTTTCTGCACAGAGGCCGGAGGCTCAGAGAAGTTCTGCTACGAGAAGCTGAACACGGAGGGCACGGAGAAGGGAAACTGTGGAAAAGACGGAGAGAAATGGCTCCAGTGCAGCAAACAGTGAGAACCAAAATTCAATTAAGCGTTTGAGGAGCCACTTTTAGCAAAATCTATATATCTGTGTGTGTGTGTATGAATGTATGCATGAACAGGGAGGGATATATATATATATATATATATATATATATATATATATATATATATATATATATATATATATATATATATATATATATATATATATATATATATATGATAAGATAAGATAAGATAAGATAAAACTTTATTGATCCCACAACGGGGAAATTTGTCTGTTACTGCAGCGTTACAGATAAAGAGAAGAAAATAAAGCTGAAGAAGATAAAAAACTATAAAAAAAAAATAAAAAAATAAAAATAAAAAAATAATAAATAAAAATAAAAATAAAAAAACACACAACACAATTTACAAATTCGCAGAATTTGTTGATCCGCATACACAGTATGTATTATGGACATATATATATATATATATATATATATATATATATATATATATATATATATATATATATATATATAAATATTTATACATATATATATATAATATATATATATATATATATATATGTATATATATATATATATATGTATATATATATATATATATATATATACGTGGAGAAATTGTATTTGTAACAGCAATAGGAACAGAACAAGTAATATACAAGAAAAGAAAACATTGCACACTATATATATATATATATATATATATATATATATATATATATATATATATATATATATATATATGATTGTCATATATATGACAATTTTGTTCAGTGTTTTCCATGAAAAGTCATTACTTTTACTTATCTTACTTACTTTTATTTATCAAATGAGTTGCAAAATGAATAAAAAGACACTGACAGGATTAGAATTATTAATAAATAATCTAACAAGAGTTAGATTATTTCCAATCCTCATTGAGAAATCCCTCAAAACATCACTGGAATGAGTAATTTTGCAGGTTAGCTGCACAAGAACAAAGCACCAAATACAGATTTTTGATTTGGTTTGTTAACCTGATGCAGACAATAGATTTAAATCAGTGGTGTCAAACTCAATTTATTCCATTGGCCACATTGAGCTCAATTTAACTTCAATGACATGTTAACACTGTGATGTCCTGGTTATTCCAGTGAAATTAGAAATTTTAACATTTGGAAATATCTTGTTTTTGGTAAAACATTTCAACAATTATTAGAATTATGTTGAAATATCTTATTCCATTGGCAGGTAAATTCAATTAAGGTTTTTCTCAAGTTTGGTTAATTTTGTCTTGTTTTCTTGAAATAAGATTAGATCACATGAGTTTTTATGTGAATGTATTTTTATTTCCTATTTTGGAAATTCATGGACGTTTATGTTATAATTCTCACACTTTTAAAAAATGAGCTGATAATTCTACTTTATATCGGACTGATTTTCTCTTCTTTTGTTTTTACAGCGACGTGTTCTGCGGCTACCTGTTGTGCACCAACATCGGCCGCAACCCACGCATCGGAATAATGAAGGGAGACATCACCCCCACCTCCTTTAACCACCAAGGCAAACTGGTAGAATGCAGGTAGGACGCAGGTTTTCACTAAACCTACCAAAGGTCGCCCTGACCCTGGACTCGTACCTGACGGTCGTTTCTACGCTCGCGCCTCGCAGCGGTGGCCACGTCCTCCTGGACGACGAAACGGACCTGGGCTACGTGGACGACGGGACCCCCTGCGGGCCGTCAATGATGTGCCTTGACCGCAAGTGTCTGCCCATCCAGTCGCTCAACATGAGCACCTGCCCCCGAGGCCCCAACGGACAGGTGTGCTCCGCCCATGGGGTGAGTGTCCATGGGAGAGAACTCTTTAGTCTAGAGCTTTTTATTAGAGGAAAAATGTGTTCTACGCATAGATATGGAACAAGACTAATGTAAATCAGTCTAGATTAATATAAAAAGAAAATAAAAGTACTTTTATAGAGGATGGTATAAAAGGAACCAGGTTCTCACCCTTAGTAGTAAACAGATTCTGATGTGGGGGGCCACCTACAGGAAGTATCACGTCATAACAGGTGGAAATAGTTTTTGGTACAATTAGACCAATATTAAACTGAATTATCTTATTTGACTGGCACATAATTAAGTAAATCTTAATTTAAGTCAATTTATATTTCAATTTATACATTTATATGTTTTATCCTGTTAGGATTTAAGTTTTTGCAGTGCATAAAATAAGAAGGAAATAAAAGTAAAGATAAGCAAATTAAAATAAAAGAAATAAAGCAGCAGTAATTTTATTAAATATTCTAAATAGATAATCACAATTATACAATTTGTGTCTATATCCACCCCACAAGCACCTTTTAACCTTCATTGTTTTTTACATTGCTCTTAACCCAGATTGGACCACACAAGGAAAAAAACATGTAAAACACCCAATATTAAAGAGTTGATTCTTTTTGATTTTGCATAATGTTTATCATGTTTATCAGCATGCGATTGCTGATAAAGCAACGTTACCACCATCTATTGGGATGTCCTGGTTATTATAATTATTAATGCATAATCACACATAATAATAGTAGACAAATAAAAGTTCATTTTAAGTGAAAACTGTGTCATCACTGCACCTTCAGTGAAAAACAATTATTTCTATTATTTTAAATAAAAATAATAATGGTGATATTTCAATCCAACTTTCAAGTTAATTTAGTTCAAGCAGTATTTATCCTTTAAACACTTGACCTTATGAATGATTATTAACTTTCTGCAAACACTCGATTTGAAGGCGACTCCTGATTAAGCTTCTATTTTCCCCTGCGTCACATGACCCTGCCCCTGTCTCTGATTGGTGCAGGTGTGCAACAACGAGGCCACGTGCACCTGCGACACCACGTGGGCGGGGACAGACTGCAGCATGCCCGACCCGCCCAAAGAGATCGAGGCGCCGCCGGACGAAGGACCCAAGGGTCGGTTTCCCACGAGCTTCACGTTACACTCAAAATATCTGATTTATCGGCACAGCAGCACCCGGCGTATACCGTATATGGGACAATGCAAAAAAAAACATCTGCAAAATCTTGGTATCAGGCAGGATTTTGAAAATTAATGATAGAATTTTTTCAAGTTTTTTCGTAAAAATCAGAAAAACATCTATAGCATAATTTGGCATTGACCCATATACATATACGACGTATATGTCCGCCACACTCGTCGGTCAGAGTGTTTGGAGATTTCGGCGGCGCAGGCGTTAACCAGGGGGGGGGGTTGTAAAAGACGAAAAAAAAAGCAGTGTTGTGTTTCTCTAGATTGATTTCAGCAGGCCCGCGCCCACTTCATCCATGACTGCTCTGAAGCGGAAGCCTGCTGCTTTTCTTTTTTTACTTTATTTTGTTCATTCTGACAGGGTGGTAATATAATAATGCTCCTTTTCCCTCTGCACAGTGAGCGTGGCCACTAACAGGCTGATAGGGGCAGTAGCAGGGACCATTCTGGCCCTGGGGGTGATTTTTGGAGGCACAGGGTGGGGAATAGAGTAAGCATCTTTGACCCTTTCACAGCTCTTCCTCTCATAGTGGTGCCTCAGTGTTTTTGCGGGCAGGCCTCGTGAGCCGAGCCCCGAGCCTGTGTGTGCGTCCCCCGGTGGCTTTGTGTTTTTCTTGTGTGTTGGTGATGACCATATAATCGTCATGTGGTTGTTTTCAGTGTCGTGTGATTGATTGATGGACTCCTCCTCCTCCTCCTCTTCCTCCCTGTTGTTCCCCATTACCTCTTTTTTAAACCACCCCCCCTCTTCCTCTTCTTGCCTCCCTCTTTTTTATCTGTCTCTTACTCTTTTAGTCGTCATGTGGTTGCTCCTGTGATCCTCTCCTTTCTGGGGCATGTGGGGCATTTAGATGATACGAAAAACAGTCCTGAGAAGTGTCCAGTTAGTGAGCTGGCTTGCCAGTCAGCGGTAGGCTGTGTGGTGACTAAAATAATATATATATAAATATATATATCGACCACTCATCCTGCAGGCCACATATACATATACACATATAGTGGTGGAGACCATGGGTCTAGTCCTCTGCACAACCTTAATAAAAAAAATAAAGATAATCACACCTGACACCAGATAAATGTGAATAATACCAGGGCCTTTATGTCATTGTCTTCACACCAGGGAGGGGGGGGGCTGAAAAGCATGCCAATTCTCAGATTCCAGTCATTTTTACTGTAACCGTAACCTTATGGTATGTTTTCTGTTTCCATGTGAAATCATCTTCTGTATAGCTACATGTCACTGACGCGGCGGAAGCGGGCGCAGACGACTCATGTGTTTCCTTCCCCCACCCCCCTACCCCCCCACCCTCCTCACCCCATAACCCTCCACAGGTCCTAGTGCCACCAATCTAATAATAGGCTCCATCGCCGGGGCCATCCTTGTGGCGGCCATAGTGCTGGGGGGGACTGGATGGGGCTTTAAGTAAGCAACACGCCGCATGCCTCTCCCGCTGTAACTCTCAGCATCCCCGCTGCTTCCTAGGAAAAAAAAACAAAAAAAAAAAACAGGGTTTGAGCTCCTGCTACAGAACGTGGACCCCAGACTGGACCAGACTGAATTGGAAGTGCAACACGTCAAAAAAATGATGTTCAGGGGTTTAGAAAATGTGGAGAGATGGCCGAGCTCCACGTGGGGGGGGGGGGGTCTCCTGCAGAATCTGTGGTAGAACCTCAAACCGGTTGGACGGGCAGAGCTCAATGCTTGACGTGCATGTTGATTGAAGGGCCTGAATAACAGAGATGCCAAAACAGCGTTTTTAACAGCTTAAAAGTGTTTAAGCTGTGTTTGCCTGTATTGTCTAATTTCTGAAATTCACAGATAGACCCTCTCAGGAAATGCACTTTATTGCATGAGAGATTACGATATGTAGATATATTAATCTGATAATGTAATAACGGCAGATAACATTAATCTACCCTCTTTAAAATGTAATAGGCCAATCATGTAATAATCAGCCAATAATGTAATAATAGGTACTTTTTGCTAATAATGTATTAAATGGCCAATAATGTTTGCATTACCTTTTTATTACATTATTACCAATTATGTAATAAATGTCCTGAACCAATAGGGTTGTTACTTTTTTACCAATAATGTAATTACATTATTATAATGTATTAATAGGCCAATAACATTATAAAGTCCTCAAATGATAAATTTGTTACATTTTGCACATATTATGTTATTATAATGTGATAATTGGCCAATAATGTAATAAAATCGTGAACTAATAAGTTAGTAACAATGTAAAACTTATTACATTATTATAATGTAATAATAGGCCATTAACATTATAAAATCGGCAAATAACATAATAAAACTCCTTAAATGCTGAGTTAGTATATAATAACTTATGTTATTTATAATGTGATAAAACTCTTGAACTGATGAGGTAATAAGTCTTAAGATAATAGTTTTTACATTATTGGCAAAAAAAAGTCATTACTTTATCAAATCAGGACTTTTATTATGTTAGTGGCCAATACTTTAATAATTAACCGATAACATTTTTTTCCATTAGACCAATAATTATGTATGATAATAAGGTATAATAATAATGATATATATTTTATTATGTTAAAATAATGTAATAATTGGCCAATAATGTACTAAAACTGTCCTAATAATTCTAACTATTCTAATAACTTCTTACGTTATCAGCCAAGTTATAATATGACATAATAACCAGCCAGCTTTTTAACTTTTATTACATTATTGAATAGTTATTACATTATTGGATAGGTAATAAATTATTGGCCTATTACATTTTAAGGGGGGCAAATTTATAACGTTATTCGCCCTTATTGCGTCATCAGCTTCTACAGGGTTGTTACACATCTTAATCTAAATAGGCTAAAAAGGAGTAAATGGGAAAAACCACTAAAGCATGCAAAATATAGCACAGCATCATGGTTTGTCACCAAGGAAATAAAGAACTAAGAAACACACCAGTTCTGCATGTCGACTTGTTAATTTGGGAGGAGGTCAGTTCATCGCACAAAGGCTGATCCTGTCCAGGGGTCGTCGAGCTCTCATCACTTCACACTGTTTGAGTGGTGAGAGCGCCACACACACACACACACACACACACACGCACACACACACACACGCACACACACACACACAGCCATCAGCCTTTGTGCCGTGGCTGCAGCACCTGGATTGGCCAGGCTCCGCCCCCTTTTTCACCCCCCACCACCACCACCTTCATAAGCAGAGCAGGACTCTCGGACCCCGCCCACCCCCGGCCTGCCGTTGCTGCCCCCCGCCTCACTGACCCCTGGCCCCCTAGTGGACCAGGTGCCCCCCCCACAGCCAGCCACAGTACGGGGAGGTTACACATCGCTCCTGTTGTCGTGTATGTGTCGTCCTTCCCGCTGTGGTTGTGGTTGGTGTGCTCGTCTTCCTCTTATCACACACACACACACACACACACCGTATGTTGGCCCCCCTCCTTCCCAGTATGGAACCAACGCCGGTAATGAGTCTCCTGCTTTTTTTTTTTTTTCTTCTTTCCCCCCTCTCACCTTGTAAACTGATGTTTGCACGAACAAGCCGCTGGGCAGGTGTTTGGAAGCGGGAGACGAGGAGTGTTTAGATTCAGAGGCCTTCTCAGGTCCCATATTGTTAAAAAAAAAGCCAATTTAAGTAGAGTTTTTGCTCAATACTATAATATAATGAGCAGCCAGGGCTTCTCTGAAGTTGTGATGTCATAACTATGCAGTCATATCAAGTCTAAAATCAGCCAATCAGAGGAAGCTTGAGAGAGGAGATGTACACTGCAAAACCTGAAATATTAACAGGTACAATTACTCCAATATTGAGTAAATTATGTTATTCCACTGGAAGGTAATTTATCTTATTTCAAGTTTTGTTGTACCTGATTTGGGTAAATTTACTCGTTCTTTAATTCCACTCTAATATTGGACTCATTGTACCTTTTTTTTTCCAATGTGAAACTGTAACAAGGTGAATTCTGGTTCTTAAAACTGCAAATATATCTTGTTAGAGATATCACAACTTCAAATAAAACCCATAAAAAATTGAAAAATATGGGACCTTTAATGAACCTATTGGTCTTTGGTTTAAAAATAAAACCATCACGATGCGTCATCTGAAGGCTTGTGAGTGTAAATGCGCCCGTTTCCCTCTTTGCAGAACAGGCTGTTCTGGCCAACATGGACCAGCTGTTCCTCACGCTCACGTCTTCAGCGTTTTGGACACTTTTATTCTCTAAAAGTGTTGTTTAACTCCTGTAACGTGAAGGTGTGAGCGGCGGCTCGTCCACGTTGCACCAGTCGTGTTCCAGATGTGATGACAGCCTTGATGCTCACGTGTCTTTTTTCTTTTGTCTCCCCCCCCATAAGAAACGTGAAGAAACGGCGATACGACCCCAACGCGTCGGCCATTTAACCCCCCGGCGGCGTGAGGGGGGGAGGGGGGTGCGACGGCGATCAGAGATGGACCCCCCCTCCTCCTCCTCCTCCTCCTCCTCCAGGCTTCCGTAGTTGGCTACCTGACAGCTGGACTGCACTTACTGCTGCTGATCTCTGGCATTAGACTTACTTGAAGAAAAAAAAAAAGACATAGTGGACATTTTAACAAATTCCATCGTAGTGAGGTTAGAAAACGCAGCCTTTTCTTTTTTGACTCCACTTCACCCCCCACGTAACAACTCCAACCCCCCCCTCCCTATTATCCTGATCTCTAGAATGACAGAGCTCCTCTTGCATTCTTTAGTGCCAGTGCACAGGCGTTTCAAAAGGCGGAATCCACACCACTCTCTCACCTGGCATGATTATCTGCACAAAAGCGTGCTGCTTCGCTGGCCCCCTTTTTGGCATGAAGAGCCCCACCACCACCACCACCCCCCTCCTCTCTCTGCAGGGCTCTGCATGGCTACGAAAGCTATGAATATTCTGCAAAAAAAAACTAAAAAAAACAACAAAAAAAGTGCAACGCAGGAGATAACCTCATTAAAAACCAAACCACCCTGTGGAAAAATAGGTGATTAAGAAGCAGCTGCATGTGAGGACCCATAAGGGCAGTGCTGACCACATGTAGTGAATGCACACACACACACACACACACACAAACACACACACAGGTTGCAGAATTGTACATAAAAAAAGAGGAGTTCAGGTTTGGAATTTAGCAGCGTCTTTTACAAGGACATCAATTGCTTCTCTTTGATTTTCTATATTTATTTTTATATATCTTAGCATGTTGTATAGCGGGTGTTTTTGGCAATGTTATTGGAACAGTTGTGTGATTCGGGGGGGGGGGGCCAAAAACAAACAAACAAAAAAAAAAAAAGGAATTGTAATCGCGCGCTGTACAAGCCATGCTGTGATTGAGGTGGAAGGTCGAGAATAATCACGGGCGAAGAGGAGGGGGAAATAAAGAAGCATGTCGATTCTAGAGGGATTCAGACCGAGATCATGAGATTTACCCCCCACACCCCCCCTCTCTCTCACACACACACACACACACACACACACACACACCCTCCCTCCTTAACCCATGCAGTGTATTCAACAGAGACTCCAAAGCCAAAGAACCAATCACCCTGAACATATGGATGTTGTTGCACGCGGAGCACTTTGCCCCTGTCTGCAGCCAGCGGTGCCTCCCCTGCGGCTGAGGGCAGGAACCTGTCCGGCCAGGTGTCACGTAACAGGCCTCATCAACACCCACTATACCCGGCTTAGCCTTTTTTTGCTCTCCTAAACTCTTTTTAAGTAGAAATCAACTGGTTAAACGCTGCATGCAATCACTATAGTGGGCTTATAATTCTATATGGGAGCCCCCCCCCCACCCCTCCTGACCTGAAAAAAAAAACCTGCATAGCGAAATATGCTACGAAAAACATAAGGTGCATGTGGAACAACAGAAAAACATTTAACTTTTATTTACTATGCAAAGAGAGATATTGCACAAAAAGTATGGGTAATGACGATATCAACGTAGACATGGAATTACAAATAAAAAAATAAAAAATAAAAAAAAACTCAAAAATCAGCTAAACTTTTGTATCCGGGCACTTCCCCCCCCCCTCCACGTCTCGTTTCATTTCTCTACAAAATAAAATAAAAAGGACTGGATTAACATTTGCAGTGAAAAGCGACACAGAGAAAGAGAGAGAGAGAGAGAGAGAGAGAGAGAGCACATTTTCTTTTACATTCGTGGAACTGAAGATCCTTTTATGTGTGTTTTTCATCCGATCTGATATTTTTAAAATCACACACACATGCACACACACACACACACACACCTGTACGGTGCCTGTACATACTGAGGCCTGAACGGTTTCCCCGTGCAGGCCTACTACTCCCAGTCTGGCTGACGGTTGGTGTGTTCCAGGTGCTGCCATGGCACTGGCATCGCTGTAATCCTCCATGTTTCCCATCGTCTCGTGTCCCTCTCTCACTGCATCATGTACAGTTGGACCCATGAATAAACTACTGACAAGTTTTAAACCCCAGCGTCTCTGTCTCTGTCTCAAATTATCGCTGACCTACAGAAACCTGTTGATATGAACCACATCTCAGTGCAGCTGAAGCATGAAGCTACAGCTTAAATGCATGAGTTAGCATAGACAGCATTTCAATATGAAGTATATTCACTCTCAGCTAAAATATAATGGTCCTATAATAAGTTCTTACAGGATTTAGAACATCCTGCACACACACATACACTCTTCAAAAGGCGATAATAATTTTATCACAGTAAGTTCAGATAATATATCTTTAAATGAAATAGAATCTGTTCTTATTGTCTTTTCTATTTGTAAAGCAGGACCTATTATTTTATTACCATGTTAGTGTGTTCATGTGCTGATATCAGCTTACACATTCTGACATTAATAATAAGTTTTAACCTAATAAAGAAAGTAGCTGGAGGGTTTGGGAAACACTGATTTATATGACGTGGAGAAAAAAAAACACTCTCCAGTCTTTAGAAATGTTCTTCCCTTATTGCGGGAAACCAAAACTATTTCTCATTTAATAATAATAATTTGTACTTTCCGGTCATTCAAATGCAGAGGAAATTGTTGTAAAGTCTGTGTCAGTGTTGTTTTTTCTTCTTTTTTTTTTTTTTTTGCATCATCAGAAGAATGAGTAACTGAGTACGGATCCCACCCAGTACATTTAGAGCCGGCCCCCCCACTGGGAAAAGCAATTACTCGTGAAATCAGGTATGACATTTCAGTAAAAGCATAGATGTAACTCGTGCACCGTCTCTGAAACACGGGGCTTGTCTTGTCTTTGTTTTTTTTCGCTGTGTCTTCTGCTGGCGTCTTATGTCAAACTGGAAACTTGTGTCCTGGGTCCATATCGAGCACTAAAGCCCCAATGCATTAAAACCTCTGAATAAAGATTGTCTAATCCTCTATTATAGGACACATATGTTCCAAAAGACAATTTGATTTGTTTAATGCAAAAGAGTTTCCAATGCATTAATAAAAAAAAAGCAGCTTCATGATTCTAATGACAGATTAATATAAATCTGAGATCTGCCATCTAGTGATTTGGTGTTAGATTATAATATATTGTTCATTTTTTCTAATCTAGTCCCAGCTAACACATAAAGATCTGATGATAAAATGTTCTAATAATCATATCTGGTTTTGAGGTTTTTTGAGGATATTCTAACTATTAGTTTTATCTGAGAAAAAGTTCTCATTTTTTACATCTAGGTGAAATTTTGCATTAAATCTTCCCAGAAACTGAAAAGAAAATGTTCCCAGAATGTTTTAAGAATCAAATATTGCAAACCAGCAATTAGTTGTTCATGCAACTTTACAGTGGATTTCATTAACGTCTCAATTGAATAATTGTTTGTGTAATTTTTCCAAGCAAAAATACTAAATACAGGGATGCTCCCTTATTGCCTTTTCCTGGTCTTTTATCATATAACTGAATATTAGTGAATTTGAGGCCTTGTGCAAATAAGAAAATAACCAAGCGAGCTTCTCTTCTCGGGTTTGATCCATGCAAAGTAGAAAATATCTTTATTTTTTTATAGTTTGATTGCAGGGAAGGGGATATTTCACATGTAAGACCTGAAAAAAAGCATGTTCCAGGGACATTCCAGCTGTTACACACTGTGCTCAATGCACACAAACGCAGGATCATTATTATAATGGTATTCCAGTATAAGAGCTGCATTTATTTATTTATTTATTTTTTTTGCTTCCATTTTTGCAATGATTAATAATGTGAAAAACAGTGGACAAACACTGCTCACAAAGGAGGGAGGCACTGACGTCAATTAAGACCCAACATACTGACGTCAATTAGGACCCAACATATAGTAAAGGCGACTTACTAAAGTCCTTAGTCTGACTAGCTGTGCTGGTGAGTACCTTTTATTGGGGAATACTTTATTCATTGCATTTTACTGGGTTTACCAGCTGTTTGGGCCTGTACGCTTAATTCCTGGTTAATTACGGGCCTATTCTGATGATTCTGTGAATAATCTATTTAATTATGAGCAATATAACTTCATTATAATCTGTAATTGTGCAGATCATAATATAATATTTAATGTTAAAATGGAAAAAAGGAAAATAAAATCAGTATCCGAGATAATTAGTTAATTGATTCCACCGCTGGATCAATACATATAATGAGATATAACGTTTAATATCAGAACCAGATGCAGGTGGTCCCGCTGCTCGCGACCAGACCCGCGGCCGCGGCGCTGATGCTGATGTGCGCATGCGCCGCGTCGCTGCTGCGGGGCCAGGAGCCGGGTCAGGGGGGCCAGGAGCCGGGTCAGGGGGGCCGCGTGGACCCGCTGACGGCCCCGCGGGCCAACCCGCAGTGCTGGGACTCGTCGTCGGCTCTGCTGCTGGAGATGCGCTCGCCGCGCATCGCGGACACGGTGCCCGCGTTCTGGGACACGATGGAGTCCCTCAGGGCGTCGGACAACCACAAGCACACGGCGCTGTTCTGGGACCTGGCCCGCGTCTTCTGGGACATCTACCTGGACTGCGTCCTGTCCCGGAGCCACGGGCTGGGGCGCAGGCACGTGATGCACCGCTCCCTCATCACTGACAGTGAGTGTGTGCAACACACACACACACACACACACACACGCAAACATGTTAAATCCATGCAATTGCTGCAGGATGCAAAGTAACTCATTCCTGTAGCGGTGCTTGGAATATATCTGTGAAAAGTTAATAATTTGTGGTGAAATATAATTTAATTTGCACGTTTTTTTAAGTGCATCCTGAACTAAATCTGCAAAAATAAATAAATAGATGCAGCATGATGTATATGATGCTGAATGACACATTCTGCTTGATCTCAGAATGATCTTAAAACACACACACATGAATATTTTGTCATTCTTCTTCATATTTACATCAGTTCTCTGCTCTGTTCTATGTGACATAAGGTTATGTAGTGTGTCATGTCCATGATATGATAAAATCACAGCTTTTAAATATTTCTGCAGGAATGTAGAAAACAGAAAAAAGTCATGATGTGTTTTTTACTTTTTCTGATTTCTGCTGCAAAAAGTAGCCGTGAAGCATCAACCAGCTTCACGTCAATACCACCAGGACTTTTTGCTTTTGTGAGAGTGGAATCTTTTCCCTGATAACAGCAGCAGGGCCTCCTCTGGAAAATGTTGGGGTCAAAGGTCAAGCCTGATTAAAAGCAGCTTCGGCTCACAAAGAAAGAAGCTAGATTTTAACAGGATGGTAAATGTTGTTGTACTATGTGTGTGTGTGTGTGTGTGTGTGTGTGTGTGTGTGTGTGTGTGTGTGTCCTCCACGCAGAGTCCTTCAAGTTCAACAGCTCGGGTGCGTATTTGTGGGCGTGGCTCAGCGTCAGGGTGAGACGCAGAGATCACGTCAAGACCCTGAAGACGATGAAGATCAAACCAAAATCAATCACTCACTCACACAAATAATCAATGGAACTCTCCTCCTAATCATCTGTATTATTTAATATATTCCTGACTTACTTTCTACTAAAGAAAAGACTATTTCACTGTAATTTTTGCTTATTACTTCCCTGTAATCGCTTGAATATTGCTCGTCATTATGTTTTTGTGTTTTTCTGTGTGTCTTATATTAAAGTTGTAATGCATAATGACGCTGATGAATCCTGATAACTGTAAATACCGAGCAGCTAGCTGCATTAATCTAATTGATTTTATTATATCAGGACATCTGGAAGTGTTTGTATGAGGTTGAGGAGATTTGCTGATATTAAAAATGAACCAAAACCACAGACGGACTCTTTTATTTACATTATAGCAGGACAAAGATCATGAACTGCAGCCACACAATTGTGGGTAAATTAAAGGAGAATTAAAATCCATAATTCCCCAATATCTCCGCTAATCAGTTTCCTGCAAGGACTCTCTAATGTGGGAGTAACGACATGTCAAATAAAGACATTGACTAATTGATTCCAGTCTGTTTAGCTGGTGAAGTTTTAAATAAAGTTTTTTTTATCTGTAGTAAAACACCAGTTTAGATTTGCTTTGCCACATCAACATTAATCGAATCACCTCACATGTCAAATGCAAAACATTTTTGGTTGAGATATTTCATATTTATTATCATTTATAGCAGCAAAAACGATTAAATAAAGTCTTTTATTATCTGGATGATCAATAAGAAGTCACATGTTGTATGAAAAGAATCAATACATAATACAAATACAGCATTAAATCAGCTCATTGTGTGATTCATTGTCTTGTGATAAATAGCCTGAATGATCATAAAGCTGTTAATAAAATAAAACCTCTAAAGATAATTGTCTTTTAATTTATCGATTAGATGTCGACTATCCAATTATTCCCCATTAATTGATTATGACGTAACGTCTCATTCCGTCACAGCCCAGGTGAATCCAGCCAATAGATCATTTACTTTCGATTTCTACTTCCTTCTTTCTTCCTCTATTTTTTTCTAGCCCAGGCAGAACCGATCGGATAAAAAAAACTTCACATTTCAGGAGTTTTATAGTTAATCGAACATGTTTGCGTCAAATTGGAGTTTCCTCTTGAGTGGATGCTGCTGAAATCAGATCGTCTCCAAACAGGTAAGAGAACATTCCTACGACTTATTGTCGTGTAAAACGACACCGTTTCCACTAATCTATAATTTTTTAATCCTTCGAGTTAAATCTCTTAATTAAACTATCCGACTATTAACTCATTAATGCTTCTAATCACAGACTAATAAACTTGTATCTACAAGAACTGATTGATTAACGAACATTTTTGATTAATGTGAACAATTTAAAGTAGTAAAAGAGTGTATGAAATCATCTAATTAAATCAAAGAAACTGCTTTTTTATGTTTAATGTGTTATAAAAATTCGCTTTATAATAGGAAGTGTTGTTAAAATCAGATTTACTTTATTTACAGCACACAGCAATGAATACACAAATGCACAAATGCAACCATTATGAACATGCCAGTGGTTAAGGAAAGAAGAAATAAAGCCTAATTATCACATTCATTGTAAAGCTTAAATAGATGTTATAGTTTAACAGCTCTTTAGCGTTTAGTGACAATGCTACCTGTTCTGTTGGTGGAAAAATTCCAAATTGTTGAGTCATAAATGGCTGTGAGGTCACAGATGTAAAGGGAGGGTTCAACATCTTAAAGTGATCACAAATCTACAAATGAAAGAGAACTAAATATCCGTGTTTCACTTTTAATCCAGAAAAATGGATTTCCGTGAACAGCTGTTGAACGTGGGCCGGGCCCTGAGCGGGGACGAGGTCCGAGCTCTGGTCTTCCTCTGCCTGGACCTGGTGCCCAACGCGTCCTTGGAGCTGTCCTCCAACGACCTGTTCGACCTCCTGGGGAACCAGGACCTGCTGTCGGCCGAGGACCCGCGTCTGCTGGCCGAGCTGCTGCTGGTCCTCCAGCGGCCTCGCCTGGTCCGCCGGCTGGGCCTGGGTCCGGTACCGGAGACCGGCATCATCCCCCGGTACAGGTGAGCCACACACACACACACACTCACACACACACACACACACACACACTCACACACACACACACACACACACCTGTTATTAAGTCTCAAAAGTCTTAGAACACACATCATTTATCCCATGAGGACCTACATAAAACAGATTAATGAGTTTAAATGATGAGATATAACATATAATAATGTTATATGAATAATTATATATATATATATATATATATATATATATATATATATATATAGCAATAAGACTTCATAACTCACTGTAGTGACGTTTCCTCCACTCATCACTTTTCTCTACACACACATCCTGCACCTTAAGTATGCATTAGCTATGTATGTGTACATGTGTGTATGTGCGTATATATATATGCAAATATGTAAATATGTGTGTATGTGCATGTATGTATGTATTTATGCTTTGCTTATGCATACTTTTTTCTTGCTATTTATTAGTATTTTTTCTCTATTCTATGTCCATAATGCATACTGTGTATGCTGATCAACAAATTCTACGAATTTTGTACATAGTGTTGTGTATTTTTATTTTGTATAACTTTTAGTTTCTTTTCTTTTCTTTACTCTGTACACTGCAGTATCAGTAATATATATATATATATATATATAAATAAGTCTTGAATTTAAAGTACTTGTTAACTCTAAATTTAGAGGTTTATATCTACATTTTTGGTCAATATTAAAATACATGTAAGAGCATTTTATTGCCAATTTTAAATACTTTGGGTAAATAATTAACACTGTAGTACTGCATCATAATATATGTGTATTATATGTTTATTAATAATATAAACAGCTGCCTTATCTCTTAGTACAGGCGAGCCACACACACTCACACACACTAACATTCTGAAGTCTTAGAACACACATCTTTCCCCTTTTTATAATAATTTAACCCATAATGACCAACAGTGTCGTTACACCGGTGTAACAAGAACGTTGGTTCCCCCAGACTCTTTATTATAAGGTTTTATGTCTGAATTTAACTCAATTAATCCCAAAGTGACATCAACTAATCATCCTAATCTGGAATATGTTTAATGCCCAATGTTATATATATGTGTTAAAATACTGATATTTGGGAATTAAAAAGTATTATTGCGAAAAAAAAAAAAAAACTTTATAAATGTGTTCTATGTGGCCCATTTGGTCTATGGTATAACCCACATAATTCTCCTATGAGGTTTGGGATGAATGAGAGTGTGTGACCTCACAAATGCCCTCTGGTGGAAAAAAATCCCATGAACACACTCCTGAAATGTTTTAGGGGTTTTTTGTCATTTACATTCACGTGTGAGTCAAGGCAGGTAATACTTAACGCTAATAAACCTAATGGTGTAGATATAATACTGTGTACAAATACTGCCTCATTATGTAAAACGAGAGAAACATACACAGCCGTGTATTCAGAAACCTTAAAAGAAGCAGTGTGAAGTTGTGATGTCACAACTATGCAGACACACACACACACACACACACTGACAGCCATTTAAATGAGCCAAAGGCTCAACAGGAAGCTTAAGAAAGGAGGTGTGAAAAGCTTTTCTGCAGTAATGGACATAAATGAAGATGTACATGTTATGAGACCTGATCAAACTGAATTTTCTGTATTTTTTTAAATTTTCTCATCTTGCTTCTTTATTTGTTACTGGCCCATTTACCTTTAATTGCAGGAAGATGCTGTACACCCTCTCAGAGGCCATAACTGCTGCTGATTTGGGACAAATCAAGTTCTTGTTGAGGGACCAGCTCCCACGCAGAAAACTCGAAGAAAACATCGTGAGTAGCTTCTTGCTGTGAAATCAGGAATTTACATAAAAATCATGCAATCCTAAAGTTTTTTTTACATCAAGGACCCTTAAAGTCACAAAAAACTAGACGCCATCATGTAAGATTTTTGCTTTTAGATGTTTTATAACAGAAAATGAAGGAAATCTGAGGCCAAAATTATAGGACTGAAAAAAAATACACCCCTAATTGCCCATTTTTAATTCTATATTATTCAATCATTTATTTCATTTTCCATTTTATTCATTAATTTATTAAGTTTTAAATGTATTTGTTTATTCACTCACCCCATTCATTTTCACTCCAATATATATAATGTAAAATAAAATGTCCAAAGGGAAAATACACAACACACAAATAAAAGGTTAAACTAAATAAAGTTTTTTTAATCATCCATACAAGTGGTTTTACATTCTGTCATTGTCTTACTTATTGATGGAATTAATTTAATTTGATTTTTATGTGTCACACAAGCAGCATATGAAATAATAGAAAGATAATGACACACTTTAATGTATAAAGTCTTATTTAATCAGAATTAGTGTTTCAGTTCTTTATATCTGACCAAGAGTGATTCTTTCTATTTGTGTTTAAATAATATAAAATCATCAATTAATTACAGTGAAGATAATCAACCACTCATATACATGATACACATCTATATAACTGTGTTTTTCTACAAATGGTCACTAAAAATAACATAAACATGTCTTATGGCGGTGTAGTGAGTGGGATTTGTTTAATTGTTTTCCAGACCACGCTGGAGCTTTTCCTGGAAATGGAGCACCAGGACCTGTTCAGCAGCACTAATCTAGGTTTACTAAAGGAAATAATGAAGTCAGTCTGCCCCATGCTGAAAAAACACATCCACGACTATGAAGAAACACAGGGTGAGTAACCACACACACACACACACACACACACACACACACACACACACACACACACACACAGGGACCCCCCATGCAACTATAAATAGAATCATTTAGAAAAAATATAAAGTGCATCTGAAATTCATTAATAAAATTAAATCCTAAATTTAACATTTTTGACTGACCGTGTCAAACCATATGATACTGAAAAATAAAACCACATAAAATGGTCTTATCAGTGATTGTGGTGTAATGTCTTGAATTTCTTTGTCTGCAACATTTCAGACTCAGTAACACACCGGTCTTTCACAGTGAACCAAGCGCTACAGACGCTTCGTCATATTTCCTCGTCTTAGCTTTGGGAGACTTTCGTTTGTCTCTTTATCTCCGTCTCTCTCCGCCTGTCTTCTCATCCCTGTTAAATATGTTTTCATGGTGTCACTTGGTGTCTACACTTCATACTCATACTCTGTGCTGTATGCTCCCTGTGAACACTCTGCCAACGAGAGCGCCACTGCCCCCTAATGGAGTGGAGGTGCAATTGCACCTTGTTCTAGGACAGTAAATAAATAAATAAATAAAACATGTTGTATTCACTGATCTATATTATGATTTACTTGTAGCAATAGGTGGAATTTATGGAAGTTTTGTTGTATAGCAAATTTCAACATTAAGGCAATTTAAAGCCCTGTACATGAAAATCATTTAAATACAAACACAGAAAGATCATGAAATTTCTAATGAAATAATAGATAATTAAATAATAGAAATCATAGTGCAGCATAATAAATGAATCATTATTTGATTGAGTTAAAAAGGCAAAAAAGAAAAGTTTTCAGTCTTGATTTATTTGCAGCAGACCTGCAGTTTTCTGGGATTTGGAGGATAAATAATGAAAACCTCATTACTTTTAATTGACTTGTAATACTGTAAAATAAATATTACACTGATGGGCATATAAACACACAGCAATGTGGTATTTTTGAACATTTTGTGCAGATTTATAATCTTAAAACCCTTTCTTTATTTTTCCCTCCAGTGCTGCAGCTTGAGGTGAGTCAGGATTCTGTCATTATGATGATTACATGAGCAAAGGGACATTTCTCCATTTTTGTTCATTTCCTTTGTGTCTCCTGCAGCCTTCTCTGCATTTGTCCAACCACTCTCTAGGTAAGACGTGTGTCCATCCAGTTTTATTACAACTCTAAAACATATATATATATACATTATTGAATGACAGTGGATTTATTTATTCTGAATCCTAGACAGATTAGAACATTTTCCAAATGCGCCACGTGGTGGAGAAGTGTATGTGGAGCTGCAACAAGGACTGAGTGAAATAAGCATTGACACCAACTACAAATACAACTCCTCAGAAGGTCATAGTAATCCTTCATGCACAAATTTAATGATACAATGCTGCAATTATTCTAATATATATATTTTAATGTGATTGTCTGCCCCACAGACAGAACTGATGCTGTGGAAGTATCACGGCCTCAGGAAGTCCCGTCTTCCACTAATCAGAATCCAGTTCTACCTGCACAGATTCAAGCAAACAATGAGGTGACTGTTAGTTCTATAAATGCTTCTATGTTCTTACATGAACATGTACATGATTCTTTTTACGCATTTATTTCTTTAGGGTTTGGAGACGTATCCGATGACTTCAGCACAGAGAGGGATGTGCTTGATATTAAACAACTACGACTTCACTGGTTCCATAGTAAGCCTCAAGAAGCGGGAGGGGACCGAGATCGATGAAAGTAAGTTTGATTTGCCCGAATAAAAGACATTATACCTGTGAGAAGGTGAGCCCCCCCCCCCTTCTCACCGGCTCATGAGGGCGGAGCCACAGCTCTCCGTGTTGCGCCGGAGCCCGGCGACTGGACTTTACAAAAACACACACTCACCACACGCACGTATTGCATTGTTTCGGGTTTATTGTTACGTGTATATGCTATGCTAAGTGCTTAGTGACATGGTCGGGAACCGGGTGCGGACGCCGCGATCGCGACGTGCCACGTCACCCGTTCCCATTACAAACTTTCACCACTCACCTCGGCGTGCAGTGCGGTACCCACTGCGCGTCCGGTTCTCTTTCCATTTACTGGTTTAGCCTCCGTCTGGTCATTCACACACAATCGCACACACATCCTCCTCCATTCATTCCCACTCACCTGCACTCACCTCCTGGTCCGACTCCACTGCTCCTGTGCGGAAGCGCGCGCCGCTGCAGGGGCAGTACTTATTGAGTGTGGCGCTAGGGGGTGCACTACACGTTGCACAGGGGTGTGTTGTATTTTCTGGTCTATTGTAAATATGTATGTGTGAGGTATATGTGGTGAGATGGTTTTTTCTAATGTGTGTTCTGTTATTTATCTACTGTGTTTACTATTTTGTTATGTTTTGTTTAATAGTAGGGGAGCCAGTAGTTATTGGGGATATTGGCTTCCACCCGCTTAATGGTTTACCCCAATTAAGCTGGGGCAGGTGCATGCTTAAAAGAGTGGCCATTTTGGCTGTTACGGGGGGCCGTAGTAGACAGTGAAATGTTGATGGCTGAGTGTTGACTGTGTTGCTACTGTTGAGAGAGTGAATAAATTGCCTTTTGTTGGCTTAATCCAACTCTGCTGCCTCTTGTCTCCACTTCACCTGGTTGCCCTGATCCCTTTTGTTGGGAGGCCACATCGGTCGCCTCACAATACCCCAGCCATGCTCAATGCTGCAGCACCTGATGGGAAAGTGCTGATTATAGCAAATCTTTTTAACATTGTCAATATCCACAGCGACAGATATTTGTGACTAGTGGAAACAACATATGGAGACGTCAGTAATTCAGTTTTCAATATAGGTGCAACATAATGACAATCTCCATACACATGAATGGCCAAAGTGATTTACCCTAGGAAGTTTGTTCTTGTGGATATCTGAAATGAAAAATATGGATAGGAAGAATATAGTTGTGGATATCCCAAATGGTTAATTTGACTATAGGCAAAAGTGAAATGCAGATATCTGCCACACACATCCAGACTGACTGCTAAATGTTAAAATAGCTCACCACATCTACTTGATCACTGACTTCAGTCATATGTCATACATACAGTCAAAGACATCTTCCTTTATAGACAGAAGATGCTGCTACAGTGCCGCCTATTGGCCAAATGGTGCCAAATTTATCATGTTCACTCTGGCTTCACATCTACACATGTTCATCCAATGTGGTTGCAATAGCACAAAGCGTTCAGGAGATATGACTTTTTTTATTATGTAATATAAACCCTGCCCACAGGGGAAAAAAAAGCAACTTCAACTCGAAACATAAAGTTTGCCTTATAACGCCACCATCTGGTCAAATTACACCAAATTCAACCCTTTCTGCACTTGCTAGCATCCCTAGTAATACACCCGCCAAGTGTGAAGTTGATTGGATGAACGGTCTCTGAGATGTGTGACGGACAGACGTTCAGATTCTTTTCTTTCTGGTTGGATTCACATGATTCACATGACATGTTTTTCTGTGTGTCTTCTAGTGAATCTGCGCAGTGTGTTTTCGTGGCTGGGCTTTAAGGTGGAGGTACGGAGCGACTGTAACAGGCAGGAGATGCTCGCCGCCGTGCGGGGGTTAGCCGGCGAAAGCCACCGCGAGATGGACTGCGTGGTGGTGTGCGTCCTCAGCCACGGCGTCCTCCAGGGCGTGTACGCCGCCGACGGCCTCACCGTCAAACTCGAGGAGCTGATGGAACCCTTCAGTGGATCCCGGTGCTCGTCTCTGGTGGCGAAACCCAAGCTGTTTTTCATCCAGGCCTGCCAGGGCCGTGAGGAGCAGGAGTCCGTAAGCGTCGAGTCCGACGGGCCCATAGAGAGGGATTCCAGAGCGAGGCGGTTCACCATTCCGTCCGATGCCGACTTCCTGCTTGGGATGTCCACCGCTCCTGAATACGTCTCTTTCAGAGACAGGAGCTGTGGCACGTGGTACATTCAGTCACTTTGCCAAAGCCTCATTGAGTTGGTGCCCAGGTAAAGTCAACTAAACATCAGCTGTGGAATTCAAGCGATAGCTCTTAAAGGTGCAGTTTGTGGTGTCTGGCACCCTCTGGTGGCGAGAATGCAGATTGCAACCTACTATGATGGCCACGAAACATACATAAATGACATATTAATTAAAACATTATATTCACTTTCAACAGGCAACATCATTTCTGGGCCCTGTACACACTTAGGTCTGGTCGACATGAATGTATGATTTTTTTTTGACATTTTTCCGCCACCTTGTTGTTAAAACATATCTACGATAGATGTAAAACCAGAAGAGAATACAACAAACTAGGACTCCATCCATGCAAGAGCAGGAATTGCATGATTGGACTAAACCATTTATATATATACACGTTAGTCATACTGGTTTAATAAAAGTATTTAACCAGATTACCATATTTTACCCAGTTTTGCTGAGAAAAATTTTTGTCAGAAAGGAATTTATCACTGGTCTCAAATAAACACCTGTTGTTTAGTGACTGAAAAAATATACAATCAGACTATTATTTGGGTACTTAATTATCTTAAACTCAACAAATTAATAGCTCAGATTATATTAATCAAACAACAGCTCTAGGTTTTCGCAGCCTCGTGTTTTTTGTAACTTTGGAGGACTCTGTCAGCTGCAATCTGCAACGCCACCACTAGGCGGCGCCAGACAATTCTCACTGTACCTTTTTATATACCTATAGTACCTACCGTACCTATAGTTTAGTTCTTACACAATAATTAACTAACTGTAAGTATTCTTAGTAGTTTTTTTAGTTCACCATTTCACAAAATGTATTTTATTTTTCCACAGAGGGATCGACCTCGTGTCCATTCTGACGAAAGTGAATAACGACGTCAGCCAAAGAACCAAAGTCATCGGTCAAAAAAAGCAGATGCCTCAGCCGACCTTCACCCTCAGGGGCAAAGTGGTCTTCCCGATCCCCAAGGATCCTCCTCCGAGTCTGTGACCGCAACCAGCCGCCTCCAAGCGGATCGACCCGAGCATCGGATGATCCGACTGTTCAGAACCTCAGAGCATTAACAAGCGGGTTTTATGATTATGTTTTTATGATGACACTTGAACCAAATCCGTTCGTTGAAGACCATGGAATGTGATTGAAAACTCAATAAATAAAAAAAGCATGTATGTATGTATGTATGTAAACTCCCACTGCAAAAATTGAAATTATATATGGTATAAATACCTATTTTTTGGTACAATTAGTCCTTTTCAATATTGAGCAGAATTACCGTATTTCACTGGCAGATATTTTAGCTTATTTGAAATGTCTTCATTTTATTTAATTCAACCTCATGTTTTCTTAAACCAGACCAAATTGACCCAAATCAGTCAGTGGAAGTGGCTAATTGTACCACCTGTTAAGATTTCAGTATTTGCAATGTGATTTTAATAGTTTGTGTATAAATGCGGCCGCACCAAAACTGACCATTTGTAACATGATTTGTAATGTTTGTTGTGATAAATTAGATAAATTATATTTTTAAATACATATATGGAGAAATATATTTTTAGTCTTGTTGGTTTATTTATTTGAATTATTACATTACTTAATGGTCCATTTTATAAAGAGGCAAAAATACAAGAGTTTCATGCATCAGCATGCAATGGCTTCATGATTGAATCTGGTTCAATATAGTAAAAATGTTGAATTTCACTTCATTTCTTCACAATGAAATGCTGACATTAGAGATGACATGGTTTTATACTGTAATGGTAGTGAGTTTAAAACATTTGGTTGCAATGGAAGTCAATAGAAGACATCCAGAGAGAGAATCTGGAACGACATATTAACTTTCTAATGCAATCAAACCAATTTTGGTGTTAATCATTGACATATCCAAAGCTCTAATCACTACCAAAAGCCCATCCTCCCACCAGTTATTACATGGAAAATAATTTTAATTTTGTGCTTTTTTTTTTTTAAAGAAATGAATAGTAAGTCAAACAGATAAACAGGCATTTAAAGGGTAAAATCCTGAATTTTGGTAGTTTTCGGTGAAAGATAAAAAGTATAAAAAATAAATAAATAAATAAAAGCAGAAAAATATTGATGTATGATGAATTCATAGTTTTTTTAATGTTTAATTCTCCTATGATAAAAAAGATAGTTAAAACTTTGTAATTGAGTTTTTAGTGTTACACCATATGACATTTCAACATTTCAATTAAACAGGAGAGTTTTTGCAAAAAGAATTATTTGAATTATTGAAAAAATAGTTGCACAAAAATGTGCAAAAATGCCTGAAGGACATGAAAAATAACTATAATCTAAAAAAAAAGCACATGCATAGATGGTTCACACTGAACACTGAACTTGGTGCACATGGAGGTTTCTGCAGGGATTGTTACACAGAGCTCCAGGCCTCAGTCAGCGGGGTTTCCTGCTCCACCAGGCGGCGGTAGAGACGCCCTTCTCCGGCCGCCGGCTTCGGGTTGACCCGCTGCTGACCCGGATGTTGATTTGCTGTTAACCGTCGGTCACTTCCCGGTCAGGCTACAATGAAGACCCGCTAGCAGCTTCGGGCCACTTCATATCCTTCACATTGACAGCACCAGATGTGCAGGAAAACCGCGTAAAGGTGCGGATTCCGGGCTGTTTCATCGGGTCCAGTCTCCGGTTCGTCAGGGCAGGAGAACATGTCTCAGGACGGATTCCAGGCTCCAGCAGTGAAACCCACCGCAGACACGAGGTTTGATATTTGCCTGTATTGATTATTCATAATTATAGAATAAAAGTGTTTTATCATGTTCTTAGTGCGGCTTCTGGTTAGAATCGGTGCTGCGACACTTCTAGGCTTAAATGAATAGAAAACTGAAACTGGAAGAAAAATGTAATATTTTTTTTCTTCATCATGCAGCCTGAATGTTATTTTTCTCAGATTCAATATGAAATAGTGTAAATTTAATGTTTATATTGATGTCTATAAGGTTTCCAGGCTCTGAGCTCTGTTTAGTCTCATCGTTACCTGCTTAAAATGAGATATGGGCTACATTCATTTCGCCCCTGCTTTTTTTTGTATGAACCAGTCATGGAAAGTGAGGACTTATCTTAAAGCCACGGTTATTTCCGGACGCTACGGGATATTTTATATTAAAACAAATGTTTAATCTCGCGTGCGTCTTTCTAATTTCTCCTCGAAACCTGCTCAGCCTGTGTAATATCTGCTCCACAGCGCCCCCACCTCTAATTCACTGTGGCGCAGGTCAAACGTGGAATTACACCTGCAAAAAGCAGCTCTTCCTTTTGGAGAATCTGATGCAACAGGACTCTTTATATACTCATTTTTCCTGCTGTAATCTGGTCCTGCTATTTGCAATCATCTTTGCTGAACTATTATCTAACCTGGTTTGCAGCTCAGATGCGTATTTCAGTCAATTATTGCATCAGGGCACTTTTAAGTGTTTGCTTGTTTAATGCACAGCCTGAACTCAGATGAAGGGCAGAGGAACCCCGCGAAGACGCCGATACAAATCCTGCACGAGTACGGCACCAAAATCGGAAACCTCCCCGAGTACGTGATGGAGCAGGCCCTAGGAGAAGCCCACCAGCCCAGCTTTGTCTTCAGCGTGAGGGTGGGAGACGTTACCTGCACAGGTAGGTCACACACACACACATGCACACACACACACACTGCCCCCCAGGGAGACTCCAGCCTAAATTATCATAATTGTCACTTGTGTGTCGCCTAAAATATCTCACATTAGACCTAGAACAGTGCAGAGGGGTCATTTGGGTATTTTAAAGGTTCGACACTCTCCGTACTTATGCCTATAGTACACATACTTTTCCATTGTAACTAGGGCTTTTGTAGTTGAATGATTTTTAATGCCACGAATGCAGCGAAACATGAGTGTGACTCTGGTGTGTTGCGTTTTGTTTCAGGTCAAGGTCCCAGTAAAAAAGCAGCGAAACATCAGGCTGCAGAAGCTGCGTTGACGGTTCTGCAGATAGACGTCGGAACATTGTGAGTAGAGTAATTAAACTGAACATATGTTTTTTTATACAGAAAACTGTATTTTTGCCTGAATGGAGGGCTGAAAATACCGATATGTAAACGATGACATGTTTAAGTTTGCTCCTATAGCGCCACTCTGGACAAATTGCATCTAATTCCATCTTTCTTTTATAGTCCATGCAGCTCATCAAATTATCTGCATAATCTGCCTGTAAATTGATTTTTTTTCTGCAGTTTGAGAACCTTTTTTAATGATTCCGACAGGAACGTCTTAAAGTGCGAGAGCAACGGCGTCGCAGAAAACAACAAACGTCCCAACTCAGTGGGAATCCTGCAGGTGTGTGAGTGTTTCGCTGTCACCAATGCATATATGAAATAAAAAAATACTAATGCATTACTTCTAGGAATTTAAGGATAAATTATTCACATGCTTAGAAACTGGCTTAGTGCAGAGGAGTAAAACACAGGTTCACTTTGCATTGAACTCCCCTATAAAGGGAATTTTAATGAAATAACCATAGACCAGAACTGTTTCTAGCCCAGAAATTGACAGTTTTAATGTTATAATTATGCCCTAGGATTTTGTTGGTATATGTGTGTATATATATATATATATATATATATATATAAAATAATTTTTTAATTTTCACTTTTCATAAAGAACAGGATAAAATGAATGCCTTGGCAATGGCAATAAGTTATATCACTACAGTTCCAAAGGTTTGGGGTGTTATTATTTATCAAACTAGTTTTAAAATTAATAGAATATATATATATATATATATATATATATATATATATATGTATATGTGTGTGTATATATATATATGTATATGTGTATATATATATATGTGTATATATATATATATGTGTATGTGTATATATGTATGTGTATATATGTATGAATTATTATTAAAAAGTTAAATATTTAATACACCTAGAATATAAAACTGTTTGATAGTATATATTTTTTTTATTTTCTTGTAAAACTATCTGGGCAGAACATTGAAATAAAAGTGCACTTTACGCAACTTCATCATTACTGAATTCCTTATTGTTTTTTTTTGCGCATACAATGTGATGAATCGTGATTAATCAGGGAAGTCGTGCGATTGATCTCATTTATAAATCCTAATCGCCTGACGTCTCTTTTCTTTCTTTTTATTTATTTCCTCCTGCTAGGAGCTGGCCCTGCAGAGAGGATGGCGTCTCCCTGAATACACGGTCGTGATGCAGGCTGGTCCGCCACACAAGAGAGAATTCACCGTGACGTGTCGGATGGAGTCGCTGTCGGAGAAAGGTCCCGATGCTTTAACACGCTGAACCCTGTTTTTTTTTATTTATTTATTATTATTAATCTATGGTTTATGTTTCAACAGCTGTAGGAAACTCCAAAAAATCCGCGAAAAAGGCGGCTGCAGAGAAGATGGTGGCGAAGCTTCAGAGCCTGTCAGGCTCTGAAGTCACATGGGTACGAGTACGAGCGAGCGTCCCCACTCTGGAAGAACAAAAACCTACCGGAAAAATTATTTAGCTGCGTCCATTTTTTTTCCTTCCCCCCCAGAACCCGACGTCGAGCGTCCGCTTTGAGAATTTACGGAACTCGTCGGCGGAGAAGATCTGTTTGCTGCGGAGGAACCCGCTGAGCATCCCCAACACCGACTACATCCAGATGATGCTGGAGCTGTCCAAGGAGCAAGGCTTCCAGGTCACGTACTTTGACATCGGTGCGTACAGCAGAGGGGAAACACCAAGTAGAAGTCCTGCATGAATGAAAGTATTAAATCTGCCACAGTGGCATCATTAGATCATTAATACGCAGCACGTATAAACAGTTTAATCCAGTGGTTCAACATAGGGACCTGGCCCCTCCAGAGGGTCAGAGGAGAAACGTGAAAGGTCCTGAGATGATTAATGGAAGAGAAAAATTCAGTTTTCCCTTATTTCCCTTATGGTGAAATATTGGATCATTTTCAAACATTTAGTGAGTTGAAACGATATGAAAAGTTTAGAGGTAAAAACCTCAATGTGGTGAAGCTTCTTTAAATTCAATAGAACTTCAACTAAATATTTTTACTACTAAACTGTTGATTCTTATCAGTTAATTTAATAAAGTTAGTTAATTGATTAGTTTATTAAGTTGATTAATAATGGAGTTGGAGGTGATTCCTTCACAATGTTCGTCATATTAAAATCTATTTTCTAACGAAAGCATCCACCAACTCATATTGGACTAAAATTACACCAAAAACAATATATGTGTCACCTGTTTTTCATACTAATTCAAGTCAACTTGAATTAGCTTGAATTAACAAGCTAATATTTTCTTAAAAAAAAAGGAAAAGTCTAAATTTGACTAATTTATCCACCAGTGCAATAAAATAATTCAGTTTTATTTACTGATTTGGGTCAACAAAACTAAAACTGAGGGGAAAAAATATATATATATTTATATATATATATATATATATATATATTTTTTTTTTTACTAAAATCAAGAACAAAATCTTGAAATAAGCTAAATTATCTGCCAGTAGAATAAGCTAATTCAATTCAATATTGGACCAAATTACACCAAAAACAAGATATTTTCACTGTTTTATATCTTAATTCGAGTCATTTGGGTCAACAACACTAACATTTTCTTTAAAAAAAAAAGTCTAAATTTGACTAAAATCAAGATAAAAGTTGAAATAAACTAATTTATCCACCAGTGCAATAAGATAATTCTGTTTTATTTCCTGATTTGGGTCAACAAGACTAAAACTGAGGGGGATATAAAGAAAAAAGATTAAATAATCTAAATTATCTGCCAGTATAATAAGATAGAGCAAGTTTTATTTCCTGATTCGAGTTAATTTGGGACAACAAGACTATCATTTAAAAAAATATATATATTTGTTTTTACTAAAATCAAGAACAAAATCTTGAAATAAGATAAATTATCTGCCAGTAGAATCATATAATTCAACTCAATATTGGACTAAATTGTATCAAAAACTAAATATTTTGGTTTTATATACTAATTTGAGTCATTTTGGGTCAACACTAACATTTTCCTAAAAAAATAAAAAGTCTAAATTTGACTAAAATCAAGATAAAAAGTTTAAATAAACTAATTTATCCACCAGTGCAATAAGATAATTCTGTTTTATTTCCTGATTTGGGTCAACAAGACTAAAACTGAGGGGAATAAAAAGACAAAAGATTAAATAATCTAAACTATCTTCCAGTAGAATCAGCTAATTCAGCTCATGTGTCCCTGTTAACCTCCTGACGTGTCTTTGTCCGTCTCTGTTTTCCGTGTCGCTGCTTCCGTCCAGGCGAGCTGACGGTGAGCGGTCAGTACCAGTGTCTGGCCGAGCTGTCCACGGCGCCCGTCACCGTGTGCCACGGCACCGGCATCTCCTGCAGCAACGCCCACAACGACGCGGCGCACAGCGCGCTGCAGTACATCAAGATCATGGCGTCGCCCAAGTAGACGCCGAAAAACACAACAGAAGAAACGCCAGGCAGCAGCAGCCGACTGTTACGTGGAAACCAGCCGAGGGGAACGTGTGGAACGCGCTTCCTGTTCCGCGGGGGGATGTTTTTTTACGTGATGATGATGAAAAGAGAAGCTGAGCCCGGACAACAAACTATTTAACACTCGAGGTGTTTACGACGTATTTAAACTAATGTACATGTGTAAACTAAGAGCAAAAGTATTATGAAGCACTTTTTATGTGCAGTTTGGACCGTATTTTATTTTATTTACATTTTATTTGTCCACGAGTGTTGTGTGTGTGTGTGTGTTGCTTTAGTGGATTTTCTTTTTTTTGGTAGTTTTTGAATGCATTTTGATGCTTGGGTCAAACTAAATTATCCACCAGTATAATAAGATAATTCTGTTTTATTCCCCGATTTGAGTCAATTTGCAACGACAAGACCGAACAAATTATTGAAATAAGCTAATTTATCTGCCAGTAGAATAAGATAATTTAATTCAATATTGGACTAAATTGCACCAAAAACAAGATATTTTTCACCCGTTCGAGTCATTTTGGGTCAACACTAACATTTTCTTGAAAAAAAAAAAAAAGATAAAATTGTTTTATTTCCTGATTTGAGTCAATTTGGGTAAAACAAAACTAAAATTCATAGGAGAAAGGATAACATTTTTAATAAAATCTTTTTTTTAATGCATTTTGATGCTTTTAATTTACAGTTGAGGTAATTTAATTTTTTTTATTATTAACCACCATTTCAGATCTTTTATTTAACCCTGATTCCTGCTTTTCTGTTTAATGGAACTACATGTATAGAATTAAAACGGGTGGAGATTTGTTAAATTATATATATATGTAAAAATAGGATGGTCTGAAATTTGATTTTACAGAAGGGATTCTGGATTCCTGCTGTTCATCTGGTTTCATCCAGCACGTTAACACATTATTGCCTCTTTCTGTTTTCACGCTTTGTGGCGACCTCCTCGTGTGTCTGTGAATCTGTTTACTGTCTAATACTTACTAATACTGGTGGAGAACAACCACATACGAGTTTAGGAAAATAAACCCAAACACTGAATGTTAACCAGGAAACCTTCACTGTCGACTCGTGTGGTTTCATAAGTACGACGCCAGGAAAGAAAGGATGTGAAAAATGTGTTTTAAGCTGTTGAAAATATGAGGACAGCGTTGAGTTTGATGCATAAATCTCATGTTAAACCTGAGCTCCAACACTAAATAAGGTATTTTTATGTGTGACTGTTACAGCATCAATATATATCATCAATATCCACATCATCAATACAATAATAAAATAGTTTAATATAATATCAATAGAATATATTCTTCATGTTCTGGAATGATCCTCAGTGATTTATAGCATTTTATGGACTAATATTTGACCTTTGACCTCTTATCTTATTAAATGCTGAACCTTGTGTTGCAGATAATTTAGCTTTTCTCAGGTTTTTCATCTTAAGGTCAGGACCTAACAAAATGGGAATAAATAAAGAACGCTGCGTAGTATTTAACATAAGCACTTCCTTAAACCTTCACGTCATTTATAGGATTAAATTAGATGAATATAACTTCACTTGAAATATATATTTTAACATTTGTTTTCTAAACAGTTTGTTAACCTGTTAAATCCAAAACCCACTGATGCAGCATTAATTATATAGAATATGTTTGAATGAACAAATAATTTATTTTAAACTCTTATTTAATTAATTATTGAAAGTTGCATTGCAGAGATTTTATCTTATTTAATTTTTTCAATTTTCATGATTTGGGTCAGTTTTGGTCTATAATGATCCTCAGTGTCATTTCTAGAGTTTTATTGATAAATAATTGTTCTTTAAACCCTTATTTTACTAATTATTGAACTTTGCATTGCAGATAATTTAGCTGACTGCAAGTTTTTTCCTGATTTAGATCAGTTTGGTTTTGTTTTAAGTTTTAAATAAAGTATTTTTATCTGTTCCTGTTACAGCATCAATATATATCATCAATATCCACATCATCAACACAATAATAAAATAGTTTAATATAATATCAGTAGTAGCTGCAACTAACCACTATTTAGATATTTCATTTAGATTTAATTATTTAATTGGCTCCTTTATAATCTCCTTTTTTAAACATTTTACAGAATATATTCTTTCTTCTCTATTCTTCAGTGATTATAGAATTTTATTGCATTGCAAATAATTGAGCATTTTTTCCAGATTTGTCAGTTTTATCTGTAGTAAAACTGATTTTTAATATTCTAAGACTATTTGCTCTATAACAACATAAATAGATTCTGACTCTTCTTTATTCATTATTTTAACACCAGGTTTACGTCCAATAACTTTTGTGTTTGTAGAAATAAACTATTATCATTTATAGCAGGAAAACTGAAAATAAGCCTGGGACTTATTTTCAGTTTATCTTTTAACGAAAAAAAAAGAGCAAATCATCTTGTCAAACACTATTATTTTCCTTAAAATAAGAAAAAAATATCCTAGAAACAACACTTCCGTTAGTATTTTACATGAATTCATTGATTTTATCATTTGTCAGGCTCCTAAATGTCCCACTTGTAAATACCTTGGATTCTAATTTCTATTTTAAAGACAATTATTAGACAACACACAGTTTAATTTATCATCGAAATGATTTTCACTCACAAATATCATCATGTAAATATCTCAGTATTTCTTTAATTATCCCTAAGCCCCAACAAATCTCACACACTTCACCATCTTTACGTGTAATTGTTCCTTTTGTGCATTTATGATTTCACACTGTTAAAAAATTAAATGTTATCAGGGGAAAATGTTTTGTATTTAGTACAATTAGTCCAATAATGAATAGAATTATCTTTTCCATTGAAAGATAATTTTACTGATTTGACATTTTTTTTCCACATTTTTCTAGATATCACAGTGTCTTTTGTCCACGATAATCATTAATGTGAAAATCTGATACCGTCACAAGTTTTATAGTAAAATCTCATTATTTTGTAATTCTTTCTCGACCACGCGTCTTCACATAAAATCACAAACTCGTCGTCAGCTGCGTTTTTTTTTGTTGTTTTTACAGTTTTTAATAGAACAAGCACTATGTAGCAGCAGTGTACAGTGTTCATGGAAAGATATGTACTTCTTGTTAAAATTGCACTTCAGAAGGAAGGTACCCTTTAGGAAAATCGATTGGGGGGAAACAAAAAAAAACAAAAAAACTGAGATACATGTCAAAAAAGAGGGAAAAAACATGAGTCCAATTGAGAAAAGAACATTTTTTTTCTTATTCTTTTTTTAAGGCATCTGCAACATTCATTGGCAGGCGATGTTTTAGACATGCAGGTAGAACGGATGAAGGGTTTCTACGTTTATCCTACACGGGGATGAAGAAGCATTTCCTTCCATTCCTCCTCCTCCTCTTCCTCTAAATCGTCCGCTGACGGGAGAAGGAAGCAGATTTTTTTATTCTTTTTTTTCCCCCACTGTTTAGCGACACCTCTTCTTTAAATGTGCTGTATTTACAGTGATCACCAAACACATACCGGTTACATGTTGGGATTTAAAGAGCAGTTTTATATTTTATTTTTTAAAACACTGCAAGCTTTTTTTTTGTTTTTTTTTTACAGTCATCCCGGGAGAATGTTGCAGAGTCGTGAATTGACGGCGTACCTTCTTCTTCTTCTTCTTCTTGGGCGTTTCTCATCATCAGTAATATGTTTGTGAGGCATTAATTAATGCATTAAGGCACAGCAAGTGAGACTGACGCGGATAAGTTGTAGAATTTTGGATGGGAGGAATGATTTAAAAGTAAAAAAATAGAACCAAAGAACATGGATGCAAAGCAGTAGTACCTTTTTCTTTTTTTTTTGGTTTGTAATCTACAGTTCCATGTGAACAGTGAACATGAGATGAATTAGCTTCACATAGTTCTACATATTTATATTCCCTCTTTAATTCTCTCCTCCGACTGTATTAAATAAATAAAATGTGCCCTTGTATGAGTGGATAAACCTGTGAGTATTTGCACGTGTCTGTTCTATTATATTTTCTTACTCTGTAACACAAAAAAAAGCTGAACCTGCTTTGCGATATAATAGTAAAAATATAATAGTAAAACTTCAACATGTGTATGTGGTGCTTTTTGCAGAAGCCGGCGTCATAGCAGTAAACTCTCAGACCCGGAAAAACATCAAGTTTGGCTCGGAAACATAAACTAGAATAGAATAATAATAATAATAGGGGGGGAAAAACTGCAATTTCACAGGGAGACCAGCAGGTGGCTCTGCTGTTTCACGACGGGCTGAATAGCAATAATAGAAAGTTTGACACACGGGTCATTAGATTCTGATGCTAATTCACACAAAAGCAGCTGTTTATCCCGTAAACATCGCCACAGAACGGCTGTTTCTATCCCACACAGACTTGCTTACATTCCAAACATTCACTTGAATCAAACTGTGCTGTTTCACTTTAGTAAAACAAGTAGGAGAGAACATTATTCTGGTTTTAGCTGCACTCCATTGGTTCCCCTTTCATAGAATAGATTTTAAGTTTCATACAATCACTCGTGCAAAGAAATAGGCAACTATACCCCCCAAAATTGTGGAAAAGCAAATGCTGTGTGTGCATTTTTAAACAATATTTATTTAACTTGACCTTTTTAATAATAGCATTCCTTCAAAAAAACATTCTCACTGGTCTGGTTTTACTTGCCACTCCATTTTTATCATCTTTTTTTGCCTTTGTTTTAATATGTATGCATTATATTGATGCCTGCTTGTTTGAAAAGCTATCATTTATCACGAAATATACCAAACACTTGTTGGTAATAGCTTCATATCATAATAAAGTGTTGTAAATGTGATGGCTTAGCTTTGGGTTTTTTGGTAGAGTGTGACTGAAATAAAAGTTTTTGGTTTTGATTGGACAGAAAAGTGGATTTTGTTAGTCAAAATAATTGTTTTAGTAAGAAAGTATCTGGAAATATGTGGTTTATGTGGCGTTTCACAATCGTTACACCCTCAATTCCTAAAACTCGTAGTCCCCCCACTGAGACCAAAGGCAGTTCTTCGTACCAGAGTTCACACAGGACAGACTCTCCGTATATGGGAGTGCATACGTGTATTTATATAACCATGTGATTCTGGGTAACCATGTTTAGAATGAGCCTGTGACATGGGGTGGGGGGGGTGATTTCAGAGGAATGGACCCTGTGACACATGGAATCCTAACGTGATGAGAGAACTGTCCACGGCTGTGGTTTACGGCTTTTTAAAGAGACCGAAATAAAAACGAGCTGTTTTCCAGGAGAGAGAGTACTGCTATCACAAAGATTCAACAGTATTGAAAAGGCAAAAAAAATAAAATAAAATCTGCCAATTCACATAATACTCTTCACTAAATTCTGAGTCCAAGATATTTTATAAAAATACCTCTTTTTTTTTTTCCTCTACAACATTGATGATATAGTAAATACGGCTCAACGCCGGGTGAAAGCTGCTCTCTACACATGCACGGTATCGTGGGTAATCAAAAAGGTCTACTTCCTCTTAGACTAAAAAAAAAAAAAAGAAAAAAGCGCTGAATCGCACGGGTGTCTCTCTCTCTCTCTTTTTTTTTTTTTTTTTTTTTAAGGCAAGGACATACGGAAGTCAGGAGGAGCTATGGACGGATGAGGCAACCCAGCTTCAACAATCACGATGAAGGTGGTTTCCAAGGACGTGGGGGGGGGTCGTCCCTCTTTATCCATGCGCACGGATGTTTTTTTTTTTTTTTTAATGTCGCTGACGTGATTCTACTTAACACCTGTTGTGCATAGGTGACCCAGGGCCTTTCCGTGTCGTGATGGCGGCGCTTTCCCCCGCCCGCTACCACAGGCTCAGCGTGGGCTCCATGTTGATGAAGCCGGGGTTTTTGCGGAGCTCCCAGTACGTGTTGTTGGACACCCAGCGCTCCCTGTGATTGCCGTCAACCACTTTCCTGCAACGAAAGAGAAGCTGTGTTGATGCTGTATTTATTAAACTTGACCTTTAATATCACATCCCTTCCAAAAACATTCCCACTGATTTCTGTGGTCTAATTTTATCATCTTTTTTTGCCCTTGTTTTAGTGTTTTATGCATTTTTATTTCATTGAAAAGCAGTTTGTGCTCCACCCTATAAGTGGAGTAACAACCTGAGTCACTTATAAAGAAATATACCAAACACTTGTTGGTAATAACTTCATAAATGACAAGAGTTACTACTTTTAATTACACTTTTTTTAAGTGTTTAGTCAATCCAAGATTGTAAATGTGATACCTTAGCTTTGGCTTTTTGGTAAACTGGGACTGAAAATAGTATTTGATTACAAGGAAAGTGGATTTTTTTAGTTAAATAATTGTTTTAGCTTCGGTTAATGTGGATAAAACGATCTGAGCTTTATTCCTTAATTTTTTTCAGGGCTATTTTCACAGTACAAATGTATAAATGTGGCATGGGGTAATTCATAAGAATACATTTAAATGACTAATTTCTAAGGAATTTGGGAACAACTATATATTGTTAGCCTCATAGCATAATTAAGTCATTTTTATGAGATATTTGGCTACCAAAAAATAAAATATATATACATATAAATATATATTCAGATGTGATTTCTCAAAAAATGTGTTTGTTTTCCAAAAACATTGAAATATGACTTAGGCAATTAGGCTATGAAGCTAAGTATATTTTCCAATTAAAATTGGAAAAAAAAAATGTTTATCTTCATTGTTGTGCAAAGTGGCTTCCATTCTATTGTGAACAATTATACCTTTTATTCACATCAGAGGTGTGTGTTTAATTCCCCTGGTTCACTTTTTTTATATATAATTTATTGTGAAGCACTTACTTATGATTTTTATTAATAAAAAGTTAAATAATAAGAACAAATTTCACCTTCTCACACTGTGGAGGAAATATTTATATTCAGACAGATGGACGTCAGTAAATGTGAAGTATGTTTCACAATTAATGAGATAGATGAGTTACAACAGGGACAACACGCGGCATAATTTTATAAATCAGATGATTAATATAATGGGTTTTTATGTTTTATTTATTTTGCAGTGTGCAAACGAATCAGACGACAATATCCCAGAAATCACTGGGAATGCGGTGTAGTAATGGCGCCTCCTATTGGCCAACTTCTTATTAGCAGCCACTGGTTCGAAGGTTTCAGCCGCAGCAGGAGTTTCAGTCTCTGTTTCTTCTGTTTCTTACTTGAAGAATCGAGGCTCCTGCTTGACGTCGTTCTCCTCGTTCCACTTCCTCCTGGTCCTCTGCAGGTCCTCGATTCGCTGCTTATCGGAGGACGCCATCTCCAAGTTTCCCTCTTCCAGATGTCTGCGCGAATCAAGAGACCAACATTTAAAAACCACCGGCAGATCTAACCGATGCTGAAACTCCACTTTTGTTGTGATATTTTACCTTTGATCGGGCCTGAATCGAGCGTCTGTGCGCGGCAAGACGTCTTTCAGCTCGGGACAAAGTTCATTGAGTTCAATGGCGAATCTGGTGAAGCCGTAGTACAGCTCGTAGTCTGTGGGCATGGAGCCTAACAGGAAAACAACATTTTTTGGATGTTTTAAAGCTTTATTTAACACTTTACCTAGGTTTTAATAATAAAATGGGACCTGCCTACCTGGCCTCCAGATGCATTTTGCAGAAGGCGGGACGCCACAGTAAAGGCCCTCGTGCCATTTGCCGAAAAGCCTGTGGATCACTTTCCCTTCCTGATCCATCACGAATCCTTGGACCTCATTCACATTGGAACTCCAGTAGTTTCCCTTCAGAGACACATATGACCAAATCAGCTTAGATTGCATTCAAGATGAGGAATAAATCAGTCCTGACGTCATGTAAACTGCGCTCTACCTTGACAAAGGTGAGTTTGCAGAGGCAGGCGCTGCTCTTTGTGTTTCTGATGGTGATCTCCCCGTAGTGTTCGATCCACCTCCGTCCACTCAGGATGTTGTGCACACACGTGGTGACTTTGTTCCATTCATAGTAATCTCCGAACCTTGAAGCCAAACACGATAACAGCATATAAACCCTTTGTTTCTATTATTAAAAAAATCAGGGAGAACACGATTGATTGACAGCGAAAACCAAAAAAAAAAGGAAAAATGTGATCTTGTTTTATTCAACAGTCCCAGATTCTCAACATTTTGAGCGGTAAAAATAGAGTCGTGCTCCTCCCCATCAAAGGCTTCATTCGTAGAGTAGAACTCCTTGTAGATTCCTCGGGCCCAGAAGAGCACAGATTAGACATTCGTATTCAGGATGACGGACCAGACTTTCTAAAGCATATTGGGCCTCCTCCACTAGAAATGTGCCTAGAAATGTAGAAATCAATCGCTTGCCAATAACTAAAGATTCAGATGTTGAGGAGAGTTTTTTTGCAGAGGTCTCCATCTCCAAAACAAACAGACTGAATGATTATAAAACTAGTGAAAACCCTGAATAAATCAGTTTGTCAGACGCCATTTGGTGTTTTCTCTGCTTGTTATGCTCGATATCTTAAAATCCAACTCAACAAAATAAAAAACAAGTATTGTCTTTTTAATGGAACATCGTTGAGACACTTCATAACTAGATGAAAAGTTACCTGGGAATCATAAGATTCACTGTGCCGATTGGTAATATCTCCATCGATTTCCCCCAGAATTTGTTTTTCCATCTCACGTCTGGAAAAACGTCAAAAAAAATCAGATTCACACACTCAAGATTTTTCTCAAATGATAAGAAATCTACTTTTACTCTATAAAAAGTTCATCTGGATATTAACGAGGCTAATTGGGATGCGGGAAGCTGCTCCGCTGAGAGGAAAATCCCTCACTAATTAGGTGTGTAACCTACCTTGCCAGAAGGTGAAGTTCTTAGACTCACAGTGGCAGGCGGAGACAGGAGGGTGGTGGCTCACCTTAGAGAGAAGATAAAAAAAAACATATTCTGACAGCTGTTGTTGTTGAGATTACACATCATATCATATTATAGATGTGTTTCAGTCGCCAAAAAATTGGGAATTTACAGGTCAAGTCAATTTTATTTATATAGCCCAAAAATCACAAATTTTCCCCTTTACAGTCTGTACTAGTGATTATTTTCAGTTTTGTCTTAGATGTTTTTAAAGTAAATATTTATATGGAAGCCCATTCATGTCATAATTATGAGATGATATAAATTATGAGATACAAAGTCATATATCATAATCAGGACTTTATATCTAATGATTTGAACTTTTTATCTGTACTTGTGAACATTTTCAGTTCTTTAATCTAGTTTGTAAAAGAAAATATTTATATGGAAGCCCATGCAAGTCAATGCAAAAAGTCAATTATGAGATAAAATGTGGAAATTATGAGATACAAAGTCATGTCTCATAATTATAACTAAAGTTTACAATTTTGACTTTTTATCTGTACTTGAGAATATTTACAGTTTTGTCTTTGAAGTTTTGATTTTGATGTTTGTAAAATAAATATTTTATATGGAAGCCCATTCATGTCATAATTATGAGATAAAATGTGGAAATTATGAGATAAAGTCATAATCAGGACTTTATATCTTATAATTTGAACTTTTTATCTGTACTTGTGAACATTTTAGTTTGACTTATATGTTTAACTAAATATTTATATGGAAGTCCATTCATGTCATAATTATGAGATAAAATGTGGAAATTATGAGATACAAAGTCATATCTCATAATTATAACTAAAGTTTACAATTTTGACTTTTTATCTGTACTTGTGAATATTTACAGTTTTGTCATTGAAGTTTTGAGTTTTGTCATTTGAAGCCCATGATAATTATGAGATAAAACAAATTATGAGATACAAAATCATATCTCATAATTATGACTTTATATCTTGTCATTTTGACTTTTTAATCTGTACTGGTTAATATTTTCAGTTTTTCATCCTAGATGTTTGAAAACTAAATATTCATATGGCATCCCATTCAAGTCATGATGAGATAAATCATTTAAATTATGAGATACAGCCTTTATATCTCTTCATATCTTATTTTATCTTAGATGTTTGTAAACTAAATATTTTATATAAAGCCCAGTCAAGTTATTAATGAGATAAAATGTTGAAATGATAAGAAACAAAGTCATCTCATAACTATGACTTTATAGTTTATATTTTATTATTGAGATAAATAATGAGATATCTCATAATTATTACTTTTTATCTCATGATTTCAATGTTTTTTGACTTTGTATCTCATAATTCTGACTCATATTTCAACTTTTTAAACATCTTCATTTTTCTTATTGAAATTTTATCTCATAATTACGAATTTCCATGGGGATTGTCTTCTTAATCCTCCAGCAAGGATGGACTTCCATAAATTAGACTGTCACTCAGACAGAATTTTTTTTTTTTTAAATGCACCTTTGCCTCCAGACAAATGTTAGGGGCAATTTCCACTAGTTTGTCATTTTACAGACAAAACTATTACCACTAGTTTAATGTTCAAAGTTCACATAGATTTAACGTTTATTAGACATTGGGTGAGAAAACTGCACTTATAAATAAAGCAGCCAGTGTGCTTTATTATTATTTCACCTTGTATACCGATCGGTTGGTTTGTAGTCACACTGGGGGACACTTTGGTCCTAGTTTCTGACACTGTCAGAGCGTTGCCTCGGGCTGTGATTGTTGTTCACCAAAGCTCCAAATCACTGGGGCATGTGTGACTCGCTGTGTGAATCAGAACCCAAGATCCCACCACACTTTTTTTTCCCACATTTGTCAGGTTTTGTCTCAGACAGCCCAAAATTTCCCAGTATTACAGGGCCTTAAAGTTCACATTTTTTTCGCTTTTCATGGTTTTAATGAAGTGGAAACCACTACATGGGGGAAAACACCTTAAAGCTGAGGTGGACATGGTTTTCTTTAGTCTAGGCTGATGCATTTTGACATAGAGCTTCTTTTTATACAATGCACAATCACCACCACCTGTGAATGGGGAGGGAACACCAAATGCACCAATCATCCACACCTGCATGGTGGGAGCCACTCATTCAATCTGCATGGAAATAACCATTAAAGCAAATAGTTAATAGAGGATTTTCTTATGAATCAATATAATCTGTGGATTTGGAGCTATAGTGTGTTACTGCTCCTGATATTGACTAATTGTGATAGTCGCCTTATGTTTTAAAAATTTGTGTTAAGATGGTGTTTGTGATTTTCTATCAAGTGGACATGTTTGCTTTAATTATTCTATTCCATGTAGACTGAGTGAGTGGCTATCACCATGCAGGTGTGGGTGATTTGTGTAATTTATTGATTGTGTCTCCCCCGTCACAGGTGGTGAAAGTGCATTTTAAAAGCAGGCTGGTATCACTGTGCTTCTTGATGCTCAAATGAAAAAAACTGTTGAAACACGGCTGCTCAGCCTAAAGGAAAATACGTTAAAGTCTGAGCTGAGCATCCACAGTCAATAATTTGTAGTTCAACAAAGCAAACACATGGTTTTACATCTGCTTTCTCAAGCTTCTCCATGCATCTCTAGAGAAAAAAATATATGGAAGCCCATTTCAATCATAATTATGAGATAAAACAAATTATAAGATACAAAGTGATATTTCATAATTAAGACTTTATACCTTATCATTTGGACTTTTTATCTGTACTTGAATATTCTCAGTTTTTCTTTCTAGATGATATTTATATGGAAGCCCATTCAAGTCATAATTATGAGATAAAATGTTGAATTTACGAAATACAAAGTCATAGCTCATAATTATAACTTGACTGTGAATATTTACGGTTTTGTCTTTGAAGTTTTTATTTTTAAGTTTGTAAACTAAATATTTATATATGGAAGCCCATTCTAATAATAATTCAGAGATAATGTATGCATTTTAAAAGGAGGGTGGTATCACTGTGCTTCATGATGCTCAAATAAAGATGCTGTTAAACACAGCTGCTCAGCCTAAAGAAAAATATGTTGAGCTGAGCCTTAAAGTCTTTTATTCTCTTTGGAAGTCTGCTACTTTCAACCATATGGTGTTTTTTCCCCTAATAAGTTTGAGAGTAGCTGAGCATCCACAGTCAATACTTCAGTACTTCAACAAACCAAGTTTGTACTTCAACAAACCAATCTAATATTAATGAGTCCCCTTTAATTGGTTGATTTGAATGGCTGTGAATAAGGTGGTGACTGTTTAGTTGTGACATCACATCACATCTTAATGACCAAAAAATATGAACATATCACTTTCTATGGGATCTTTCGGAGATGTATAATGTGTGACATGATTTGTGAGTAAATCTTTATGATAAATCTGCTTATTGCAATAAAACTAGCCTCAATCATTCATGTTGTGTTTTTAGTAGTTATCCCCTTCTCACAAAAAAAAACCCCGCATTATCAAATACTACAGTTTGCAAGGTCAAGAGTGAACTGAGAAGCTCAACATTTCAGCCAGAATGGATGAAAAGGTGGAAATGGAAAAATCTACAATTTCCACCTGGGTGAAATCCATCTGCTGATAAATATAGTAAATGATTGAAAACCGCTGTTGAACGGACCCTGTGGGTGAAACCGCTTTGTCAGCTGCTGTTTTCAAGGTCAAAAAGTGAGCTTTGCTGTTTTTATTCCAGTATCGTCCTTCATGACAAATAAGTTGTAAAAAGAGCTTACTAAGAATATCCCCCCGACAATTACAAGAAACCACTGATTTATGAAATGCACCAAATATCAGTAAGAAAACACTGCAAGAGGGTCAGTGACAAATCATGTTTGGACAGATGAGAAAGTCAAAAACTTCGTAAAATACAGAGAACATTCATCAAATATCTCAAAAAGTGCATTTTTTGTTCTTTTTTTTAAATCGTGCAAGGGAACCAATAAATTTAAAATATTGATTCCACCTGGAATATAAAACTAGTTGATATCATGTGATTTTTTTTTTACTTCAAGTTACACCACAACAGTTTTGCCATTGTCCCATTAAAACAAAACATAATTTGTGCTGAAATGTACCTGTTCAGAGAAAAAACAAAAGCCCTTGTCCTCTCGAATACATTCATAGGTTTCTCCGAGCAGCGGGTTGAATGGCTTACTTCCTGCTCTGTAGTAAGTGGATGAGTAGCCCGAGACGGCGAACGCGGCGACGAGAGCCTGTCGGAAATTCAGAACACAGCCACCACAAACAAGGGGATTAATGAAACCCGCATTAAGAGGCTTTGTCACGAAAAAATAAAAAGGCCGAACATAAGCAGCGTGAATTGGGATTATCCAAAAAGGACGGGGAAAATGGATGAAAATAGGAGGCCGCGGCGTGGACGGCTGCAGAGTTTCTCCCTTTTAGCGCTGCCGGGGGGAATTTAGGGTTGTTAAATCTGACATTTAACTCAGAAAAACCCGCCCGTTACCATGCGTTCGAAGGGGTCCTCGGTCTCGGCGGCCTTGTCCAGCAGCTCGCTGTACTCCAGCTCCTCGCACATGCGCTGCAGCGTGTTGAGGGGCTCGTTGAGCTCCACCGGCATGGACACCTTGGACAGGTCCTTGCCGATGTTGTTCCTCAGGATGTTCCAGAGGTTGATGTTGCTGGTGTCCGGGCACGGCGCCGGCAGGCAGGTGCGACGCCCGTTGCGGAAGGCGCAGCCGGCGAAGTCTCCGTTGGCCACTGGGAAAAACGTTGCATGCATTAGGGACAAAATTAGCCAATTTAGCTGGTCTGCAATAACATTTTACATAATGAAAGATATCAACCGAACCAAAATAAAAGTAGTAACAGCCGTACAAAATAAAACAGGATTAGTAATAAAGTAATAATAAGATAAAGTCAACATTCTGAGATAAAAAAAAGTCATCTCATAATTTTGACATAATCTCATTTTGACTTTTTACATAATATTAAAATGAAACTGAGATATACGTAATAATGAGATTTTTAAAAAGTCCACATTTTGAGATAAAATTCTTAAAATTTTTTAGGGAGAAGTTGAAATTCTGAGATAAAGAATCATCTCATAATTTTGACATAATCTCATTTTGACTTTTATAAAATATTGCTTTTACTGTTCAAATAAAACAGTAACAGCTGTATAAACTAAATTATAACAATTATTAATGTAGACATAATGTAATTTTGACTTTTTACACAATATTGCCTTATTTGACCTAAAGTAAACCATTGTATAATATAAAACAGGGGACAGAGCTAGCAAGAAAAGACAGACTGCATACAGAATATATATATATATATAAAATAGGATAGCCATACCATATATATTTGGTTTTAGCAGTGTTTTTGCGATAGTGCTGTCATTCTTGTTTCATATATAATATAAATCATGTTTTTTTGTTGTCACTGTGCTTTAATTCCTCTGCAGAATTAAAAATCTTATTCACCCTCAGAGAATCGACTCTAACTTCATTTGTTTGTCTCTCTTGGCGCTAGATGTTGTTTTGCCTCCACAACCGCAAATCTGTATTTTCCGTCTTATGTGCCAGAGACGGAGGAGGGAGACCCCATCCCTCATCACACTGATAGCTTTCATAAAGCCAGAGAGAAGCCCTTGGCACAGAGAAGCTCTGCAAAGTCAACTGACTCAGCCACAGTGACAAATAAGCCAGTATAAGTGTGTGTGTGTGTGTGTGTGTGTCATTGAAGAAGAAACACAGTTAATCCACTGAGTGGGATCCCCTCCTACATGAATTTAAGCTCCTTCCCCCCCTTCCCGATGCAGGAGGACGGTGCAGAACTGGACCTACTTTGTCTGGAGACGTTATCGGTCACGCTGGCGTTGTCCTCCGAAATGTTATCGCTCACGTCGCTGACGTATGACTCATCGTCTGAGCCCTGCAGGGGGGGACAAGGGGCGGGGGGGGGGGAAGAAACGGGTACAGAGCGGGCGTGAGTCAGCGTGGCAGGAGGACGACACAACACTGATGGACTGCTGCGCACACACATGCATGCATGTACACACACACACACACACACTTACTGCAGTTTGCCAGTGGCTAACAAACTGCAGCGACTATCTGTCCCACTGCAGTAATCACAGGATGAGACACTGCAGCATTTTCATACTTTATATATATATATTTATATATATATAGCAAACACAATGAGGCCATTGATGCTGCCAGAGAGGACCATATTGCAGCCACTTGCCGTAATGGTCTCTATTGTCATTACAGCGGCCGGCGAGGGTTTTAGCTGTCGATGTTAACGCGGGTGTGAATGAGGAGGCCTTTCAAGCATACAGGAAGGGGTTTGATGAATTTTCCTAAGTGAGTAATCCTTCAGGGCGGCTCAATGCACGTCTGGAGGAACCTACAGCCCTAATGGCACCTCAGGGGCCGCCTATATATATATATATATATATATATATATATATATATATATATATAATTAAAGACAGGGGACAGACATGATTGTTTTTGAGCGATGAGCCAAACTGAAGCTCAAATGAAGCTAGAAGCTGAAAATCTTGATACAGACCAATAAGGACAGTTATGATTCAGGGTTCAGTCCTCGGGTCAGATTCATTTTATTTGACTTTTCATTATACCACAGTGGTGAGAAAGGACTAAAGTATATTTACTTAAGTACAGTTTTGGAGAACTAGTACTTTATTATTTCCATTATAATGCTATTGTAAATTACCAAATAATAGCCGGGGGCATGTATTTGTTTTAATTACTTAACAGATCAGGCATTTATTTGAGACCAGGCAGCAATTTGGGACAATAGATTGATTCCTTTCTGATAAAAATCTTACTCATCAGAACTGAAAAAAATGATGATTCACTCCACAACTTCTATTAACCAGTATGACTACTGTGTATCTTACATTTTTTAATAGTTTTTAATAGACTGGCAATTGACAATTAATGAATATTAATATTACATCACATCTTCCTTGATTTTTTGTTTTGTTTTAATAAATTAGACTCAGTTTTTAGTGTTTATTTGGAGCTGGTGGTTATTTATCGAAACACACACCTGTACCTGGTCGTTAAGGGAGACCCAGCAATTAATCAAAACTTGGCTAATATTTGGTTATTTACATGATTATATACTGTATAGATTTGAGAACCATAAGGGCGTCTGTTATCTGCCGACCTATGGTAGGGCCGCGACCCACAGGTTGGGAACCACCAACTAAATGTACATATAAACTATCTGAAACTAGCTCCACCATATTCATAATCTAATGATTTCATCTTATTTCTTATTATATTTTATGCAAGATTTTAATATTTTTCTTACTGTATTGTTGCAGTACTGGAGTACTTTTTACACCACTGATTATACTGCATCTTAATCTCTCATGGAACTGCTGATAATTGCAGACTAACTCCAGATGTTTTATTTTGGGCTTCCAAGCAGCAACAGGGAGAATTTAACTCTCCACTTTCTTTACAACCTGATACCCATGGTCCAAACTATATAAATCGTACCTCGTTCTCCGACGAGCTGGCGGACAGAAGCACTTCCTGGGCGTCGAAGAACTCAGAGACGGACTCGGACATGGAGAGCCGGCTCTCGTTGGAGGCCTGCTGGGTCAGAGGGATCCCCATCTGTTCCACGGCCTGCGGGCAAACACACGAGACCTCCGCTGTTCTTCAGGTTTGAGAACCGCAACATGAGCATTGAAACTGGTACAAGGAGAGGTTGTTCAATTTTGCAGCAGGCGAGCTCCCATCCATTTGTAATTAGTCATTTCTTACATTAACCTGCATGTCAGGTTCTGCATAGAACAGTAATCCTTAACGCTGAACCTGCCAAAAACCTCAATCTGCGAGGACAGGAGCCAATGATGCATTTGACGAAGCAAACGGCACAATTACCTCGGTTGGAAAAAATCTGAAAATCACCTCGTCGGGCACCTTGAACAGCCCAATATTCATTTTTTTTGTAATTTTTCTTTTGTACCACAGAAGTACTGAAGGTCTGTACTCAAGTACAATTTCGGGGAAGTAGTATTTTAGTATTTCCATTTTATGCTGCCGCAAATTCCGAAATAATAGCAAGGATTATTATGATTATTTGTTTTAATCATCCAACAGATCAGGCCTTTATTTGAGACCAGGCAGCAATTTGGAACAGGAAATGAATTCCCGATTGACAAAAAACCTGCTTTTCAAAACTGGTAAATATGGTGATATACTCTTATAAAACCAGCATGGTGTAACTTATATTTTATTTATATTTTTAAAAGTAAGTAACAGTACTGTAGTTCGTCCTTACTCTGCATTTTTTACTACAGAAAGTTTGACGTCAGGTGCATTGCATTGTAATAAGTCATTTTTTACATTGATCGCCATGTCAGTTCTGCATAGAACAGTAATCCTTGAAGCTGAACCTGCCAAAAACATCACTTTTACGAGGACAGGTGCCAATAACGCAATTAAGCAAACAACCACAATTGCCTTGATCGGAAAAATCATAAAATCAACCCACCTCGTCGGGCGTGGAGATGATGTTCACGCTGACGACTTGTTCCGTCAGGACCGATTCAGAGTGGATGCGGTTGAGCCGGGTTCGAAGTTCTGAATTTTGGGACAGGGCCTGAGTGATATAAAATATGTGGTTTATTTTTGCAAGTTATGCTATTATCTAAACACAGTCGGTTGTTTTAAGTGTATCTCGGTTAATTTAGAAGATGAAGGGTTTATGCCTTGATTGCACAGTGCTGCCATGTGGCAACAATTACACTTACTTTGGGTCTATTTTACTAAAAAGGCAGTAAAAAAAAAATGTTTTATTGCTCAGTTGTAGAAAAATTGGTAAGGAATGACAAAGAAATGGCCAGGAACTGCTGTTTTCACTACATGATATGCCAGAAATCTTCATGATATAGTTGATATATGAAAAATATCATGCGGTAGAAGGTTAATATTACAAATTTTTGAGATGGGAGTTGCCAAAACAAATATAATAAAGAAGTGAAAATCTATTCATCATCATATATGTTTTGATGGCCAACAGTCGCCTATCTACAAGGGGCCGGACAAAATATTGATATTTTGCAATATTTCCTCTTGCAAGACAATATTGACATTAATGCCACATATCTTAAAAAAACAAAAATGGCGTTTTTTCATCATCTTTCTTCGGAAAATTGCAGAATCAAGTGATAACTCATCACTACAACAGACTATACTTCACATAAGAAATCATGTGATCCATCAGCAATATAGGAATATTGATTATGGTCTCACATCATGCATTTTTCTGGGTTTTATTTAAAGTTTTGATACTGCTAACACTAAGCCTGATCTCATTTTAGATCAAAAAACTAACTATTTTACATGTGTAAGATGCCTTTCTGACCTTGCACCACTTCAAGTTAAAAGACTTTATTGTTCTATGTTAAGTTAAGGCAGATTTTCTTTCAGCTCATCAGTTGTAATAACTGCTGTAAAAGCATGATTCTTTTTAATAAATAGGACTAGATTTCAAATCAATTCCTGACTTTTGTTTTTAATCTTGCATCAGAATTATAAGATGTATTGTTTTATTGGTATAATGCAAGTTGCTGTGATGCTTGTAAATGTTGTGCGCTGAAAGTCAACTCAAGAATAAAATTGAAATTACAATATCTGCCAGAATATCTGCTAGAGGCTCACTGGAGCTTCAAAAACCACAGGTCAGTAGTCTGTGCTATAAATATTCATGAGAGTGAAAAAAGAAGCTACTACATGACATCACAAAGTCAAGAAAGTACAAACTAGGTGTGAAAAGGCAGCGTTTTTAAATCCATTTTAATTATTGTTTGATGCATGGGGCAGTTCTGATATAACCATGAAATGATGTGAGAATGTTTAGTTGTATACAGATGTGAAAAAAATGGTCAAAAAGACTAAATAATATAATATCCCAAGAGGGGTTAAAATGTTCGACATCAGCACCCGTTGCCGTGGCAACCCCGATGCTGAGGCTATCCTCCTCCCACGGGGGGGCCTCGCCATAAGCCATAAAACATTGACCCCCCCCCCATCCCCCCTCCCATACAAGCATCCAATTAGGACCAGAGCTAGAGATAAAGCAGCAGAAACGTTTCACCAAAAACAATCTCAACTGTTAGCGGAGGAACAGTCCAATTAAATCACCGGTGGTGGAGAAACGACCCCGAGGAGCGGAGTTAACGAACTGTGTGGCACATTTCTCTCTCTCTTACTCTCTCTTACTCTCTCTTTCTCTCCCGCTCGCCAATTAATACGGGAAAAGATGATTGGGGCTTTTCACGACTCGCTTGCCTCCGCTCTCGTCCCCACACATCATCATCACGTTTAACTTGTGACGACTCGCCATAAACAGAGGCTTGTGTGTTTCATCATTACGAGCATATCGTATAACGTGACACCTATGAAATGTGCGAGTTTAAACGCGGCGAGACAGGTGAATGGGATAAAAAAAAAATGGTGAATAAGACACAGCACCAGTTCATTTCTTACATTAAGAAGCTGTGTGGAAAATATGAAAGTGATGCATTATCTAAGCACACATTTGCATACATTTACAAAACATAAATCTGAACTTTGACTAAAACAAAGTTCTCTCCTTATTATTATACCTTTAGACAGCAGCTCCACTATAAAGTGGTTAAATAAGTCTGAGACTAGAGCCAGCATGATGGGGGGTGGTGGTGGTGGGGGGGCAGCTCATTACCTGTGACAGGGACTTCCTGAGAGAGTTGATCTGGGCCGACTGGTCTGACTGCTCCTGGTCACACAGGACCTGCTTGATCTTCTCCTTCTCGATGGCCACCGTGTTGAAGGCCGACTTCAGCAGAGAGTGGACTGCAAGCAGACGGGACAAAAAGGAAATCGTTTTATATTTAATTCAAAAACAGTTGCAGTTCCTGTCGCTATTAGTAATTAAATTTAGTCTTTGTCTATGTGTAGACTGCAGGGCTTAATGCTCAATTTAGATTTTTAGTGAAATCCAATTTTAATTTTTTTATTGTGGTTGTTCAAATTTCCAATTGAATGCGATTGTATGTGATCTACAGTGTGAACTTTAAAGACCCCCAAAGTACACGACATGTGTATGTGTATATATATATATATGTATATATATGTATATATGTGTGTGTATAAATATATATGTGTATATATGTATATGTATATATATAAATATATATGTGTGTGTATAAATATATATGTATACATACATACATATATGTATATATATATATATATATATATGTGTGTGTGTGTGTGTGTGTGTGTGTGTGTGTGTGTGTGTGTGTATGTGTATATGTATGTATGGGTCAGTGACAAATAATATTTTTTACAATACAATACAATATGTTATATAGTGGGGCGACACGGTGGAGCAGTGGGTAGCACTGTTGCCTCACAGCAAGAAGGTCGCAGGTTCAAGACCGCCTTGGGCCTGGGTCTGGGGCCTTTCTGTGTGGAGTTTGCATGTTCTCCCCGTGTCTGCGTGGGTTTTCACCGGGTACTCCGGCTTCCTCCCACAATACAAAAAACATGCTCAGGTTAATTGGTAAACTCTAAATTGCCCATAGGTGTGAGTGTGAGAGTGAATGGTGTGTGAATGGTGTGTGTGCCCCATGATTGGCTGGCGACCATCTGGGGTGTATCCCTGCCTCTCGCCTTAACGCGCTGGGATAGGCTCCAGCAGACCCCTGCGACCCCGAAAGGGAATAAGCGGGATAGACAATGGATGGATGGATGGATGGATGTTATATAGTGTATGGATGAAAACATTTTAAATATATATATATATATATATATATATATATATATATATATATATATATATATATATATATATATATATATATATATATATAATCCACCTAGACTATAAAACTAGTGTATTGCATGTGTTATTTATGAGTTATACTATCTGGTACTATTTGTTAAGGGTTTTGGCATTGTCCTATTTAAACAAAAAATGGATAATTTTGATAATTTGTGAACTCTACAAAGGACTAGAATAACATTAGGTGGTTATAGGGGAGTTGGGGGGGTCAAAAGTGTTGGTTTTCAGTCATTTAAAAGTCCATTTGTACCTTTTTTTGGTACAACATATGTGTTTTAAGGAGGAGATTAAGTTTTTTTGGCTTTCTGTGGTTGATGCTTTCTTCAGTTTCCGCCCACTTCATTGCAGAAAAGTGACGTCTGTCTGGCTTGTTAATGTAAATGTGACAGGGCCATTCAAACTAAACTAGTAACTACGAGTGGCCTGGGTCACATACGGAAAAAGAATCTGATCTGTGTCATTCAAAGTGTAATTAAAAGGTTGCATAAAGGTAAAAAAAACATCTCATATTGGGTCACTTCCGGCTGCATTTTGAACGTAACCTTTGCATTAATGCGCAAAATATTCTTGAACCTTTTAAACATTCATGCCTAGTCAGTTTCTGTAACACCACTGGGTGTAAAACAGAGTTTTTGAAGATGCACGTGCCACGATTCTGTGAAGGAAAAAAAACAAGCAGGTGCACGTTTGAGCCTGCAGCCTGCAGCCTGCAGCCTGCATACCTTTCTGGGCTATGGTGCAGAATTCCTCCTGAAGTTTAATGTAGTCGCTGGCGCTCTCGACGCTGTCCGTCAGCCGGGATGCGGGCGGCTGGAAGTCCACCAGCTCAGCACACAGGTTGGGGTTGGACGAGTGGAGGCGGACGGGGGACATGCTGGCCGACAGAGGGACCTGGATAGAGGGATCACGACCACGGAGAAAAAAGACGATTATCAGTCACCTGCTGCATGTCTAACCTGGGACCATCAGGAAATCTGTCAACCACACAAATTATTGATGAAGAGGATTTATATCATATAATTTATCTGTTAATTCAAGGAAAGTGTTATAAGCATATTGGTTGGTTTGAAGAAAAAGCAGTGAGTACATGAAAGTATGTGAAAGCACATTTCGAGTCTTTTTTTAGGAAGCACGGATTAATGCACAGCAAAATATGAGTAAATCAGCAAAGATGGGAAAAAAAAATACTGAGGCCACAACAAGAAGCAAAGTTGATGCTTATTTATTTTATTATGTAATATTCTGTTCAAGCTGTGTGCGCGTGATGTGAAAACCTACTCTCCTAAAAGGGGGACCTGTCGGATTTCATTTTACATTTCGGTTTTGCCTAAAAACACTTTAACTGGGCACACAACGGCAAAGAAGCTTTAGAATCACTAAGACGTGTGTGTTCTTTGCTGGAAGCATCAATGAGTCATAACTGATAGAAGAGATTTCTGCACATACACTTTTCTTTCCGCTATCGGAGCGTTAACGTCTGTGTTTTGTGAGGTGGGAAATCTGAAGAGAGAGGTACCTGCAGCTGGAATTTCGCGTCTTTGCCGACACTTTTTGCCCTCCATCTTCTGTTCAAGCGCTTTTCTTTCTTTGACAATTCTACGCAATTGGTCTACACGTGGCACACGTGGATCGGGATATGCAAAGGCGTGGTTAATACGACAAACACACATCACAAGTAAAGCAAAATTGAACACAGAAAATTCGCAGTGAAATGACAAAAATACACATTTCCCACAAATGAGTTGCAAATCAAATTCTGCAGCAAATGGGGTTTGATATGTTAAAAAAAAGTTAGTTCAGATTAATACTGAGGGCTGTACTCACAAAACCTTACAGCTTAAACACTAACATTAGTGGTACCTAAAACTCTAAAAAATGCTGTTGCTCTTCAACACAATTTACTTTAAGCTGTAAGCGTCTACTTAACCACATCTTTCTCCTCAGAGAGAGGCTGCACATTTATAAAGTTAAATCCGAGTCAAACCGTGATTTAAGGTCAAATTTAAAGGCAAATTATGTTGTGGATTGTGGAGACTCATGACACACTCATGAGACCGAAAATATTGGACTTACGTGCCCATTAAATAGAGAAATGAACTACTTTAAGCTTTAAAGGTCCCATATCATACAAATAGACACTTTTACGGATTTTTTTTAACTCTTGATACGGTCTGGGTTAAATAAAAACTATCAAAGGCAACAAACCTTTAGAGAGATGCAAATTCTAGATTTAGTAATATTGCCATTCACAGCTCATTTGTACTTCCTTGACTTTGTGATGTCATGCAGTAACACCCACCTGTTACACACTTTTTCAGTCTAACAAGACCTTTTCTTTCTGGAGCTACCTTAAGTTAAAGTTTTTGTACTGTAAATTACAAATATACCACAGTAGAGGTACGTTAGATAAAGAACCCAAATAAGTGCATGATATGGGACCTTTAAGATGTTTTGTGAATACAACCCCAGTAGGAGAAGCAGGACGATGCTGAATCCTGTCTGGACTCGCTAATGAGGATTTTAAACACACCAACACACACACAGAGCTGCAAAAAGAAAACCTCTAAATGAAGCATTAACTGAACAGCCTCCCCAGCTCTTTGTGTGTGTGTGTGTGTGTGAGTGTGTGTGTGTGTTGGTCTAACCTGCATATCTGTGAAGTTCGGCGCTGACTGTGTCCTTTGCAGAATCTCCAGACTCTGCAGTAACCCGCTCAGCTCGGTCAGGTTGGACTGGCACCGTGCAAGCTCTGGAAAAAAATAAAATTCACACACACACACACGTGCATGCATGAATACATTCAGTGAGTATATGTTGATGTAGTCATCAATATCCCCCTATTATGATTCAAGAGATTTATCCTAAGGCCTGATATGTGCTTTAATCCACACCACATGTAATGCATTAATTATTACCTGTTACTGTCATTTTAAAGTACACGTCAGTGTCACATTACAATATTACTGTATTTAAAATGTAAAACTGCTATTGCATTACTTTGATGTCACTCCCACCAAAATAACTGGAAATTACCTTGTCATCATTGCTAGTAGTCCCAATAGGGACTCTTGAATCCTTATTTTCCACAAAACTTAAAGTTAATTGAGCGTATGCCCATGTGGAGAACGTGCTATCTGACGTTTCTGCAGGTTTAACCTTATCTCCATCTTCTGTCTAATGAGCCAAAAGGGAAAAGTTTGTGTGTGTGGACGATTCGCTGCTGCTGATTTTGCTGAGAATTGTTTAAACTATCTTGTACCAAGTGGTTACGATTACACCACATGACAGTTTTTGCACTATCCCATTTATACAAATAATGAATACCTTATATCATAATGATAATTCTTACAATATGTGAGCCCTTTAATAGACTAGAAAACAATTACCGTATTTTCCCGACTATAAGGTGCACATAAAAGTCTTATATCTTATATCTTCAAAATGTGCAGTGCGCCCTATGTATGTTGTTAAGGCGGACATAGCAGAGAACAGAATGAGAATGTGGGATGTGTGTTATGCAACCATGAAGATGGTCAAGAGACACGCTTATGGAAATTGAGCAGAATTGAGAGAATTTACGATTAATGAATCGATGGACCAGGACTACAGCAGCGCAGCAACTTCCAGTGGATTATAATGAAAAGCAAACCACAGTTTTGCTAAGAGTGGAAGGCAGCGAGTTACGCCACAATCTGTGAATGGATTGTAGATGTTTGTGCTAACGTGTTTGCTGACACTGTTGTTTGAGCTTTCGCAAAAGCTCGCATCATTTCTGAGGAGCCGCACAGCATGAAAAAGTGATTCTGACGGTAAAGAAAGTGAAGCTGGCATGTTTGATGGAGATTTAGCTGCTGTTGGAATCAGAAACAGAGGATGAGGACTTTGATGGTTTGATGACATGACTCGTGTGGCCACCCTCACCCTCTGCACACTTGTCCATCTCCTCCGACTCCTGCAGCCAGGCGACCACTTTGCTCTGGCTGTTGCTGTAGGACGCCGGCAGGCCGCTGCTGTTGGCGCTGTTGCCGGGCGCCGCCGGTTGCCACGGCAGGTTGCTCGGCTTGGCCTGAAAAAACGGAGAACACACGACGCCGCTTGTTTTATATGCATCCTAAAAACACGTCTGCAGAGAACCTTTAATACAGGCTAAGACGGATTAAAATTCTGATCATTTACTTAAGTAAAAGTAGCCACGCATTGGTAAAATACAGTAAACAGAAAAACCTATGGGTGAACAAGATTAAGGTACAAGTACACCATATATATACAAGTACAATTATGCACCTTGAACTTGTTCCACCATATTGTCTGTTCTACAATGTTTAACTAGTATTAGTAGATATTGATGTTAATGAGGGTACTAATAAATGAGGAATGCTTTTAACGTTAGAATAACGTCCCAATAAAATATATATGAACTATTAACTGATACCTAAGGCCCTGATCAATTACTCATTTATAAGGTAAAGTGTACATTTACATATGACAAAATGTATTTACAGTATTAAAATTCAACTCTGGCTGATAGCATTATATATGATGATGATGTTAGATTTTATTGCTGATGCATCAATGTGTAAACAGCAAAAACCGAAATCTAAACAGTTGAAAATATCTTACAATTGGTCTGATAGTGATTAGAGTTAGTGAGAGTTAGTTCCTGATTTGGGTCAATTTGGTCTTGTTTTAAGAAACAAGACCAAGAACAACATTTTCTAAAAAAATAAATAGAATAAGAGCAATTGTCTGAAAAGACAAATATTACCTGGGAATTAAAGAAGTGAAATTACATACTACAGGAGCACAGGTGGGTAACAATAGATGGCGGGTATGATAACTATCTGTCATAACTGGTACACCATATATATACACTTTGAACTTGTTCCACCATATTTTCTGTTCTACAAAGTTTATCTAGTATTAGTAGATGGTTAAGAAACTATTTAAACAACTGACAGAATTAATATATAACATGTATTTACAGTATTAAAATAAACTATTTTATTATATATATTTATGTTAGATTGTTAATACATCAATGTGTAAACAGCAAAAACTGAAATCTAAATTTACTTTTGGTACAATTAGTTCAATATTGAGTAGAGTTTTGAGAGAGAGTTTTTTCCTGATTTGGGTCAGTTTGGTCTTGTTTTAAAAAAAAAAAAGAAGACTAACATTTCCTAAAAAAATATGAAGTCAGGGATGAGGTGTTGGAATATCTGCAGTTTGATTTCCAGCTGCCTGGAGTCTTTGATGTGTCTGTGTTAATTCTGACTCTTGGATTCCGAGTCTTTCGTTTAAGCTTTTTTCTTCCTTCCTTTCTTTCTTCGGGGACAGCTTCACCAGCTGCTGCTGTGAATCCAGATCCTACTGATCACCTTCTTAAAAGCCTACAAAAAAAAAAAGAACCTGCAGCTTCACTTTCTCACACGTTTTCAGACAAGTCACCACAGGGTCACACGCTGGACTGGAAACAGTCTAGACAAACAACGCGTTACGTGTTATCCGAATCATCTGGGTACAATTACCTGACAGCATTAGTGCATTAGAGGGATATCTGTCTACACGTTCACAGCCATTAGTCTGACAGAAGCCAATAGAGCACAGTAAAACACTTAACGGCAATCTACTCTGTGTATGGAATCGTAAAAATAAAATTAGTCTTATTGGGAAAGAGAATGCATCGCATATCAGCAGTGTAAAGAGTCCAGGTGGAGGAGATCACAACATGATGTTATTTGACCTGACGGCTCCTATTGAGTATTTACTGGCTTGTACTTCTGTGATATTTTAGTGTACTATCACAGCTTCCCATAAAAAAAAAAAAAAATACGAGGCAGACGGTGTTCCCTGTGACCCTCTTGAATAAGTCATTGAATTCTACTCAGAAAGGAGAGAGAGGGAGGCCACATTTAGACAGTAGAAGAAAGAAAAACGCTCCGGAAAAGCTGCAAATTCAAATGTGTAATATTTAGTTTTAGGTGTTTAGCTTATTAATGTAAAGCAGGGGCGTCAAAACTCAGTGTTTTCATGTCTGAATAATTATAACTAATAATTAATTAGTTGCTGGTGGCAATATGCCGTTGTTGTTACGATTATAGCATCCAATTAATAAAATGCTGCAGCAAAACATGGAAAATCATCACTCTATAGGAAAAATATGCTGATAAATATGGTTATTTTATTTATTCTATGGTTTTGCATTGCTAAGCAGAATGTTAAACATACTAATGGCAGTTGTATTGCACCAAATCAAAATAAGGAAGAATGGAAAATTTCCTGTTTTAAACGACCTTCGTGGCCAAACGAGAACAGATTGCAGAGTTAACGAGGTGCGCTTGAACGCACCTTGAAGACACGACATGACCAGCTCGTCTCCGTCAAGTTTAAACATTTATACACTTTTTTCATCTTTTAATAAATCGTGTGAGCTCCTGAGGGGAAGCAGAAAACTCGTGTTCTAATAAATAATGCAGAAAACTATAAAATATCAAGTAAGTTACACATATTCATGTAGTTTTCTAGTCAATTAAAACTACATTATGGGCGATTTTTTTTAATACATAATTGTCAAATGACAAAACAAAATAACAAAAAAAAATAGTGAGATAACAAAAAAATTATAGATTTTTAAATATAATCTACCTAGAATATAAATCTAGTTGATTGCATGTTTTAATAATTAGTTAAACTATCAGGTACCAAGTTTTTAGGATTACACCACAATACAGTTTATGGCATTTTCCCATTCAAACAAAAAAATCCAGATATTTGACAATTTGTGAGCCCTAAATAGGACTAGAATAGGACTACAAATTATTTTTTTTACACAAAATGTTAAATATTTAATCAACCTACAATATAAAACTAGTTAATTGCATGTATTTTTGGAAAAAAATCGTACTAAGGTTTTAGGATTACACCACATGCACTGTCCCATTTAAACAAAAAATAATAATTTTGACAATTTGTGAGCCTTAAAAAGAACTAGACTAGGAGTAGATTTTTTTTACACAGAATGTGAAAAAATGCTCAATTTGAATTGTTTTTTCCACTTATAATATAAAACTAGTTCACTGCAATGTATATTTTAAAACCTTTATAAGAGCGTTAAACTATCTGGTACCAAGTGTTTAGGGTTACACCACAACAGTCTTTGCACTGTCCAATTTAAACAAAAAAAAATCAAGAATTTTGAGAATTTGTTAACCCTTAAAAGGACTAGATTTTTTTATTTACACAAAATGTCAAAAATGATCAATTTCAATATTATTATATTCTAAAAATAATCCCCCTAGAATATAAAACTATTTGATTACATATATTTAAAAAAAAATAAAACTCTTTAAGAGAGTTAAAACCATCACATGACAGTTTTGGCATTATCACATTTAAACAAAAAAAATCAAAAATTTTGTGAGCCCTAAAAAGAACTAGAAAAGGACTAGAATTTGTTTTATTTTTTTTTTAACACAAAATGTCAAAAATGATCAATTTCAATATTATTATATTCTAAAAATAATCCACTTGATTGCATCTATTGCATCTACATGACAGTTTTGGCGTTATCACATTTAAACAAAAAAAATCAAAAATATTGTGAGCCCTAAAAAGAACTAGAAGAGGACTAGAATTTTTTTTATTTTTTTATTAACACAAAATGTCAAAAATGATAAATTTTTAATTTTTAATCCAACTAGAATATAAAACTAGTTGGTTGCATTGATTTTTGAACATATCTGGTATCTGGTGTTTAGGATTACAGTTTTTGCACTGTAAATTTTACAAAAAATGAAGGCCTTAAATCATAATGATAATTATGGGGGGGTCAAACCTTGGCTTCGTGGCCCACGCTGGACGCGGGCTGGGGCGACTCCATGGCGGCCGGCGGGGGGAACGTTCTCATGGTGGCCTCCCGGGGCGAACGCACAATCTCGTTCTGTCGGTAAAGCCGGTGGTGACGCAGCTTGGATACCCAGGCGTCGAAGATGTCCTGGGATTTGACCTGAGAGACAAGACGCGAATCGTCCTCGTTACCTCGGCTCATGCTCCAGTTTGTCGATATCGACTCTCGCTCCAGGTGTTACCTTCAGGTGGTAGATATGCTCCTCCGTGTCCAGGTCGATGCGACGGGCTCTCTTCTTGATGGACATGACTGAGAGGCCCACGTCGATGCTGCCATGCAGTTTGCCTTTCTGGATCTGGTCAAAGCACGGAGTTTACACACAGTCGCATTAATTTATTGATTTTGTGCACAAACCAAATTTATTCTTTTTTTATACCTTAAAATCTGAGTTAACATAAAAATTCCACCAACATTTCAGCCCTTTTTTAAATCTTATTTTCAGATTTTTGGTAGTAGTGTATAAAGAAGTGAAAGGATAATACTTGTATTAATACTAATACTACATAAAATCTCATCAAATTTTATGTGCAGGCAAAAAACAATAACCTCATTCAATTTAGGTAAAGCTGTTTTTAAGACTTTTTAAAGACACATCAGTCTTTGGATATATACACACACAATAAACATTAATTAATTGATGATTTATCGACAAGAAAAAATTAAGAAAATTGCCAGCTTTATCTTTGAAAAATGAAAATCTTTGATTAAACTCAGCAAACAATTAATCTACTAGACTGCAAACACTAACAATTCACAATTAAATGTAAAAAAAAAAAAATTTGTGCAATTAGTCAAATATTGAGTAGAATTATCTTATTGCACCAGCAGACTATTTTGTTAATTTAAAGTTTATTTTCCTTATTATATATATATATATTTTTTTTTTTTTCCCTGGCTATATTTCTACTTGATATTTATTGAACTCACCAAAAACAAGATATTTTTACTTGTGTTTTCAGTTGTTGCAGTGTAATAAACACCACAACAATCTTAATATTTACTGTGTGTGTTTGTAAATGGATATACATAAATGCATAAAAAATAACAAGTATAAGAAATAATATCAGTGTGTTCACTTAGCATTGCAATGTAGTCACACTAATAAAATAATATAAAACAGTTGAATTGAGGACAATGAAAATACTGGTTAGTCATTTATGTACTAGAACTAAATTATGTAAAGTACAGTGATTTGAAATGATCCAGATAGTGATTCTTTAGTTTGTTTACGATCATCTTCATGTTTTTTCCAGTTTATTTCTCTTTTTCCTGCACCGTGACTCTTATTTGCAGATGTTTTTATTGTATTTTTTTTTTTGCTGACTCACTGCTGCCTTGTTCCTGCCTGTGGGTTTAAGTCAGTGTTACTTACATCAATGGGGGACTTGGAGTACTTGAGGATACCATTGTCCAGAACAAAAAAACGCTGCAGAGAAAACACACACACACACACAAAAAAAACCCAAAATGTTAAGGGAGTGCAGGCGATATATATGTGAACGTCTGGGGAACTGGTTTCAACTGGCGTTTGAGTATTAAATAAAGTTAGAAATATGCTTCAGAAAGAGGGTGGTGCAGCATGCATGAAAAAGGGGAAGCTCTTATCAGACAGTAGAGTGTGTGAAAGTGTATTTTTTACCTTATGCCAGCCTTTCAGGGGCCATTTCCGCTTCTTCAACATGAAACCCTCGTGTTTGTCGGGCCTCTGGACGTTGCTCTGGCCGATTTTCAGCCCCTCGATGATTTCCCAGCTGTCCACCTCCTGAGAAGGAGCACAAATACAACCCTTTTGTCAGAACTAATTCACTCAATCTGCCATAATTAGAAGCAAAAAACGGAAATAAACTTCCTGTAATTTAAAAACGATCCTCTCATATCTGGGATCGGACAGACAGGAAAACAACAGATTTTTTTTTTAATGCTTTTCCTGTGTGTTCTACGCATTTACAGAAATACTGCCACCATTCAAACTCATCTTGCCCCCCTCAGCGTTTCCACGCCATTAGCTTTTCTCCTGACTTTGCTCTTCCTGCGCGTGGCGGGTCTGTAAATCATACCGGACGCCTCTGGAGTGGAGGGACAACGGTGTCGAGCAGGGACAGACGGGAATCAGGAAATCACAGCTCGAACAAAAGCAAACTTAAATATCTCATGATATTATAGAATCGTCACTATCCTGCTGCTTTTGGCCTCAAATGATCCAGATTTCAATGTGAAATTTCTGATTTAAAACTAGATTTTTTCTGTCTGCTTCTCTAATCTTATTATAAAGACCCAAGCCAACATTTAAATAAACTCATTAAACCATCCAGCATTATATGAAATGGTTAGAAATAAAACCACCTTTAAGTAAATTTAAGCACACTGCAGTCATAAAACCTTGTTCCCACCGCACTAAAACTGAATGCAGGACTTTTCCTATTACACTTATTTCATTTTTTTAATTATTTTGCAGTCGCCTGGTACCTGCTCTGTTCACATTATAGATCATCTATTTAATATTCTCGCCTCAATAATGATGCATTATTATACCACCTGCAACCCATTCACTATTATTCAGAAAAGTTAATTTTTATGATGTCTAATGTTGTCATCTGGGCTCATTTTTAATAGTTTATAATTAATAAATACTTGTTATAAAGTTGTATATAAAATTATTTTCATTCCAGAAAGCATCTCTACTTCTTCCGATCGCAGATTCTCTTAGTCTCAAGTCCTGTTTGGTTGAAAGTTTCTCTCTGCTCTCTTTAAATTTGACCTTAATGCAGGATTTGTGACATCACAACTAGTCAGGAGCAAATCCTGGTCCAACAGGGCAGCTGGTGCACGTGCGTGACGTGAAAATCTGAAGCCTCCGGTGCACAAAACACTGAGAATGTTCTCGTGCCTAGCACTTAAACTTTCAAAATAAAAGCATTTGCATATGAATAGATTCAGAATTCATCAATGAGGTAACTGTACTATTTTATGGGGGGAAAAGTATTATTATTTTAATATGGCTAAGCATTTAAAGCAAAAATCCACCAACATAACATAACATGCACAAGACTTGTCACCATAGTGTCAGGTTACGACCTACCAGACAACATTATCGAGTGTGTGTGTGTGTGTGTGTGTGTGTGTGTGTGTGTGTGTGTGTGTGTGTGTGTGACACAACGTGACCCGGCCTCGGTTTTGCAGGAAATGTTAACAAATATCCACAACAGGTTAATTTAAGGACCAGTCGTACAGATCTGCCTTGTAATGAGGTCTAGCAATTAAACTTTCAAAATAAAAGTATTTGCATAGATTCATAAAAGATTCACAATTCGTCAATAAGAGAGAAGGAGAATTTAATGAGGTAACTGTACTATTTTATGGGGGAAAATGACATTTATTCTAATATTAAATGCTTTTTGCATTTAAAGTAAAATCCACCAACATAAGTTAACATGCACAAGACTCGTCACCACAGTGTCAGGTTGCAACCTACCAGACAACCTTATCGAGTGTGTGTGTGTGTGTGTGTGTGACACGACGTGACCCGACCTCGGTTTTGCAGGAAATGTTAACAAATATCCACAACAGGTTAATTTAAGGACCAGTCGTACAGATCTGCCTTGTAATGAGGTCTAGCAATTAAACTTTCAAAATAAAAGTATTTGCATAGATTCATAAAAGATTCACAATTCGTCAATAAGAGAGAAGGAGAATTTAATGAGGTAACTGTACTATTTTATGGGGGAAAATGACATTTATTCTAATATTAAATGCTTTTTGCATTTAAAGTAAAATCCACCAACATAAGTTAACATGCACAAGACTCGTCACCACAGTGTCAGGTTACAACCTACCAGACAACATTATCGAGTGTGTGTGTGTGTGTGTGTGTGTGTGTGTGTGTGTGTGTGTGTGTGTGTGTGTGTGTGTGTGACACAACGTGACCCGACCTCGGTTTTGCAGGAGATGTTAATAAATAGCGACAACAGGTTAATTTAAGGACCAGTCGGACAGATCTGTCTTTTAATGAGGTCTAGCAGTTCAATTTTCAAAATAAAAGTATTTGCATCGATTCATAAAAGATTCACAGTTCGTCAATGAGAGAGAAGGAATATTTTAATGAGGTAACTGTACTATTTTATGGGGAAAAAAAGACATTTATTCTAATATTAAATGCTTTTTGCATTTAAAGTAAAATCCACCAACATAAGTTAACATGCACAAGACTCGTCACCACAGTGTCAGGTTGCAACCTACCAGACAACCTTATCGAGTGTGTGTGTGTGTGTGTGTGTGTGTGTGTGTGTGTGTGTGTGTGTGTGTGTGTGTGACACAACGTGACCCGACCTCGGTTTTGCAGGAAATGTTAATAAATAGCGACAACAGGTTAAGTTAAGGACCAGTCGGACAGATCTGTCTTTTAATGAGGTCTAGCAGTTCAATTTTCAAAATAAAAGTATTTGCATCGATTCATAAAAGATTCACAGTTCGTCAATGAGAGAGAAGGAATATTTTAATGAGGTAACTTTGTTTTATGGGAGGGATTTGCATTTAAAGAAAAATCCACCAACATAACATAACATGCACAAGACTCATCACCACAGTGTCAGGTTGCGACCTACCAGACAACATTATCGAGTGTGTGTGTGTGTGTGTGTGTGTGACACGACGTGACCCGACCTCGGTTTTTGCAGGACATTTTAACAAAAGGAGACGACAGCCCGGTTAATTTAATGACCAGTCGGGACAGATCTGTCTTGTAACGAGGTCACGTTTCTTCACCCCCTGCTGTCAGTGGCCTTGTTGTGTTGTAACTGGGGGGAAGTTGAGTAGCGCAACTTCCTTTTGCAAAAAAAAAAAATCATATCATAAAAGGAAGTGGTCTTTACTAGTCAGCTCGTTGTAAAATGTCGCAATAACACAAGTGAATGAAATCAATACATCAAAAAATACATTCTTCATTTAGAAGTTTACAGCCCTAGACTTGAATGAACTCTCTCTCCAAACTGGCAATAATAAGCAGCGGCCTAAAAAGGAAACTTGCCGTGCGTTATCTTCATCATAACACACTCAACTGGCCCGAATTGATGAATCAATGCACGGCACTAAATAAAGAATAACTCGTGCTGCCAAATATTGAATGCAACTGTTTTCTGGGCATCACCATCATCTAGGATCTGAAGAATCCAACGCTGTAAATCAGCAAAGTCCACAGATCCTCTGGTTCTGAGTAAATAAATAAATAAGGACATAACGATATGTTTTACAATGAGGTGATTCGATAAAGCTTTATTAGCTTATTTTGAGCACTATGATTTTAAATGATAGTACATTTTTTAACAAAACTGGTTGTGTTTTCTAATAAATTTTCCAACTTTAATTTACCTTTGCTAATTCTCCTATTTACCGACAGACCTTGAACACACCACACTGTGGTTCTATGGCACCGGGTTTCACCTACACTTGACCTGCCGATTTTATCAGAGGTTTGAGTTCTAGTTTTTGTGAAATGCATCGAATCAAGATATAATGTTATAGGATCCACAAGACTTGATTGCAGAGATGTTATCATTACCTTATGGGGGGGGGGGGGGGGGTAAAAATGTGGAAACCGGTCGTAAACAGATAAGATAGAAACCTCTACTCTCCTTTTTATCTCCTTATCTCCCCTCTATGGAGCCACTGTGGTTGTGTTCGTGCTACACAAACGTGTAATATTGCACAAACAGCTGCAGAATGCACAGCTGGAAGAGCAAAAAAATTAAAGTCAGATAATGCATGCTGTGCTCAATATAAATATATAAGCATTGTTTAATTTTTAATAGGTTACAAATTGACTATTTGCAATAAAAAAACGATTTTAGGTCGATAAAACCAATCTAAAAAGGGGTGACTTGCCATTTACCTATTGATGTAGTGGGAGTGCAGGAATATAAATTGATGCATCAACACAAACGATAAATCATTACACCCAAAATGGAAATGGCTGCCACAATCGGAGAATTTGCCTTTTTTGTTATTTGACTCGGAAAAAAAACAGAACTGTATTAAGCCGGAGTGATTTCCTGCGCTCTGGCTCGCAGTCATTGATCTGGCTGCAGAATAATTTAAAGCTGAATGAGCCGGTTTCTCTCTGGTGAATTTAACCCTTTAATGAAGGGTCATGTGGCTCAGATTAAAAAAACAAGGGTTTTCTGAGCTTCTCCTTTGATATTACAGCGGTGGAAAGCAACTAAGTACTTTAAGATATATCTAAATTTCTTAATTTGCTCCAGTATTGAGCAAGAAACAGCTGTCCAACTCAATCCCAACCTGCTGTTTCTGGCTTCTAACAGCAATATTTTTTGCATGCAGTTTTATTGTTGCAGGACGTAGGTGGAAGAGACACCAGAAGCTGTTTAATGTTGTAGTGTAATTTTTGTAATTGTGAATGTTGCTGGATAATACTTTTTGCAGTTGATGCCATAAGTCAGTTTTTGCAGACTTATGGTATCAGAGAGAAAGAAAAAATACATAATGATCACCCTCATCAAACGTCTGCCCCGTGTTTCATGAGTCAAACCGTACGTTCCATCCATCACCTGCAGCTCTGTGAGCGACTTTTTATGGCTGCGATGAATCAAACTATTACAGTTAAGGTTTCACTGATCAAGCGCGAGGACAAACACTCCGCAGGGACGCCTACGGGCTATACCAGCACGATAAATATCAGGATCAGGACAGTCCACTTCTGATGGACACTGCTGTACATGTGGAGCAAAAATGTCCAAGTGTCTACTGAGGTAAATCTAAAGAGTTTAGTGATTCTTGAATACCGGTAAGAAGCACTGCATTGGGGTTGAATTAGTTGCCAACTATTACATTAATTGGCAACTATTTTAATAATTGGTAAATTGAATTTGGGTTGTTTTTAACAAGGAAAATGTCCAAATTCTGTAGTTCCACCTAAAGAATTCCCAATTTCTTTAGACCTCTATAATAGTAAACTGATTATCTTTTGGTTGTGGACTGCTGATGAGGACAAAAAACATTTTACACCTTCTTGAGCAACAAACAACTAATTGATTAATCATTTCAATAATTGAGATCAGAATAGTTGTAAGTTACAAGCCTACACTGCATAAAACGTGGCTCAATTAAACATCTCAACATTCTCTATCATTAATAATTCCACTTCACAATAAAATATAAAAGGCCATGAACACTGCAACTAACTTAATTGACTGATTATTTCATTGAATAATATTGTAGTTTATTAAACAGGAGAAAACAGCCTTAGAAAAGCATCACATGTGCCGATAATCCAATAACAAAAACATCTTTAAATCTTGAGTTATTGAAGACATAATATAATAATATGAGATAATGTTGGTAGCATTTCCCATGATTCCATGCTAGGTAATAACATCGTAGACTGGTGGTTTGTTATTGTGCTGGGTTGTTGTTATAACTTTCGGATATATTTCCCATGACAATAGCAAATGATTCCATGTATTCCTCCTCTATCCCAGGGCTGTAAAAAGTGGATCACGGCAGTGACATCCTGGATTAAGGACGTCACGAGCTGTGTGTGTGTGTGTGTGTGTGTGTGTGTGTGTGTGTGTGTGTGTGTTACTGCAGGTGCTGCCTCTAATTGCTCTCATGAGGATCTCCAGAGAGAATAGTAGACGTCAGCAACGGGGAAACGTGATACGTATTGATTTGAAAACAGGGGGCTGGATCTAGTTAAGGATTCCCCCTCCAGCAACAGCTCTCATTTTTTTACTCCATGCCGGATCGAGCTAGCTAAGGTATTTTTTCCTCGGCATCTTCTCCGCTTCCTCAGGATGTCCCTGAGGCGTAATTTACAGAATATAATCTACTGTTCGTCCACTGACTCAAGTTTCAACCTGCACAAAACATACTGAGTGGAAAGTGATGCAGAAAAACACTATGACGCAGGTAAACGTAGCACAAGCACAATAGAGGAGTAACTTGAATTTACATATTATAAATCAGGTGTATATTAGAGACCAGAGATTATTTCTAATAACTTACATTTTGTAAAAGTCAAATTACAGTACTGGAGAAAGTTTGAATTTCATGTCATACTTTTTATTTTTTTGCTGCACCGGAGCCATTGCAATTGATGTTTAATAATATTACCAGAGTCCCCAGAAACTAAGAAAAACACAAGGCTGCAAAAGTCTCTAGAGCTGTTTGATTAGTATATTATAGACTAAATTAGTTGAGTTCGAGTTGTTTTAATCACCAAATAATAGCCCAGGCTTTTATTTCTTTTAATCATGCAACAGATCAGGCGTTTATTTGAGACCAGGTGGTAATTTGGAACCAGTAAAACCAGTAAAAGTAAGATTACAGTAATGTAATTAACCATGTTGTGGCAACGTGTTTCTACTGAGTCTTCCTCTCTTTATATTATGACAGAGAATTTATACGTTTCATGGTGATCGATAATTAATCAATATTACAACCACTGGTTATTTATATAAAATATACACCTGTGGTTGGTTGAAACCTGGTTATTATTAAATCATTTATATAATCTCATGTGTTTGATTTTTTTTTCTTTTACTTTGTTCTTTTTTTGTAAATGTTTAGTAGGCTTTCAAAGGCTGAGTGAAAAACACATTTTATGAGCACATTCTTGCCATAAACCTTTAATTGCACCGCGTGCTGTAACATGTGGAATTTACCATTTCAGCTCTAGATCCTGGCGTTCGCTCACAGCTGTGAACAGCAGACCTCACGCTTCAGCTCGCTGTGGCCGAGAGAAAATAAAACGCAGAAGACCTCAGCTGTGTGGGAGCATTTCAGAATGAGTGATGACTGAGCAGAAGCAAACACGCCTCTTTATGTGTGTGTGTGTGTGTGTGTGTGTGTGTGTGTGTCTTAGTTCTTTACACACAACCTACAAATATGTGTATAAATATGCTGTTTTAAATCTGTTTTATTGGCGAATTTGCTCACAGAAGAAATAGAAATAGAAAACGGGTGACATATAGCAAACAGAAGCTCCAGTGACTTGTGAGATACCTCTGTTGGTTTTTTTATATTATACTTTAAGTAAGTGAGTTTGTCATCGTTTTTCTTTTGGATGAATGGACGCGTGAAGTTGTAAATAAGGGCTCGGTCGAGATGATGCATCTTCTGATTGAAATTCTAAGTAATTGTTTGTTTTTTACTTTATTGTATTGTGCTTTTCTCTATATTATGTTTGGGAGTTGGTGTTTTTTCCTCTATTATAAAACCTTAAAAATGCCAGGACAGGATGATGAAAATGGATCGAGAAGAGGATTTGCATCTGAGTTTGGCCCAACTCCAAACATGGTTTATCTCGGCTAAACTCAGCACATTAAAAGCTGGTGGTGGTTTGGTGTGAAACAGCCGAAAATGCAGATGGAAAAAAGGCCAGTAGGTCAGTGTCTCCTGTGGTTTTAAACCAATGGTTCTCAAATAGTAGGGCTTTTTAATTTTTTTTTTTTTTACTGACCTAGAATAAAGTGCAGTTGCACCTCCACTACATTAGGGGGCAGCAGAATGTGTGCAGGGAGCATACAGCACAGAGTATGAGTATGAAGTGTAGACACCAAGTGACACCATGAAAACATATTTAACAGGGATGAGAAGACAGGCGGAGAGAGACGGAGATAAAGAGACAAACGAAAGTCTCCCAAAGCTAAGACGAGGAAATATGACGAAGCGTCTGTAGCGCTCGGTTCACTGTGAAAGACCCGTGTGTTACTGAGTCTGAAATGTTGGTTCACACCAACATTTCAGGTCACATGGTTTGACATGTTCAGTCAAAAAATGTTTAATTAAGGATTTAATTTTATTTGTTAATTTCAGATGCACTTTAAATCTTTTCTGTTAGTTAATAAAGCTATTCTTTGTTGTAAGTTGGTCCATATTTCATTTTTTATGCAGAGGTACTTATGTATGTCTTTTCTCGCCTTGTACAAAAACAGCCGTGAGATAAATCCCAGAAATAGTTTAAAGGAAATGTACATCATCACTGCTCCATTTAGCAGCAATCAGGAACTAATTCCCAATTAAATTCATGATGTGCAGCTGATTACTTTGATACGCCGCTGTCTATCTTGAGATCCTGATCGGGTCCAGATGTATAAAACTGAGCAAAATCCACCGGGAAAAGGCTAAATCTGCTGCTATCGCGGCGACTTCATTAAAACGCATTAAAAGAGGTGAAGAAGAAAAGGAGAGTTAATAGATAACCTTGGTTTTTAGAAGAGATTTCAGAGCTGGCTCTTAGATTAAAAAAGGAATGAAACGCTGAGCCTTGTTATTTAACGGGTTCAGGATCCAGCTTCCCTCTTTTCCACCGTCCGTCCCCCTTCATGAAATATTCACGGCCACGGAAAAGCCGGTGACGTCAGAGATTCCGACGTTCCGGTGTCCTGTTTCCGGCACGACCGCGGTGACACAGCGGCTTCAGGATAGGCTTTAACCCCCGGGACCTGGTTTTAACATGCATTCTGGGGACTGTGGAGTCGAAGATTTGCTAAAGTAATGCATTGCTTTTTTTGCTGTAAGGCTTAAAATGCTTTTTTTAAACCTGAGTTTAATTGGTGGGTGTTTTTGTACACAAAGAAGAAGCAGTGAAACGTCAAAATGTTTAACTTCCTTTTGCATTTGGCTCGGAGATGAGTGATCAGATAACACATGGGCATACACTAAAAATACTTTACATATGTGAAATGTAAAAAATTTCAGAACAAATAAACAAATAATACTCAAATAAATTCATGTCAAGCAATAGTAATATAATGCCTTGGATTTTAAACACAGTACACATGTCCTAGGATATGAAAAATTGCACTTAACTAAGCTCTCAACCTTTTCCAGGTAGATTAGCGTTGCCATGGCAACACAAAACACCAATCAGACGTCACTAAGACACAAGATAGGGTTTAACACCTTGTCATGCATGGAAAAAAATACTGTCAAATACTGTAATTTTTAGGACAGATGCTAATGCCAGGTTTGTTTAGCATGAAGCCTCTGCAAGGTTTTTCATTTATTAAGCAGAGGAAGAAGAAGAGGAAATGAGGGTTGCTCTTTCTTCGTTGAGGGAAGGGAATCGACTAGTCATTTTCAGAGCCTCAGTTTGAGGGGGAAAGAAAAAGTTTATTTTAGCAGCATCTGAATAATAATCAGATGTCAGTTGCTGGAGTTTTCAGGCCATCTGTCAATCAAATCTGATCCACCCACACATCCGTCCTGCTGGAGACCAGTTCCTGATAGATGAAGTCTTCGTGAATGGTTCAGAATGTGTGAATTGTTGCTTATTTATTCACCAAAAAGTCATATACTTTAACATGTTTTTAACTAAATTGCCGTATATGACTGTACTGTGCTGAAACTCATCAATGCGGCTGATAATATCCTCTTTAAATTCTGCATTTTTATGGGTTAAAATTTCTCAACAACTCGTCGGCTCGTGTGAAAAGTGACTCAATTGTGAAATCTACATAAACCGCAGTCCCTGCTAGGTCACTATAGTTGTAGTTTTGAAACCATCATTTTGGGCAAATTTGTTTTAATCCAGGTTTTTGTGTTTGTTGAATATTTTACAGGCTCTAAGTTAAGACATAGATGCTCTTTTAGTTGTTCTGTTGTTATAACTGCTGATGCTCACTTAATGACTTTAGTTTTCATCCTTGCATTAGAGTTATGGCGTCTATTGTTTCAATTATATGATGTAAATTCCTGTGATGCTCGTAAAAGTTGTGACTGAAACTTGATTTAACCCTTAATTACCAACAGTGACACCCGTGTAACGAGAACGTTGGTTCCCCCAGACTCTTCATTATAAGGTTTTATGTCTGAATTTAACTCATTAAGTCCCAAAATGACATTTACTAATCATCCTGATATGGAATATGTTTACCACTAATGCCCAATGTTTAATATATGTCAGAATACAGATCTCTGGGAATTAAAAGTATTATTCTGAAAATGTGTTCTATGTGCCCCACTTGGTCTATGGCACATATGTCAAAGTCAAGGCCCAAGGAGAGGGTTTTTTCTGGCCCCCAGGATGATTTACATTTATTATTAGAACTGGCCCGCAGGCAACTGCACGCCAGCAGCATCCAGGTACTTTACGTGCACTAACGCACTACATTTCCCACAATTCAACGGTGGCGCTCCGAGCAGGAGGCCACTTCCTTTCATTATTCATCAGCGGGCATTACCACTTCAAAAGTTTCAGATAGCCTACCCTTAAAAAATGGCAAAACGGAAGGTGGACACTGAGAACCGGACTTTTAAAACAGGGTGGGAATCGGAGTACATGTTCACGGAGGTAGCTGGAGAACCTCTGTGACTTTGTGTGGTGATAAAAGAGAATCTGAGACAAGACAGAAGAGACTTGTTCAAAAGAAGAGACACCACCAAGTATCAGCCACAGCTTCAAAAAAACATTACTGTGCAACGTATTCAGTTTTTACTCAGTTAAAGTTTAGAAGTGAACTACTTGTTTTCACACCACATGTGACTTTTCCTTTTCCTCATGTTTATAGCTTTTTGCACTTTATCATTGTATTTCAATCCAATTTGTTTTGAAAATATTTCAATTGAGTGAATTATAGAAAATTGCTGATATTATGTATTTATTTGAAGTAAATTTAGGCCATTTTTGCTGTTTCCCTGAGAAGTAATACTGATGCTGCCTTGAATAATACGCTTCATTCATTTAATGTTCATGTTTTGGGGATTTTTACACAAAGCCTTTGTCTCTGTTGAAAATTAAAATTTACTAACAGAGCCATAAGAAATTATTTATTTGATCATATAGTAATTATTAATATGTTATAGGTATTATTTTTAGGGGTTCAGTCTGTTTAATGGGGATCACTAGACTATATGCGGCCATTTTATTATTTTTTTTTCAATGAACGTTCGATCAGTCCGGCCCTTGGCTTGTTCCTTAATTTTTCATTTGGCCCCCATGTCCATTCGACTTTGACACCCCTGGTCTATTTTATAACCCACATAATTTTCCTTTAAGGATAAATGGGTCTAAATGGAACCAGAATTCGCCAGAAAAATTACAAATCTTTGCTTAGAAACACATTTGTAATTATTCAGCAACAAAACTCTGTTGCTGTTATCTTCTGAAGCTAAAACTGTTTTTATGTAAAAAAACAAAATAAGCTGAGGCCAAACTCAAGGTTTGAAGTGTTCTGGAGGGAAAAAAGTCCTTCACCTTTTTTTTTTGTCAATGACCGATTCTTTGCACATTTCCTGTCAGAAGTAGTTCCCTTTTTATCTCAGTTTTTTCTGTCTGCAGCAAACTGGGACGACATGAAATACACTTTTTCTCTCGCGTTACACTCTTTCAGACTGTTGCTACCTCTTAAAGGACAAGACGCTTAATTCTACATCACAACGTTATGTTCATAACACCCAAGGTGTCTTTAGCGTTGGAAATCTGCCATTGATTTTTGGTCTTAAAATTTAAAAATTGAAAGTTTTTGATGGATAAAGTCTTTTTAAATGTTTGAATTGTTACTTATTTAATTCGCAAAAAAGTGATATACTTGTTTTCAACATGTTTTCAACTAAATTACCGTATATGACTGTACTGTGCTGAAACGCATCAATGCTTTAAATTCTGGGTTTAAAGTCATGGGTTAAAATGTCTCAACAACTCATCTGCTCATGTGAAAAGTTTAGAATAATAGCAGTGAAACGTCAAAACTTTTAACTTCCTTTTGCTTTTGGCTGGTCAGACAGAAGACGGAGATGAGTGACACTGCAGAAACTTTAGATAACACATTTCTAAACATGGGCTTTCCCTAAAAATACTTTACATTCGTGAAAAATAAGGATTTGAAAAACGTCATAGTCAAAGATATTTTGTGCCTAAACCTAAAGAACTAGCTTAACATGAGAACGAGAGTGGCAATAAAACAACAGCTCTGAGATTCTTCAGCCTCTAGATGTTAGGAGCCTCATGTCGGTGGATGTTGTTGAGGATATGAAAACCGATTTTTAACAGTGGAATCACCAGCTTTTAGAAAACTTGTCAGCAAAGATCCCTGCTGTGACTAGCAGCAACAATCACAGGGTCATCTGCAGGTATTTTCATGAGAATAACTTAAAAGTAAAGCAATAGTAGTGTAATGCCTTGGATTTTAAACACAGTAATATTGTAATATGTGAAAATCGAAACGCGAAACACCTTGGGTGCGTAGAATTAAGGACCCAATTATAAAAAAAAATGGTGGTTTCCTCCTCTGGCCTGAGGATAAGTTTACCTGCCGGCTGTCTCGCTGGGAGGAGGACGAGGACGAGGCGCTCTTGTGGACCGGCGTGGCGGCCTTGTTGAGCGGCGTGGCGCCGCGGTCCTCGCCGCTCATGGCGCGACCGTGGAGGCCTCGCTGGTAGTGTTGGTGGTGGTGGTGGTGAGACATGGTGGGGGGTGGGAGGGATCGGGGGGGGGCTCCTCTCAGCGGCGGATCGGGAGCATCCTCTGAGGGGTCGTCGCGCTCACTGCTCGCCGTTCATCTGGAAAAAAACAGATCAGCACGTCACGTCAGCTCTCGACCTTTTCCACGTCTGCAGGTATCGTTAACGTCGCCATGGCAACACACAACGCCAATCAGACGTCACTCGGAGACTTATAAGAAAAGCAATAACGAGACAAGTTGCTGCAGAAATTATTCTCTAAATTATCAGAAAATGGGGTTTAACGCCTTGTCATGCATGGAGGAAAAAAAAAAGTCAAATACTGTGACACTGACACACTTTTGGAAAAATACTGTAATATATCGATTTCACTGGAATCACGTCCGTTCTATCACAGTGCAAACTAGTTAAAGTCAACAAAGTCAAAGTCAGTTTTCTCAATTTCTTCACATGTAACTTGACATACAAAGGAATCAAAATTAAATTTCTCACTATCCCACTTTCCTATGCGCTTACATTTAAAACAACATTAAAGTGCAAGTACGCAAGACGAGACAATCCTAGACTAAGTTCTTAACAACATGATATCTTTCATTTCGTGCCCCCCCCGCACAACTATAGATGGAATCATTTGTCAATAAAATTGTTATAAGTACCTCTGCATAACACTGTATCCTTATTAACGTATAAGAGAATAAAAAAATAAAGAAATATGGACCAACTAACAACAAAGAATAGCTTTATTAATTAACAAAAAAGATTTGCGAAGTGCATCTGAAATTAAAAAATTAAATTAAATCCTAATTAAACATTTTTCATTGACCATGTCAAACCATATGATACTGAAAAATAAAACTACATAAATGGTCTTATCAGTGATTGTGGTGTAATGTCTTTAATGTCTTTGTCTCCAACATTTCAGACTCAGTAACACACCGGTCTTTCACAGTGAACCAAGCGCTACAGACGCTTCGTCATATTTCCTCGTCTTAGCTTTGGGAGACTTTCGTTTGTCTCTTTATCTCTGTCTCTCTCCGCCTGTCTTCTCATCCCTGTTAAATATGTTTTCATGGTGTCACTTGGTGTCTACACTTCATACTCATACTCTGTGCTGTATGCTCCCTGCTCACACTCTGACAATGAGAGCGCCACTGCCCCCTAATGTAGTGGAGGTGCAATTGCACTTTATTGTAGGACAGTAAAAAAATCATCATGTTCCCTGAAGACAAACCAGGTATGACATGACAAGACATCAAGTACCACAAGCCCACTACTCACATTAGCAGAGTATGACAAGACAAATCCAACAAGACGAGACAAAACAAGACAGCACTCAAACTAGTGATCAAACAACACATATTCTAGTTTATTCCACATAGAATCGGGCCTCTCCCAGGTTCTAGGAATGATTCTCCCAAGCTGTTAATCCAACTCCCAGCTGCTCGCCGCAGACGCCAGGAGAGAATCTTCGGAGCGTGGCTTTTTAAGATTCCTGTCATTTCATGTGCATTACCGAATAAGCCTTTCATTATGTCGGCCATGAGAACGGTGCCACTCGAGATTATTTTACGGCGCCGGATGATGACACAACCCCCCGACCCAAACCTCTTATTGACTTCAGCCTGCAGTAACTTCAGCAGTTTGACACTGACACACACACACACACACGCGTCGAGGCATTGATCTGTTTCATGTCTGTTGATCAAGCTCTTCAAACAGATTTACGTGGTGTCACTCAATGAGCTCTTCGTGATCCTTAATTAATTCTACACTCAGACCAGACAAAGTACATGTTATTCTCAAGAAAAAAAAACATCTATTATGTTAACTGAAGGAATGGAAAAGGTAAATTAAAATCTCACTCTAGTGAAATTTTCAGCCAAAAAAGCAGCGCTCTTTTATTGAAATAAAGCCTGCCTCGCTCAGTAGTGTGGAACAGATCGTTAAAGAACATTTTTATTGATTTAAAACGATAATCATTGACATTATATGCAAGCTGCTCCCTCTACCCTAAAGCTTCTTTATATAGTTTAATCAATGTGTGTCTAGAACTCATCCCTGCAAACATCCTATCATAGGTGAGGTGATGTAACTTCTTTCTGGCCTCACATTGTTTTAACCATGTGTGTATTTCTATGTTTTATAATTTGTGATGAGAACATCGTTCATAAAGTAAGCTGTCCCTCCATGAAAGAAGGTAATAATAACATTGGCCTGTATTTGTTTGTCGTAACCTTCAGGCTACTAGTGGAGTCTCTCTCTCTCCCCGTCTCCTGCAGAACATCAAGATCATCCCACAGGACTGTGTTTGTACCATTAATCCATTAAAATCTAATTACAGTGATGATAATAATAGTAATTAGGTGAGGCTGCCAAATCAATAAAAGAGAGCAGCTACACTACAGCTCTACTTAAATGGTCAAAAACCAGCTGCGACTTGGTTTTACCGGCGTGCACCAGCTATTGGATTTAAAAATAAAATCTAATTGAATATTATGATCAGGTGACGATGGAGATGGGTGTATGCTGTGTAATCAGGGGGTTTCCGCACATAAAACATGCACTGATTTCAACAGATAAGCAAAGTAAAGCGAAATTCCACTATTTATACGCTGATTATGTCTAATGACCTTTTTGTGGTGACACTCGTCGGATGCCGTTTTTTTTTTTACACAGATGCATTTACAGAAATTAAATAATGTGATTACGGCGAAAGCCGAAACTAATTAGACTCAGGGGATTGTGATGGAGCTTTTAAAACCGGGAAAATACCAGATTTAAAAGAGCAACCAAAGGTAAATGGAATATCTTTGGGATTTGGGATTATTGGCAATTTGACGGAAAATGTATAATGTAATTTGCAGCATTCTGTGTTTTAATCAACTAATGAATTTGTTATATATATATATATATATATATATATATACACAATGTAGTTTTACTCCTTTTTTTGCAGTGTATTAAAGGTTGAAGCTAAATAACCTTTTTTAGACCCAACAAACAATTACCGTAGTTCCTATAATAGATCCGTGGTCATAGCTTGACACACTATTATACTGATAAATGGTCAGCTGATTATTATTAATAGATAAGATTAAAAAAAACTAATTCTACAAAGGAGGGGCTATAGAAAACTACATGACACACACACACACACACACTCTAATCTATAATTCAGATCCTTTAGCGACGTCATCTTCCCCTCCCCTGTCTTAAGCCAACTAGAGTCTAAGCCAGTGTAGGATAAGGTGCTCGGTGTATTCAGTGTATTCGTATAATGAATCCCACTCAGTCTATTAAACACAACCGACCTCGTGACCCGAGAAAAAAAAGCAGAAGAGATAAACACCCTCCTTCATAATAAAACTGTCTTGTGGTAATATGCTGTTAACCCTGTGATGCTGCATTCACAGCCATCTCAGCACAGCAAATACACAACTTTATCACTTTACTTTTAACAAAAATGAATGTAGAAGATTGTAGAAAAATCCCCAAAATCAAAATGTTGTTGTCTTCTTCTTTATTTTTATTACCTTTATGCACGGTCTGCTGCCAACTGAGTTTCCTTTCACTGCTTACTGGTGTGTATAAAACTTTATGGGAAGCAGCGCTGAGGTTTTATGCACTACATATCTGGAACAAGCTCTGAGAAAACTGCAGGTTTGATGCCACTCTCACTTCTTACTGAAACACACAGAGTACAGGAATGCAATTATATTATTGCTTTTTGTAATTCAATGCCTTATTCCAATATTGTGGCAAGCCTACTTGCAGTATAATGTAAGATTATATCTCAATTTAAGAATCATAACATTTAAATAGTGAATAATAACAGAAATAATGTTGAAATCCATGTTGAAATTATGATAAAAGAGGTGTCATTAAGTCACATTAGGATGTGGTAAAGTCTAGTTAGTAAACTGAGTTATTAGGGAAAAAAACATGTGTTTTTGCAAGATATTGGATAAATATTTTATTTTTCAGCAATATAAAATAGATATAAGAGATGAAATATGAACTTCCTAACTGGAGCTTTAAAGACTAACAGATTCACTGGAGTCTGGAGTGGATTTGACTTGTGAAACAACAGAAGTTAAATCATGCCACAACCAGAAACCATGGATCAGGGATGCCACTTCCACACACACAAACACACACAGCAGCCAGTAAATTCAGGGCTTCATTCAGCTTGCAGCAAGGACTAAGAACTACGAAAAGATTACAAGACGCTTTTCAACCCTGATGTTGTCGTCGTCCAGTTTGCTGTGTTGGGCGTGATCACAGATAACAGAGAAAAAGGCCTCGGTGTCAGGACAATAACCTGGTTCTGGATGTCAGGAAAGGAAACTGTTCCCCCCCTTAGCATTAAAGGCTGCTGGGACAGCACTGACTCTATGGTGGACAACGCTTGAGGAGATCCTGGGAATCCTGTCAAATACCGAGGAATCTCCACCATCAAGAGAATGTCCTGACAGGGAATGTCACTGCCTAGAGAAATGGCATCAAAGACCGGTCCGTTCAGCTCAAACACACAACAGGCGGTGCTCTACCTGCCTTAAGGATCATCCATCATTCTCTGCAGGAATAAAACAAAGAGAATCATGAAGGATCCCAACCAGCTGGGAAACAGCCTGTTTATTTACCCTGAGAATTTACCCTCAGAAACAGCATCTAGCATCAGGCCACTAGGATCCTGGATGAAGTCACCCATGTTTTATTATTTCATTATTACTAATTAGTTATAATTACTGTGCCACAATCAGTCGAATAATCAACACCAACAATTTTACATTAGTCTGCACCTATTTCGACAATTGATGAGTCACTTTTTAAGTGAAAATGTCCAAATTCTATGGTTTATACCTTCTCAAGTCCTGTATTTAGTAGTCCTCTGGACAAAAAAAGACATTTTATTTTGAATAATGACAATGAAATACATTTTACACCATTTTACGAACCACACAACTAATCGATTAATCAGTTCCAGTCCCCCTTAAAAGGAAAAAGCCGATGAATCTGTGTGTTTGATTCCTGTTTAAATGGACGGCAGCGTTGCCCCCTGTGAAGCCAGTCGCCACGTTGGGGAACGTCCAGGACTTGATTAGTCATGAGCTTAATCTTCCAAATCCCGTCACCGTGATTATTGTCCTCTAAGCAGGAGGCCAAGGCGAAACCCTGCCATGTGAACACGCTGGTAGACGTGGTCGAGACCCCGAGAACTAAACCAAACGACCTCTGCTCTCTCTACAAGTGTGTCGCTCTAAATGATGGTGATATGTACGTTTAAGTGTGGACAGAGCTTAAAAGTCCTAAAATCTGTGATTCTATCCTGTTGCAAAGAACTAGAATAATTATGTGATTATAAGAACTAAGAACCAGCATCTTAAATGTGAGGATTAGCTGCTTTCATGTGCCATACATAATATGGAAATAGAATATAGGTAGGATTTGGACTGGACAATGAGCCTGGAGAAATTGTAAATTACAGTTTATATAGACTCCAACAGAGTTCCAATAAAAGTAGGAAGAACCAAGCAACAGGTTTAATCCAGCTAACTGGATGACTTTGCTAATTGTGGAAAAAAAACACAGAGTTGGATTTTACCATAGAAAATGGACCAGTTCCTAATTATTTACAGAAATGTGAAGCTGATGTGTTTCACATCAACTTTCAGTGCACAGGGAAAATAATATTTAGTGTCTCTATAAGAAAAATCTGGATTTGTGGAAGATACCTTGACCTTGTGCCGATTTCAGCATTAATACACAGGAGAGCAAATGTAAATAGGTCAATTTGTTTGATATAAAGAAGTTAAATATGCTAGTACTGAGACATAATATTGTTGAAATTGCTCATTATGGATGATTAATTAATTATGAAAGTATTCAGAATGTACTTGTGCTTCTTTATAAGAAAAGAAAGGAAGACATTTTGAGGTTCTACTGGTCCTGTATGTGGCCCATGGGCTAAAATTAGTTTGACAGCCAAAATGAATCTGCAAATTATCCAGTAATGAAAATAATAGTTTGTTGAAACCCTATCATATGTATTAAATAGATGATGAAGTGCATAAATATCGTACAATATTGGAAATATTTGCTGGTTCCATGCTTTTCTTCATCATACATGACAGTAAATCCTAATATCTTTGGGTTTTCAACTGTTGATCAAGCAAAACAATATATCTGAAGAAGTCAATTAATGTAAATTATGTTGAGCATTTTACACTTTCAGCATAATTCAGTTAACTGGGTTAAGAATCAGCACATTTATTAATAATGAAAATAATCATTAGCTGCGGCCCTACATGCTACAGAGAATTCCTTGTGAAGAGCAAATACTCTGCTCTAATTTCCCCTTTAGTCGTTTAAAGTTCACTGATCCTTGGCTCTGGAAAAAAAAGGCTTTTCACTTCGATTTCCTCTCTCTTTCATTCACCCCAAAATGCTCTGTCAGCTCAATCACACACAGAAACCATGTCTTCTGTCTCATTTCATGCTCCGGAAAAGCAACGGAATTTAGGGAAAACTGTCGGAGATGTTCAGAGGAGAGAAAATGATTCAACAGCGAAACCGGTGGCGCCTACTGATTATATACTGGGGATTAATTTCTTGCATGATTTAAACAAACAGTATGAAATGTGCAGCTGTTAGGGGACTCTCGATGTAAAAGGATGGTGTTCATGGTTCAGGGGATTTTACTGAGACCTGAATTATCCTCAGAGGCCTCTCTCCAGAACAAACAGACCCAGTGATCGCACTGAATAAAGCAGTTTCATGTTAAAAACCTGTGTGTCTCTGACTGCTAAAGCAAAGGTTTGCTCTGGTTGTTGCCCTGAAAACTACAGATCCAGGCGTCTTATGACTAAACTCCATCATCAAGTTAAAGATAGTTAAAATATGAGCAGGATCTTAAAAGTTTATAGCAAAAATGTGGCTTAAGACTGGATAAATAGTCAATTTATGCACATGCAAGTAGTATTAGTTTATATTAAAAATAGTGTAAAATACTGAATATCTCTAGATTTGAGTATTTTTGGAAACATTTGAGATAAAGAAAGTACAGTGTAGACATTGCATTCAGGACTTTATTTTCTGTTCATATGTCATTTTCACTGCATATTTAATAGACATTTATGGAAAGGTAGTGGTAGGTAAGTATATATAGTTTATTATGTTGGTATTAAATTAGGATTCTTAGATAAACTGAGCAGATACTTGAGTAGGCTGAAAGTGAATGATTCAGTAGTTCATAATAGCTGCATCATTTGTGCACAAACCCAATGATCTGCAGGATGTTTATATCAATTTTTTGAGAAATCAAATTATTCTAAAATGGCTCTGAACTTTATATATTTCACAGTCCGACAAAAACAAATTGCAAGCTGTATTCCGTGATCATAGTAATCACGGTGATGTATTATTCAGTTTTAGTGCTTTTATTACCTTATAAAAGAAAAAAAAAACTGAATAAATCACTTGAATAATTTTGGGAATAGCAGCTATGCTGAATAAGATGCTGAATTACAAAGGCTCCAGGTTTTGTTTTTTTATGGCTGAAAATGTGATGTGACTCATTGGAGTCATATTTCTCCTTCAGGGATCATTCAACGTTAGTATTATGTAGTGTTGACTCTCATCTGTTAGGGCTGTCACAATTTTCCAAAATCATTTTGCAAATGAATATTTGTTCCCAAGAAGGGAGTTAGATTGATATTTCCTGAATTTCTGAACAATTTCTTTTATTTTTCTTAATGAATTTCCTATTGTGTCTTTATTCACCATCAGTCAAATATGAACTTTTACTTGATATATATATATTGCATGTGTTTTTTTTGTTTCCAAAATATATGTTATTATATATTTACAAATGCTGATGTCCAAATTGAGTAGCAACCAGCCACTACATCTCACCATCGACCAGCACTCTACAGCGTACCAGGTCCGCTGATCTCCCCTTTCTGTTGCATAATTAAAGTGGGCCAACAAAAGCAGACTCATGTCCCAAGATTACATTACAGGGTCTTTGAGGACAGCTTTTGTCTGAATTTACAACTGAGTAATAATGCATATCGATCAGCGAGGCGGTGTTTTGACCATTTGTCCAGGTGTACAATAGCAGGGAAAAATGGATGTCGATGTCACGTGACATCTGGAGGCCGTGAGCAATACATCTTTATAAAATAAAGCCTGTTTTTTTTCTTGTTTTGGGTTTTTTTTTGGACAGTAACTGGACAGAGCCAGTTCACCCTGCGCCGCTACACACATTACATCATCTAGGTTGAGCTAGGAATCCCACTGCAATACTTTCTGGGACTCGCTGACCTGCGCCCATATTGGGAAATGAAGTACTGGCATGAACTGGAAACAGCAGTGAATGCTTTATAATGTCCTTGTACGCCGTATTACTCACAGAAAACCTGCACTTTTAGTTTATAATGTTCTGTTTAATTCAGAAAAATAGTTTTTTTAAGACAGTTATGTGTTTATACTCAGCAAAGTTATATTTAGTACTGGAACACAAAATCACCATTAAAATTTTAACATGAAGTAATTATTACAATGATAAGAAAGCATGGACAGGTGATGCGCATGATTATTTAACAAATAATTATTAAAGCAGAAGACAGAAACTGCTATAGATGAGTCATAGGACTATAACCATATGTCAGTCTGGCTCCTGCTTACGTAATTATTGTATTCAGTTTTTTTTTTTAATATCACAGGGGTCATCAGAACAAGTGAGTTTAGTCTCTCCGTGCATATAATAAGACACACAGGCTGCATCTAAATGGGACGGGGACACCTTCAGCCAGGCCGGGCTAAGAAATATAGGCCTATTGAAAAAATCAATCATCGCTGCTGATCAAAGCAACATCCATTCAACAAAGCATCGCCCATGACAAACTGCAGAATTATTGAGCTTCACGGTCCACCTCGGCTGTTCTTTAATGCAGTGTTTGTCAATGTGCTGAGAGGATTCCAGGGGGGTCCCCAGTAAAAAAAAAAAAAAAAAGAAACATGGAATTATGCATGTCTATACTTCTCATTGTTTTCATGCAGTTTCTGTAATAACAATATACTTATCATAAGGGATATGACCGAATACATCAGTTTAGGGGGCCTCTCTGCTTTAAAAAGAGAAGGACAACCACTGCTTCAATTTATGTAATTTGAGGCTATTTCAAAACAACTGCAAAGTCACTGGCTGACCTTCAGTATCAGAGGACGGAGGGAAAAAAAACAGAAATTATATGGTGGAGTAAAAAAATAATAATTAAAAAAAAAAGCTGTAAATAACAGAAGTTGGCTAACTTTCAATTAAGTTGCAACCCCTGATAACAGGACGAGGAAAAGGGGACGATGAGTGGGGATTTTGTCCTCCATAAATAACACCCTTTTTATGGTGATAAATGAACCTCAGTAAAAAAAAAAAAAGGTGAGAATGTCAGTGACGCATTAACATCTTCATCATCAATAATGTCAGGTGCAGAGATGCTGATTTCTCCTCCAGATCTCTCCTGTTTATTTTTATTTTTTTCTTTAATCGCTGTTGACCCGGTTCATTAAGGACCCTTGTGGTCTAGGTGTTGGTAGTTGTATTTTTCTCTTTTTTCGGGGGGGGGGGGGGTCACCTCTTTCTTCCCCGTGTCAGCCTAGCAGCGGCTATGCTAGGTGGTCATGTCTGACTGGTCCTCAGGATGCTAATACAAAAGGATGAGCTGCTGTGTACACCTTGATTCAACACAATTATTAGTTCCCTCTTTATAAGCGACACCTGCCTTCATGTTGTTTGTAATGATAAAAAAAATACAGGAGAGAAAAAGAAGCTAATTTTCTTACCACAGCTGCGGGGTAACGTGAATAATGACCATGTCTTTACAGTTCTTCTTGGCGCAGGAAACAATTGAGCAGGTCTCCCTTTGCCCGGACACTTTTTTTTTCACAGACAAGCGGCTTCCATAAATAAATAAGCTCCGCGTCGATCGTGTTTGCTTCTCCTGGGGGTTAAAAAGACGCGTTGGACGAAACCGACATGGTGCGAAAGAGTCGCCAACAAATAAGAAGAATAATAATAATTTTTAAAAAGTGCTGTGTTTGTCCGTTTTCTTGAATGCGGGGTGGCTGTGATGCTCAGCTCCAGCTCGGGCTGCACTCCGCTCGCTCCTCCCTGCAGCAAGATCGGGGTTTTCGGCGGGAACGAAGCGCCGGAACGGATCCAGGAAACGGGCGGAAGTCCACAAAACCGGAAGTGGATTCTAGCAGAATTTGGACTCGGAGTGCCTAGTTTTATTTTTATTTATTTTTTTTAAATACACATTTTTTTCATATGACATCATGGAATTCAAAATTTCAAGAGAATTTGAGAAGAAAATCATTTAAAAAAAAAATAAAAAGTGGTTTTAGTAAATCGCAGTTTTCGCAGTTTTGTTAAATATATAAAAATCCCTCTCATACACAGTATCTGAGTTATATTACCCTATATCTTATATATCTTATGTGACACCTATATATATATATATATATATATATATATATATATATATATATATATATATAACATGGCATTCAATATTTAAAAAGTTATTAGTTATTAGTATACAGTTATTAGTTTTGTATGTAAATATATCGGTATTATATATACAAAAATACAAAAATAAATATAAAAAACTTCACTTTCCTATACAGTATCTCATTTGAGTAGACAACTTTTATATTTATTTATTTTTATTTAAGATTTTGTATATAACATTACATTCAGATTCAAATCAAATTAAAAATTAAATGAGTTTTTAGTAAATCCACTGATTTATTAGTTTTGTATAAGAAAAGTAAATCATCATTAAATATACAAAAGTCTCTTTCGTATACAGTATCTTATCTGAGTAGAAAACTTTTATATTTATTATTTTATTTAACAATTTTTCATATGACATAGTGAAAATCAATATCACATCATTGCAACAGCAAAGTGGATAGTGGAAGAGAAAAACAGTGGTAGGCATACAATAATAAAATAATAAATATATGTAAAATAATTTGAGTGTAGGAAAAACAGAACTAGCAATATAGATGTACAGGATAAAACAGAAAGCAGAAAACACAAAAGTTACAACAATAGCAACAGTTGCATTGTGGAAGAGTGTTTATTGCACAATAATAATTATTGCAAAGATGTTTTCACAGCATTAAGTGAGTGAGTTGTGTGTGTGTGTGTGTGTGTGTGTGTGTGTGTGTGTGTGTGTGTGTGTGTGTGTGTGTGTGTGTATGTTTGTGTTCTACTGGGGGCAATGCTGGTTGTTAAACAGTCTGACAGCAGCAGGAAGGAAGGAACCTACAATATCGCTCCTTGGGAGCCAAAACTAAAAGAAAACAGACATTCTAGAAGCCTGTTAGGCCTGATATAAGGCTAAGGTTGCATACTTTTTCTATGGAGCAAAACTGAACTGAACTGTATTGACTGGCCAGAGGTTGGTAACTTTATGTGTTTGGATCATTGCATGTTCATATATTAAAGGATTAAACATGACATGGATTTGGTTTGGTTTTATTGTCCTGTCTGGGTTTCCAAACTTGTAGTCAGGCCTGTGTTTTAAAGACTTTATACAAAATAATATATTATATATAAAGGATAAATAGGGCAACATTAAGAGAGATAAACATTCTTGGATTGAACTGAATTCTAAAAAAAATAGGTGTAATACATCAAGACCAGACATTCTAAAACCTCTTTACATCAAGGACCCTTAAACTGACACAAATTACCCCACAGACTTCCATTTGATAAGATTAAGTGCTCGGATCCATGTGATTCTGGGACTCATCAGCATGTTTAAACCGTATTTCCATTAATCTTGTACTGTGTTAATTTATATTCTAATCAATGGAGTACAGCTCCCTCTAGCGTTCAATTGAAACATCTACATGTCCATTAAAATATAATATAAATGAATTAAATTTTTTGACATCCTCGTTCTTCCAATAATTATAATAAATGATACAGGCTACTCCACATGGACCATGGCTCTGCTTACGATCACTGTGGCCTTCCTGAGTCCTGCTGGAGTCCAGAGTCCAGAATTGTTGTTTTAAAGCAGGTTTCTCTTAAAAACGTGAATATTCTTAGAATAACTTAGAATACACATATATATATATATATATATATATATATATATATATATATATATATATATATATATATATATATATATATATATATATATATATATATATATAATTTGTTCAAATTAGACCAATTTAAGAATCAATGTGTTACAGAACATTTTTTAGTTTAGGAATTTGACCTTTTATAAAGTATTTTTGAAGACCTTGGCTCGACCTTTACCCTAGTATCTACGTATTTCCTACGTATTTCGTCTATTGCTCAATAGCCATAGGTGAATTTCCCATTATTTGGAATGCACTCTTTTCCTAGGACAGTAGCGTGATGACCCGCCCCACGCTGACTCTGATTGGCTAGCCCTCGCTGCCTTCATGTGTTGGGCGGGTCAGGTTTAGACAGGAGGAGCGTGATTGGTTGACGGTTAAGGGCGAGAATACGAGGTACACCAATCAGAGGGCGGGTCGTCCCGGATCCGTCCTAGCAAAAAAAAAAATGCACATTCACATTTGGCAACGCGCACCGGCGCTGACTCAACGGCCGACTGACGTAACCTGAAACCGGTCAGGTGACCGGTGACGTCAAGGGCGGAGTAACTTACGGAAAGGAGGCACGTTTTGTGAATCACTGGTGACCGGAGCCGGCAGGAGCACCCAAAAAAGCTGAGGAATACGCCTCAAACAGTCGGTTTGACTAACGGTAGCTATCGATTAAGGTAAGAGATCAATCGTATAAAATAACAAATGTCCATGTTTTTTTTTAACGTTTCTACTTTACTACGTAACGTGTAACGTTAACTTCTGTCGGCGGTTCCCGGCTTCACACAATGCAACGTGGTCTGACGGCTCCGTTTCCGGACAAATTCTCCCTTCTCTCATTTTTCATGTTTCTCCTATTCATTTGCTAATTTTCTGATAAGCGGAGCACAGCCTAAATATTGATTTGTGGAATTTTGTGTAAGTTAGATAAGTTTGAGATTAGTTTTTCCGCCCGTCTGATAACATCTTACATTATTTGACTTTGAGCCAGTGGAATCCATTGGATGTCGCGCACTTTTTTTTTTAACTGGAATTCTTTACGACACGGTAGTTGTAACCATAGTAACCGCACACACGTGCCGATGTTATATTTTATATCTGACAAACTTTTTCCATGAAGTGAAGTTATCGTAATCTTAACCGGTTGTGTAACAATGGCGGGGGTCAATTCCGGTTTAATCGCCTTGAGCTCCCCCATGTGGCCGGACGAGGAATTACAGTAAAGATAAATCAAACCAAGCGATTTTTAAACATAAAATTGACAATTAGTGAGTAGTAATAAAAGCTAATGCAGAAATAATGTTCTGAATTTGTGTGTGTGTGTGTGTGTTTTTCTGTATAGCAGCCATGCCTGTGGACCTTAACAAAGGAAAGAAGGCCTTCGTCCAGAAGTGTGCCCAGTGTCATACTGTGGAGAATGGTGGGAAACATAAGGTCGGGCCCAATCTCTGGGGTCTGTTCGGACGCAAGACGGGTCAGGCCGAGGGCTACTCCTATACTGATGCCAACAAGAGCAAAGGTAAATATAACATGTAGTATCTTAAAGGTACCCTATAGAAGATAGGGTTATATGATATATAATTATGTGAAGGTCTAGGTGTTCTATAAATATAGTCCCATGTTTAAAAGAAAACACTTTTTCTGCAGAGAAATGCACACAGCCCAGATTCATAAACTGAAGCCTTAAAAGCAGCTGTCAATCAAAGGTTAAGTTCATTAATATTGATGGGCACAAACAACCTGTTCTTTCTAGAGCTGCAGAAGCCTGAGAGAGGGGGTGTACAACTATATTGAGATGATTTCTTTTTTGTCCCTACCAATAAAAATATATTTTGCCAATGATATTGCAACTTCAAATAAAATATGGGAGCTTAAAAAGTAGTGCGAGACATTATGCTGTTGGGTTTAAACATCATTCTCACGTATGTTTGCTCACTTCAATTCCAGGAATTACCTGGGACGAGGACACTCTGATGATCTATCTGGAAAACCCCAAGAAATACATTCCGGGAACAAAGATGATCTTCGCCGGCATCAAGAAGAAGAACGAGCGCACTGACCTTATAGCATATCTTAAATCTGCAACTTCATAAGAGAACTTTTTTGAACATTTTTGTGTCTTGACAAAACTGCTCAAGAGGCCAGGGATCCTTATTTCATCAGAACTCAGGCAGAACTGAAGGACATCTTGCCACAGCTGTACTTCTGTTTCTGTTTCTGTGATCCTTCTCTTTGAATGATATTCCCTGGTTTTAACAGGTTCTTTTTCTAACATAAATTATTAAACTATATACTTAGTGTTCAGAAGGGAAGGACTGAAAGTTGCGCATAGATCACTAAATAACTGTCATCCAGCGTTTAATTTTCTCTCTCTGTAGATTCTTAGTCAATAAGTTGTGTTCATAGTTGTCTGTTCCACCAATGAATATGCCTTTTCTGCTTGAATTCATGGCTCAACAGTGTCTTATTTAGTTTTTTTAAACTTCAAGTTGAATAAAACTTGACACACAACTTAAATAAAATCTGTTTAACTTGATATGTATTGAAATGCGAAGACTTGTTCGGTATAATGTTTCTTTATAGAAAAAATGGTTAAATTAAAGTGATATATGAAGTCTTAATCATATTCATCTTGTGTCAGAAGGTGCTTTTCCTCAAGAAATTGATAAAAGTGAAATGGCTTGATCTGTCCCTTGCATTTTGTTCATATGAAACCCCAATTTTATAATGCTGCACATGTGAATATATACAGTACAAACTGAGTGTCTTGCTATTTGTAGCTGTGAGAAAAGAAGCTGACATGTGGGTCACCAAGCATGGTTTGGTAGTAGGTACTGTGACCTCAGTGGAAAATGGAAGAGAAAATTGCTTGAATTTATTGTTCTGACTGACCAGAAGTTACTGGATGTGTTTGGATCATCACTTGTTCTTACATTAAATGGTTAAACATGATTTTGATATTTAATTTATTGCCATACACATATGTGTGTGAAGTGTTTTGTGTCAAACACAATGAAGCAGCATAAAGGAGACATTGTGTTCTAAAACCTCTTTACATTAAGGACCCTTAAACCTAAATTATCCCACAGATCCTTATTTGTTTTATTACAAAAAGAACTGCACACTGTTGACTGCTTGCAAATAAAAACTTTTTTATTAGAGGTTTCTAGATCTCTTAATGTCTAACAAACACAATGTCAGACATCTCTTATAAAACAGGTCACATGACATATAATGTGACAAAACTGTCATGTGGTGTAATCATAAAAAACTTGATACCAAGTAGTTTGTCTCTCTTAAAAAGGTTTTAAAAAATTTAAAAGCACATGATATCAACTAGTTTATATTTGAGGTGAATTATATATTTAAAATTGATCATTTCTAGGTTACACCATTTGACATTTGTTAAACAAAATATACAAATGTACCTTCAAATGACAAGAAACCAACATTAACACAAAATGTACATTTTGAGAAGCTGCAAAAGGTTTTTGACTTTCTCATCTTGTCAGAGATTTTTATGCTTTGTCTGTTGTGTAAAAAACATGGTGCGAATTACTGAAATAAAAAAAAAATCCAATCTAAGGTAATAGTCACACTTTTCTATTTCTATTTTGATTGCATTATATGATAATTAAAGGTCATTATGCTTAACAATGTGTCACTGACCCATATACAACTGGTACAGTGAGCATGCTTAACCAATATATGAGAACCACTGGTTCCATTTCCATTTGTGTAGAGCTGCTCATTTACATTCTAATCAGTGCCGTGCAGCGCCCTCTAGCGTTCACCTGGAGCTACTGCACACAGGTTAGAATATAGTATAAAGGAATTTGATGTTTTGACTTCCTCCTTTTTGCCAATAACAACCCTCGACGTTACAAATTAATACTTTCACCTGCTGTTATGAGGTGATGAAATATATTCCAGCATTTAATATATTGTAGGTATATACATATATATGCAATGCACATTTTTCTTTAGGGATTTAAACTGATCTTGCCAGTCAGCAATAACACGACCACAACACTGAAGCATGATTTAATTCATTCATACTGGGCTATTTTGCATTGCATAGAATTTAATCATTGCTAAAAGTGTTGATCATGGATCAAAGATCCTTCGCTATGAGCGTTAACGTGTTTATACGTGTTACAGCGTGTATGTAGTATTATGATATGCATAGTGTAATGATTATAGGTGGATTTAATGAGTGAGTTATCATCATCATCACCATCATCATCATCACCATCGCACTTGGAGCGCCTCTGTAAAGGAGGGCAGGCGGTTCAGATGGCCGGGGGGGGGCTGACGGCTCCTGTCGGTGTGACGACGCGCGCGCGTCAACGCGTCATCGAGCCAACCGGAGCGGCGGCGGCGTCCGCACACGAGAGGAGCCGCGGTGCGACGGCGGTGCTCGGCGGTGGCTCCCCGGACGGACCCCCCCTCCACCCCCACCCCTCCAGCGCTGGCGTGATAAGCAGAGACGGAATTTTTCCTCATAGATGTTTTTTTATTTCATTTCTCATTGTTCTTGTTTTGTATTCAGCCTCCGGTGCGGAGATGCACACGGACCCGGTCCATCCCGGTCCCGGCAGAGTGAAGCTGAAGCTGCAGCTCCGGGGATGTTCCCAGCATGATGCATCTTGGAAGTTTGTGGAATAAGTGATTTTTCCCCTCCTCCGCGCTTTTACCCTCAGCAAAGGCATCATAGATGAGCTTTCCCTGCGCGTCTTCGCGGATTCGGCTCGGCGAGGAGCATCTGAAGAACAGACATGGCAGTGCCCGAAATGGTGTTCTCTGATGTGGAAAGTTTTCTGGACTCGCATCCCGAGTGTTTCGAGGACTACCTGAACCGAAAGGGGAATTATAGCATGGTGGAGAAATGGCTCAAGAACCATCAGGCGAGCAAAAGTCCGCCAGCGGCGGCGGCGGACGCTGCTGCCGCTGCCGCGGCTGCGGCTGCCGCTGACGCGGCGGCGGCACCCAGGGAGGAGAAGAGCGGCGGCGGCGCGTGCAAGGACAGCTGGGCGAGCAAATGCGACGGGCTGCAGCGCAGAGCCTCGCAGCGGGAGCTGCGCAGAACTTTCGCCCGCTCCAAGGCCGTGAACGTGAACCGGACCTACGACGAGCACGTGAACTCGCGCGCCCAGGAGCCGCTGACGAGCATGCGGCGCCGGGCGCTGCTGAGGAAGGCGAGCTCCCTGCCGCCGACCACCGCGCACATCCTGAGCGCGCTGCTGGAGTCCCGGGTCAACATCCCGCAGTACCCGTCCACGGCCGTGGACTTCAAGTACTACCTGAAGGAGCACAACGAGCGCGAGTTCTTCCTGGAGCTCGTCAAAGACATCTCCAACGACCTGGACCTGACCAGCCTCATCTACAAGATCCTGGTGTTCGTGTGCATCATGGTGGACGCGGACCGGTGCTCGCTGTTCCTCGTGGAGGGCACCGGCAACAAGCAGACGCTCGTGTCCAAATTCTTCGACGTGCACGCGGGCACCACGGTGTTGCCCTCGATGAATTCGGACGAAGTTCAGGTGCCGTGGGGCAAAGGGATCATCGGATACGTGGCCGAGCACGGGGAGACGGTGAACATCCCCGACGCCTATCAGGTGCCAGATGCATGCATGTGAGCTCCTGCATGACTCACGGAGAGAGAGAGAGGAGGGGAGGAAAAGAGCGATCATTTTCTTGCAATTTGTCAGTATATCTGTCAGAGTTAATTGATCATCAGTCAGACTGAAGCGGTAATAAGAGCATTGAAAGCAACAGCTGGACAGTAGCAGATCAATCATCACTGAGCAATAAGAACAAACCCAATAAACATCCAAGTCAGCCAATTTATACATGGATTATTTATTATGGATGTTATTCACAATCATTTAGCTTTTTAATTTGTATTCTAATATTACATTCTAACACCAGAGGAACATCATTTAAAGAAAAGTCAGAGCAGGGAGCATTAACATAACTGGGTCAAGTCGCTTTGCTGGTTATTTAAGACGTTTATCCAGGTTCAGGGCCTTCCATAATAACACTGAGAATGTTCAGTTTGTTGTGTCCAAGCTGGGAATCCTCTGCCTCGATATTATGTTAAAGTGTTTTAATTACATCCTCCTCATAAACGAAACCGAAATGAAGCAACATAAAGAGATTAGCTTAAGACCAGTGGTTCTAAAACCTCTTCACATCGAAGGACCCTTAAACCTTCACAAATTACCCCACAGATCCTCATTGGAGTAGATGTTTGCTTCATAGGTTTTTATTACAGTTTATAAAACTATTTACTAACAGTTTCAATCCTCTTAATGTCTAACAAACACAACGTCAGACATCTCTTATAACACATAGGTCATGTGACTTCTAATATATACACCTGGTACAGGTACAAAGCTATCAACATGTGCTCTTACTGGGTCTTTAATTATTTTTTTTTTGTGCAGGATCGTCGCTTCAGCGATGAAATCGACAAGCTGACGGGATATAAAACCAAGTCGCTCCTGTGCATGCCCATCCGCAACAGCGACGGCGCCATCATCGGCGTCGCTCAGGCCATCAACAAGAACACGAACGGGGACCTCTTCACCGAGGATGACGAAAAGGTAATGTCACTATTAACGAAAAAAAAAGCTGAAAATGTGGCTTTAAAGGTGCAGGGTGTAGTTTCTGGAAGCTGAGATTGGAAATCGCAACTGGAAGTTCTAAAAAGTCATTTTATAGACATTTTCTGGTTTGTCTGTTGTGTTAAAAACATTGAAAATCATGCGCCTTAATCTAAGGTAACAAACACATTTATAATTTTTATTGCAATATATGCTACTTAAAGGGCTAGTTCAACATTTTTGACAATTCGCCCCTGATCAAAAGGTGTTTTACCTTTTTTTTGTGGATGCAAACTGTTTTTCAGATCAACGTAGCAGAGCTGCTCACCTACTGCTATACAGCTTATGGTATTTTTTGGTTTCCTTCATCAAACTCGGCAAATACATAATCCAGCAACTCCAGCGACTAGACTATTTTCAAAAGAAATATTGAACCACCCCTTTAAAAACATACTCATGAATATTATATTCTACTTCTGCAAAGTCTGTTCTGCTAGCCCTTTATTTCCTGTCTATGCTATGCAACATTAGCTGTTAATATAAGAAGCTAAAAGGCCAATATGTGGATTATAATAAGGAATCTCTATTAATCACAACAGACAACCATATTAACATGTAGGCGTTAATCATGGTCATTATAGGAGCCAATAGTGGTGGACATATGAACGTTGAGATTTTTATTGTAGCTCATAGTGTGTTCTACTACTTAATTCTTTGTTGTGGTATGTTACTATTGTTTTATTTGGTGTAGTTTGGAGACATTTTTACATGCACATTTTTTTCAGACTAAAGGGAAACTGTATAAGTCGGTGTTTTTCATATTATCTTATTATATTACTGTCAGTTACTGTCAGATGCAATTATGACTTTTTGGAAACAATAAAAGCTTTAAGGTGTGTATGCATTGAGGTGCAAGTCTGTAGAAGAGAGTCTGATTATGTGTTGCAGCTAATTCTGTAATTCAGTTTTGCCTTGTCAAAAAATGCGATATCCACAACTAGGAGCTTCCTAGTACAAATGACACTACTTTTGTCATTCATGTGTATGCATTTATCATTACAGGTATCTACTCCTAGATAGCCACTATGTAAAATAATGGATATCTGTAAATGAATGATGAGTAGTACTAAATCCAAATTCACCCGAATTAAATATATCTGTATATACCTTTTTCAGATATCTGAAATTAAGTTGCAACTAGGTAAAATTCATTTGTAGGTATCTATATCTGGAGTTATAACTAGTCAAAATGTAATTGTAGATATTTATTATCAATATGTAGATATCTTGATCTGACTTTGATTACAGATATGTAACTTTTGTTTCTCCTGTAGTCAGATTATAACTACAGATATCTTGAATTACAGTTTTGACTGCAGCAATATGACGTTAGTTAGAAACATCACGCATTACGTTATATCTGTAACTTTCATTATGCCTAGACATACAGTGTGTGAGGATTTGAATCACATTTCAGTGAAATATTTTACAGATTTCTCTAATTCCACTGCACCTTTAGTCAATATGTTTTTTCAACTAATCTTAGTTACGTTACAGATATCTTGAATGAAAGATGAAATTGTTCAAAATATAATCATGACTAGTCAAAAAAGACTATAAGAATGTCAATATCTATCCTCTAAATATTAAAATGGCTTGTCCGACAAATATTCAAGCTCCCAATACCAATCGCATGACTTTTCGTCCATGACTTTTACTCCCTGTGCATTTCCTCTGTTTTAAAATATCCGATTGAAATGTCTACATCAGATTTAGTGAGTGGCAGAAACTGTGGTTCAGACGGTTCCTTCAGGATAAACATGAATAAGTCTGGTTGTCCGCTGACTTTTGTTGTTCATTGACATTTGCTTCAGATGCTTTTTTCCCCGCAGGGTGACGTGACTTTTCCTCTAGCTCCACCACCACCATGTCACCATTTCAATTAGCAAACGTTAGCATTCTAACGCTAAACCGCGACGTGAGCGTCGCAAACGTGTTGACATTGTCATTCGGATGCACGTTGTGGTGCTGACATAAGCACTTAGGCTCAGCCCTGCAGAGACTCTTCATTAGCTGTGTTTTTTCTGCAGCTCGCTGGAGTAAAATAATGCAGAGGAACAAGTAGACCTGAAGTAACTGCTCATAGGCGGCGTGATTCATGCTCAGCAGTTCAGACATGTTGCTCTGATTTTTTCGGGGACAAATGTGATACTTTTCGTACATGAGCATAGCAGGATTGTAGTGATTTCATTTTTTCATTTCGCTCACTACTGCATTATTGATGGGTGTGCAACAGCAGATTTATTTAAAGCAAGATGTGTTACTCCTAAGCAAAAAAAATGGTTTTCTCATATTTTGTCATTTGTGCACATTGTGATTTACATTTTGACCTGCAGGCATGAAACAGCTTAAAGGTCTCATATTGTAGAAAGTGATATGTTCATATCTTTTTGATTATAAGAAGGTGTCAGTGTTATATGAATAATGTCCCACTTTTCAAAAATCCATCAAAACATCTGTGAAGTTGTGATGTCATAAGGTGACCTGACCATGTCAAAAGATTTAAAACTATATTTCTGGTACCACAAATATATCTTGTTAGGGACCATACTTCCATTTATGAATCTTCAGTTATGGGGTCATGGTATTCAGACTCAATTTTATTTTCTTTATACATTACCTATATATTATTTGAATTAATTTGAAAAAATTGGATATTGGAGAAATTCAGACGTCTGATTCAGGCTTAATATTTTTTCATTTAGTAACCTAAAGTAATTAATTATCTTTAAAGGGGCCTTATTCTGAATAAAATATTTTTTTCATGCCAACATACAATAAGTGAAATAAACCACATAATTACTTAAACACAAGAAATTTTGAATTTCTTAAAATAACTGTGATGTCACAACAGGAGTCAAAGTTAATAGTAACCGTCATCCATGTATACTTCCTCCCCATTTCCTGAGCTCTTGTACTTTTATTCTCTTTATACGACTGATCCGTGAATGGGTCTGAGGGGTGGGGCTAATCCAACAGCACTCAGCCAATCAGGAGAGAGTGGGCGTTAGGGAGGGGAGGGGCACATGTATTGTTGCTACAGGTCTATTTAGGTGCTTTAAGATAATAAAAATAAACTAATTATATGTGAAGTTAACATATTAAACTGGAAAAATGGTAATATATATATATATATATATATATATATATATATATATATATATATATATATAATTGTTTTCAGACACTAGCTGTAAACCTTGTTTTTTGTTAGCTGTTCCTAATGCAACAGGATCTTTCTTATTAGATCACAGTTTAGAATCCTCATTCTTCTTTCGGTAATACAGAAAATAAACAGTTTGATTTGCATCCCGACAAACATAACCTACATATATGTTGTCTTCTACAGAAACGGCAGGTGACGTTTGTTCTTTCTGTTTGTTTCTGTGTCCAAACTGAATATTTATTCTGAATAATTCATAGAGCTTGTGTCGTGTCGTGACGTGTAGCATGTTTGCCGTGAATCTCAGCACAGTTCCTAACTAGGTCAAAGCTTGTCTCTCAGCGTCATCAAAACCGTCCTCAGGCATCACCAAGAATAACAACTTTATACACAAGCTGTTCAGAATCGTTTGGGGTGCCACTGGCCGAGTGGTTAACGAGGAGTTAACTTCTGGATTCACCATTCCCTCCTCCAGTGAACTTCTCAATGGCCGACGTGTTCGACTGTGTGTAACTGTGATCAATTAGGTTTCAACACGACTGAAGCCGCCTATTTATTTATTACTGAATAATTGATGCTATTAATTATTTGTGTTTCTAACATCATCGTTGCCTTATTATTACTCTCACCACCACTAATTCCATTCAATACTAATATCCTTTATATTAGCGTACAACTATATCATATATATTCTAAGAAAGAGAGAAAAGGGGAGTACAAAAAATAAACTTGTATAATAAAAAAAAAAATAGTTGCGTGATTGGTAAAACAGAAAATATAATGTTTGATAGTGAGTGACACATGTTTCATGAGGATTATAATAAAAGTGAAGTAAAACTTTGCTGTGAAATCTGCCGTTATTGTACTGTCAATAAATATCAAAGTAGATGTATGTATATTGTTAATAGTAATTCACAGAAATATTACTGTAAAAAAATCACAGTAGTCTGAGTTATTGTATTATAATAAAGTTAACCACCTAATACTGTACATACAACTGAAATCACTGTATTAATTGATTTTTTAAAAATTTTACAGCTAATCACCCATTTCTGTAAAGACAATAAAAATCACTGGATTTATTGATTTTTATTTTACAGTAAAGACAAAATAAAAAAAAATACTTACACTGTTAAAAATATTTACATTAACTTTCAGGATAATTGCATTCAGGTACTTACTGTACCCAATGTAAAGGTGACGGTTTTACAGTGTAGAGTGAGTTTTATTACTATACACTGCGTAGTTGTTATTTAGTTGTGCCAAACAGGAAAATAATTAAATAGATAATCAAACAAAAGCAAAGGAAGACACTCAAACTACCAATAACACGTTGGCGGTGAAAAACATCAGCACACTCGTGTGAATTAAAGTCACCTCTCTAGGTTATACCCATTGCTCATAAGAGATGCAGATTATGAATTTCTTTCCCATGTGTTGAGTGCATTTCACATTGCATTAACATCACACTAATGCTCTGGATGGTTGCAGTTGAATTAATAATGAAATGCAACGCGAGCGTCAGAGCTCCCTGCACAGCACAGCTGCAGCTCTGCTTTTAAAGGCTTATGATAAGAAACTGCATCACACGTAAAACTAAATATACACCTTTATTAAAACGAATGCAGTTCCCTATGTAGTGAAACCTTCTATGATTTTTAAACACATTTACGTGGCTGGTTTTAAACCCCACGGTGCCTTAATTGTGCTGTTTCTATATTCTGTGCGATTGAAGTCCTTTAGGTAGTTTGGATAATGGTTCAGCCCATGTACAATTATACTGTCTCATTATCTTCTTTGGAGAAATAGAACTTTTGACTTCATTTAAATGTAAGACACCCTCACCCTGCTATCTTTACATTCTGCATAATTGCCTTGAGTTATCTTTTTTTTCCATTTTGCATGTCTTCATATGTTTGCATGGCATGTATTTTTTCACAGTAGATATTTTGTTCTATTAATAAGCTACAACCTGCCCTCATGCCGATGTAGTTTAACATCTGTGTGGGTCGGTTGTCAAACAGCATTGACAATTGCAGCCGTGTTCCCTCCGGCTGCCAAACTCCCTGTCAAATTGACTTGAAGCAATACTGTAATAAAGGATTTCACAATGCAAATGTTTGGCAGGAGAAGAGAAAACAGAATTTATGCTTGGAGCCGGATTGTTTCAATATGTTCTTGCAGGATATCTGAACAAATCAAATTCACATGTCGCATCATTCTAAACTGGGGCCTTGCAAAGTATTTTATGTAATAGCAAAGTGTCACTAAAATCCACTTGAATCAAGAGTAAATTTAAACGAACTAACATTGACAACAGTGTTTTAAACATGCAGACCGATGTTGGCTCAGATCTGGGACCCTGAGACGTAACCTGTTGTAGGTCATGTACGTCAAAGTCAAAGTTGTAAAAAAAACATTTTTTCCAACTAAATTTCGATAAAAAGATACCCTTCATATTTCTACTTAATTACTGCTTAAATGATCAATCTAATCTTGAGGGTCATTGGTTGGTTTGTCTGTTCTGGGCAACTACAGAAACCCTAACCCTGCCTAGAATATCAGGATAAATCAATCAGAGGCGGAGTAGAAGCCACGCCCCTTATAGGAATAAAGCCCCGCCCCCACTATACCAAAGCCACGCCCACTCCCCCACTGTCTTGCAGCCTCACAGGGTCATGGTAGGATTCTTAAATTCTTGACAAACTTAGTAATAAAAACACAAAAATCCTTATCTTTTATTGGATTATATTCTATTTATAATATACTATATTATGAATTAATAGAAAAACCTATACTTGTTGAATACAACCAGCACAGAAAAGAATACAAAAGTTGGGTCTGTGGGGGCAGGTGCAGGATTTCACCACCAGGTGGCGCCTGTTTGTGGGTGTGGTCCATTCACTGCAATGTTACCCAACAACAACAAATTCAAAACAATCCAGAAACAAGGATTTCTTCTGGATCATTACGAACATGTAATCATCTATTCTTGGTACTATGTGTCCAACATTTAATGAAAATTTGACGAAAATCGTGCTACCAAACAGACAGACCTCCTTGATAAAGGTAATAATTTAATATTTCATTCCTGGCAAGTCTAGATGCTGTTAAATCGTACACACTCTAACATTACCTTTACATTACTAGTGTTTTTCCAGCTCTAAATGCTGCTCTGTGAGGCTTTCTGGTGTTTTAGTTAATATCTGCTGTTGTCACAGTGGTCACCATTAGGAATATAAGAAACTCAATATGAAGTCAAGACTCCTGTAAATCACAGTCTTTCTTCCCGTATCACCACTTTTTATTTTGTCTTTTGAAAAAAAAGCCATATATGCTTTTATTTTTTTTTTAGCTTCTATGTGAACAGAGCAACAAAAAAACGCCCCAGTAGAGTCACTGCTGTTTGAGAGGTTCACATATCCTGCAGAATTAAGTTTAAAGGAGTCTTAATGACCACAGGAAGATTTGTCTGAGGAGCAGTAACTGCGCACAAAGACTTAATCTGTCTCCATGTAACTGCGATGTGTAGAACAATTTAATAATTCATGTATAATAGATATTGAGTGGCACGCCTGGTGTGGTACAGCGTTTATTAGATGTGTTGTATCAGCCACAAACTGCACACAGTCGCTGCTTCAAATGCTAAATTTGCTTAACATGACATTTTAATTTGTGGATGTTCGTTTTTTAAAAGGAAGGAAACGGGATCATTAATGCCTCATTACGTATTTATGTTACTATTCGTGTAAATATTCATGTTCTGAATAAATAACAGTGGCGTACATTCTCCTGTTGAAATGTAGATTATAGTTGCATGAATATTTGATGCCGGGCTCTCATCGCTAAGTTTATTTGCAAAACTGCTCTGTGCTTTGCTGACACAAGCGAGGGAGTCCCATATGAGATCAGAGAAAATTGAGGGATTCTTCTTTTTTTAATTCCTGAGAACAATTATTGCGAGCAGCTACATGCACACACACAGGTGCAACACGAACTCAGGTTTTCACAATCAGCGCTACAAGTGTAATTTACCCTGAAAATTCCAGCTGTGGAACAGGATGTCAGATCGAGAGCCGACCTCCCCGAGGACTTGACCAGTTAGTTTTGTTATTAAACCGCTCTTTACCGGTCAGTCCAGAGGTCTCTGGGTAAAAACGTCTTGTTTGTAATGCAACCTTGTTTAATGGCCTGCCTGACAGAATGTAATTAGAGCGCGCGCCGCTTTCCTCGGGTTCGCCCGTTAGTTCCGCGGGCAGATCCATAGCCAGATCCCCAAAGTCCTGCTGGCTAATGAACCCGCTCCTGCCGGGTCTATTGATGGCCGCCGCCTTTCTGGAAGATCATTATTAGAGAGAATTCCACAGGATGGCTGAAATAGCATTATGCATGAGCTCATTGCTCGGCATCATCTGTTTTCCCGCGTCTTGGAAACAACGGCACACGGCGTTGATTGTATATAACGAGCCATCGGTGAAGTGCATGAAGTTAATTCCCTCATTAGCACGACAGAGCAAATACTTCATTCGTGTTATGATTTGTTATTAATTTTGTAATTCAATTCGCAGTCAGCATGATGCTAAACAGTGTCGTAATACGCACATCATCAACAGGCCAGAGCAGAGGAATCCAGATTTTAATTGTGTTGATTGAGTGAATTTAATAAAATGATTAAAACAGCAATAACAGTGATTAATGATGTATTAAAAGAGCAATAATAATATAACACTGCACATCTGTACTAACCAGTCACGGGAGAAGAATTTAGATCCTTTACTTAAGTAAAAGTACTAATATAATACCACAAAATACTACACTACTTCCATAATACATACCTATTATATGTGTATACTTATGTATAGTAAACAGTGTATGCATATACTTTTATGGTTTATATACAATATGTTCTTAGAGTAGTCATTATGCAGTAAAAAATCATTTTTATTATTGTATTTTATTGCTGTAGATAAGTTTAATTGAGGTTGAGCTCGTTTTACTACGTTACATGCTGTTGGTTAGTTGATTCTGTAAAATAGTCATGGCCTGTGTGTTGGTGTCCTCTGAGAACCACAAAGTTAACTTTTCATGATGAATCCAAGAGGGGTTTAAAATAAAATATTCAGCAGAAAAAGTAGGAAAATATTCCCAACCCATAAAGGAATAAATTACATGGATTTTAATCTAAAAAAGTAACTAAAGCTGTTAGCTGTGGATAAAAAGGTGCAATATTTCCTCTAAAATGTAGATAAATACAAATGTATTATATACATATATATATTTTGTATTAATATTTACCTACAGTACTTGATTAATTGCATTTAGTTACTGTTTACCAATGATATTTATAATCATAAATCAGAGTATAAAACTACATATAATAACGCTGTACTGTATAAGCTTTCCAACACATACACTAGTATACTGGAAAATAACATGTGATGATAATACAATTAACCTTTATTCACATAGCAAAATCCATATAAAAAGATGCTGTACAATGTCATAAAATCATAAAACTTAAAATATTAAAGGTACAGTGTGTCGCTTCCGGCAGCATCGAGTGCTGAGTTTGCAGATTTGAACCAATAAAGAAGCCCCCCCCCCATGGAAGAAGAAAACTTCTCATGGCCCCCATGTGACTATAAATAGAATCATTTGTCTTTAAAATTGTTATAAGTATCTCTGCATAACACTGTGTCCTTATTAACGTATGAGAATAAAAAAAGAAAGAAATATGGAGCAACTTACAACAAAGAATAGCTTTATTAACTAACAGAAAAGATTTAAAGTGAATCTGAAATTAAAAAATAAAAGAAATCTTTAAACATTTTTTACTGACCATGTCAAACCATATGATACTAAAAATAAAACTACATAAAATGGTCTTATCAGTGATTGTGGTGTAATGTCTTTAATTTCTCTGTCTCCAACATTTCAGACTCAGTAACACACCGGTCTTTCACAGTGAACCAAGCGCTACAGACGCTTCGTCATATTTCCTCGTCTTAGCTTTGGGAGACTTTCGTTTGTCTCTTTATCTCCGTCTCTCTCTGTCTGTCTTCTCATCCCTGTTAAATATGTTTTCATGGTGTCACTTGGTGTCTACACTTCATACTCATACTCTGTGCTGTATGCTCCCTGTACACACACTGACAATGAGAGCGCCATTGCCCCCTAATGTAGTGGAGGTGCAACTGCACTTTATTCTAGTACCCCACTATTTAGGAACCACTGCCATATGGCAATGCTATGCAAATTTTGTTGAATCAGGCTCTTTCTCTTGAATATTTTATAAGTTCCCTGCAACAATTTTGCAATGGAAGTTCAGAAGATCTTTGTCATTCCATGTATGTTGTATGTTTTATATCACCCATGCAAACATTTCAATGTTGTAGATGATAGAAACTGCTCCTCACATATTCACCTGTGGCTGATGATGAGTAATTGATAGGTTATCCGTGCTGAAAGGTGACGGACATGTCATTGTATCTGCAGCAACAAGCCCACTAACTTCCCATTCATGTATTGTTGCAGGCTTCCTACCCCAGGCTGGTGAATATCAGTGGTTTGTTTGTTGTACTGATTCTGTGTTTGCCCAGCGGCCAGATGCTGAAGATAGATAGTGAAACGGAGCGCGGCATGACCCGAATTCTATTGATTCTGACGGTACAGGGGGGGGGTCTCTCAGATAAGGCCCCCGTTCTGAGACAGTCGTATTTGCTGGATTCAACCCTGTGCATTTGCATCCCAGCTGCTTTCAGCTCTGAACATCTTGTGCACATCATGAATCAGCAGCGGGTGGAGGCGAAAACAAACACAGTTCGATTCCAAGCGAGTAAGACGTTGATTCGATTTCGGGACACATATTAACCAAAGTCGTCAGGCGACATCAAGTAATTACATTATTTATGTAATATGAGGAAAATATGAGTGAATTTATGTTTTTGGCCCAAGGCGTGTGAGTCAGACTGTTCAGTCAAATGGTAAAATGTCAGCTAGATGGATTTATTCGTCCCGGCGTGTAATGATTCCAATAAACGACTATTTCTGCTTCCTTCCAATTCAAAACCAATGTTTTTCTAGGGGGAGAAAAATCACTCGCTTCTTAAAATAGCTTCAGTTCTACAACCAGTCTTTAAATTGGTTAAACCGTTGAAAAATTACAATAATTTGCAATAATTTAATTTAGATTTTATTTTTGGGCAACTCATAATGAATCTGAATCTGTATCTGTGTATAACAGTGGTGGAGAAGTCAAAGTAAAGGGGTCTAAAAATACTCAACAAGTAAAAATCATGAATTTAGGATGTTACTTGAGTAATAATACACAAATTATTACTATTGTGCAGCTAATTTTATGACATTCTTACATGTTAGAGTATTTTGTGTGTAATGTGGAGCCAATTTTATATACCTTGGGTAGATTAATACTGTAGTTCTACATTATAATGTATATGTGTATGCCATTTGTTTTACAACAATAATCCACTTTTTACACGAAAGGTTTGAAAAGTAGTAAAGTGAAAGTATAAACCAGGTCCAAACAGAAATACTTTAGAAGTAAAGTACAAGTACTTCACAATCAGTGGCGTGTACAATTGTTGAAAAATGTGTGCGGAAGTTCCCTCTAGCCTAAACACATAATAAAGTGCCATCTAACAGCCAAACTGTGTGCTAAAGTGCCCTCATGCCAGCAAAAAAACATGTTAAGTGCCCTTTAGGAGCCAAAACGTGCTAACGTGCCCTCTATGGAACTAAAATGTAAGCTAGAGTGCGTTCAAGGCGGTAGCGGCAGCTAAAACAATGTTAAAGTGCCCATTAGGAGCCAAAACATGTGCTAACGTGCCCTCTAGAGAACTAAAAGTCACGGTAAAGTGCCCTCATGATAACTCAAAATATGCTAAAGTGCCCTCTTTGGAACTTAAAGGCATGCTGAACTGCCCTTCTGGTAGCTAGAAACATGTTAAAGTGCCCTTCAGGAGCCAAAATGTGTGCTAAAGTAAATTCTAAGAGCCATAATGCCTGGGAACTGAAAGCATGCTAGTCCCTCTTGGGAACTAAAAATATTCTGAAATCTCCTCTTTGGATGTAAGGCATGCTAGAGTGCCCTCTTGGGAACTAAAATGTATGCTAGAGTGCGCTCAAGGCAGCTAAAAATGTTAAGGTGCCCATTAGGAGCCAAAACATGTGCTAACGTGCCACTTAGGGAACTAAAAGTCATGTTAAAGTGCCCTCTTGGTAACTCAAAATATGCTAAAGTGCCCTCCTGGCAGCTACAAACATGTTAAAGTGCCCTTCAGGAGACAAAATGTGTGGGAAATAAAGACATGCTAAAGTGCCCTTCAGGAGACAAAATGTGTGGGAACTAAAGACATGCTAAAGTGCCCTCTTGGGGACTAAAATGTATGCTAGAATGCACTCAAGACAGACAAACTGTGTGCTGAAGTGCCCCCATTGCAGCTACAAAAATGTTAAAGTGCCCATTAGGAGCCAAAACATGTACTAATGTGCTACTTAGGGAACTAAAAGTCATGTTAAAGTGCCCTCTTGGTAACTCAAAATATGCTAAAGTGCCCTCTTTGGAACTTAAAGGCATGCTGAACTGCATTCTGGTAGCTACAAACATGTTAAAGTGCCCTTCAGGAGCCAAGATGTGTGCTAAAGTAAAATCTAAGAGCCATAATGTGTGGGAACTGAAAGTATGCTAAAGTGCCCTCAATGGAATTAAAAATATGTTGAAATCTCCTCTTTGGATGTAAGGCATGCTAGAGTGCCCTCTTTGGAACTAAAACATATGCTAGATTGCACTCAAGGCAGCCAAACTGTGTGCTAAAGTGCCCCCATGGCAGCTACAAAAATGTTAAAGTGCCCATTAGGAGCCAAAACATGTGCTAACGTGCCACTTAGGGAACTAAAAGTCATGTTAAAGTGCCCTCTTGGTAACTCAAAATATGCTATAGTGCACTCCTGGTGGCTACAAACATGTTAAAATGCCCTTCAGGAGACAAAATGTGTGGGAACTAAAGACATGCTAAAGTGCCCTCTTGGGAACTAAATTGTATGCTAGAGTGCACTCAAGGCAGACAAACTGTGTGCTAAAGTGCCCCCATTGCAGCTACAAAAATGTTAAAGTGCCCATTAGGAGCCAAAACATGTGCTAACGTGCTACTTAGGGAACTAAAAGTCATGTTAAAGTGCCCTCTTGGTAACTCAAAATATGCTAAAGTGCCCTCTTTGGAACTTAAAGGCATGCTGAACTGCCCTTCTGGTAGCTACAAACATGTTAAAGTGCCCTTCAGGAGCCAAACTGTGTGCTAAAGTGCCCTCATGGCAGCTAAAAAATGTTAAAGTGCCCATTAGGAGCCAAAACATGTGCTAACGTGCCCTCTAGGGAACTAAAGGTCATGTTAAAGTGCCCTCTTTGGAAGTTAAAGGCATGCTAAAGTGCTAAAGCTACAAACATGTTAAAGTGCCCTTCAGGAGACAAAATGTGTGGAAACTAAAGGCATGCTAAAGTGCCCTCTTGGGAACTAAAACATATGCTAGAGTGTGCTAAAGGCAGACAAACTGTGTGCTGAAGTGTCCTCTTGGGGGTTAAAAAGCATGTTAAAGTGCCCTCTTCAGTTGCAAAGATGCTATACCTTTTTTCCCTTCTCACCTCTTTCCTTTAAAACGTCTGTGACCACCACTGCTCACAGTTGTGCTTGACTAAATATAGTATATTTATATTTAGACACATCCCACCACTGGTAAGAAATAGAAATCATTTCTTGACCTTCATGGACCAATATAAGGAGAATAAACATTTTTTTTTCTTTTGTTTGAAATCTGCAAACACAAACGTCCCCTTGGTCCACAGGTGCTGCAGATGTACCTTCCTTTCTGCGGCATCGCCATCTCCAACGCTCAACTCTTCGCCGCCTCGCGCAAGGAGTACGACCGGAGTCGGGTAAGAGCGAGCAGGATAATAACCCCCCACCCCCGATCCCTAGGATCAGCATTACTTATCCCCCCCCCCGATGCTGACATTGAGGCAGAGTATTGATCAGCAGCAGCCCACTAACTGCCTCTGCAGCGGGATCACAGCAACATGCAGCCCTGCATGGGGGGGTGGTACTGTAGGTCTATATCCAGATAGGGCCCGGGCCGTGAGCTAAATCTCCCAGGAAATGGTAAGAGACGCACTAATTCGTGTCACACATTGATCTGTGATGGAAGAGAACATAATGAGAACACAGTTCAGTGAACAGACGAGAGAAACGAGCAGAGCTCCCTCCGCTCGGTTTGATTTTTATGGACGATTCCTAAATTGGTTCAGATGGAGGGGCCTAATTTACTTTTAAAGGGGAAAGCTATTTATGTCACTTCATCAGGTTGGTTTACAGTTTAAAGGGTTAATGCTAATAATCGTCATGTGACAGCCGATCTCTTTGGGGTTTCAGTGGCGTCATTTCACGTTTTGAGCATTAAGGTTATAAAAATTGGAAAATTATAAATGTATATGCACCAATCTTGGGTAAAATTAAGAAGCTATAGACTATTAATAATGACTTTTAATGCATATCAACTACTCACCAATTGCAAATTAATCACCTTTACATTTGAAGAGATATTCTTCAAATTTTAACACTCTTATTATGTATGTGGACAAATATGCTAAAAAAATATGTTGAATCCACACACACCAAATGAGCTTAAGTCATATTGACGTGTTAAGTTTAACATTTAATGAGTAAAATGAGTCTAACCTGTAAATGAAGTGATACACAACCAGGACTGAGATGTTTTCTCCTCATTTTTCCTGGTGTTAGTGGCATTAATTACCTTTAATTGCGCTGATTATAATTAAAAATGTCTCTGCTATAGTCCAGGTAAGGCGAGTGTCGTAACTTAAAACACCCAAATGACATCTCTGGTCGTCTCCACTGTTTGTTTTGTGGGTTTTGCAGCAGTTTGTGGTTCAGTTTGACGTCTTTTTCTGCCATTTTTTCCCCCCCGATGGTCTCCAGGCGCTTTTGGAGGTGGTCAACGACCTGTTTGAGGAGCAGACGGACCTGGAGAAGATCGTGAGGAAGATCATGCACCGCGCGCAGACGCTGCTGAAGTGCGAGCGCTGCTCCGTCCAGTTGCTGGAGGACATCGAGTCGCCGGTACTGGTTGTTCTGCCTGTCTGTATTTATCTGTACATACAGGCCACGCAAACTTTAAAACGATTTCCTGCCTTTTTTTTTTTAAATCTCTCTCAGGTGGTGAAGTTCACCAAGTCGTTTGAGCTGCTGTCGCCTAAATGCAGCGCCGACACTGAAAGCAGGTATGTTTATTCATGTGGCTTCTGTTTTTGATTTGAGGGCGACAAACAGCGAAATGCTGCAAACACAGAAATGATGCAGAAGCAGAAACACACAAATGCATAATACAAATGCAACAATAACAAAAATATGCCAAAAAACACTAAAGCCAGGCAATGAATTGATGCTAATAACATATAGAAATGTAGAGTCATACAATCATATTATATTGTGCATTCCTACTAGCACAAGTTCTTCAATCATCTGGGGATTCTAAAAGTAAAGTTGATGCATGGACAGTGGTGTTAACAAACAGGAGACAAAAAAACTAGTTGATTATGTACAGTTGCTGCGATCTTTGAAATGCTGCAAATACAGAAATGATGCAAAGCTAAAAACATGCAAATGTATAAGACAAATGCAGGAAAAAAAACACTACAGGAAAATAATGCTGCAGAAGTAAAGATTTTTTTAACCTATGAAAAAATGTCGTGATCTGGCTCTGTTGCCATGGAAACATGACGCTCTGCTCACTGTGTTCCAACCCGACGTGTTTATGCAAAAAAGCTTTAAAATGAAACAAAAGCAAGTGATCTGCACCACGTTCAAGGTTCCCACACACATTAATTAATAAAACCAATTATGGGAAACATGGAAAATGTAGTTCCTATTTGTCTCTTTTATACATTTTCACCTAATAACCACGTCTCCACCTGTGCAGAGCCTCGTTTAAATCAATGTCTCTTTATCTCCATCAAAGACAAAAATAAGGGACGTATAGAACTGAGCTACTCTGCAGTCTGTGGGAGTAATATGCTGATCCTGAACAGAAGCTGCTGTAGGAACCCGGCTTAATTGGGTTTTGAGAATCCGCTCCACTGCTAGGTATGGCTGAGTGGAGGGAAAAAAGACGACTTAATACCCTGTGGGATGTTTACGGATGAAAAAACAGACACTGAAAGCAAGACTAACTCTTCTTGGACTCATGCACATGTCATAACTGATACGGGCACTTTAACACACCAGTGGTGATTGGAACAATACCTAAAAAATACAGAAAAATATCATAATGCAAGAAATTCCAATATTTTCCTTCTCAGTATTTAATGCTACCCTACGTGTATTTGCCATGTTTAATGTTACTTCCATTTAATTAAATACTTCTCAATATTTAATGAAGGTAAATTTCAGTGTGTTCTGTCTGACTGTAGATGGACGACTGTAATTAAGCCGCAGAGCAACTTAATATGAGAAATGTCTATTTTCTCCGTTCAGTCACATCCATCACTCACATTTTAAAAATGGATTTACAGATATGAATTTTAAGCTATAAATATTCTGTGTTCTTGTATTATAATGGAAACTATTGCATTAGGAAGCAGAATCAACTCTGAAAAAAGGAAGATGTTGGATTATTTTATCTAAAATTTGGTGAAAAAATTAGTTTTAAAACATTTTTGTCATTATTATTAATATTAGTACTAGTAGTAGTAGTAATAGTAGAAGTATTAGTAACAGTAATAGCAGCAGCAGTAGAAGTAGTAACAGTGGTATTAGCAGTAGTATTAGTAGTCGTAGCAATAGCAGCAGTAGTAGTACTCGTAGTAGTAGTAGTAATAGCAGTAATAATAGTAGTAGTAGTAGAAGTAGCAATAGCAGTAGTAATAATATTTATAGTAGTAGTAGTAGTATTAATAATAGTATTAGCTGTAGTAATAGCAATAGCAAAAGTAGTAGTAGTAGTAGTAATAGTAATAACAGTAGCAATCGTAGTAGCAAAACAGTAATATTATTATTAGTAGTAGTACAAGTAGTAATAGCAGTAGTATTATATGTAGTATTAATAGTAGTAGCTGTGTTATGTTAGTTACTGTTTATCAGAGCTTTAGTGATGATTGTCTCATATATTGAAATTGTAAAAATATAATGAAGTTAAATCATAAAAAAATTACAATAAACACCCATAGAATGAGGAGAAGTGATAAATTAGTGATAAAATAAATGCTTTTTTATTTTTCTGTCAGGACACAGTCTCTTACGGGCTGAGATTCTTCTTGTGTCTCACATGAAATGAGACAGTTTGGGGCTTTTTTCACGACAATCTGAACCGACACGAGTGCATCATCTCAGCGATGACACGATTCCTCCTAAAGGTTCATGTCTGAATAACAAGGGCAGCCGTGCAAGATCTATGCGTGTAATTAAGTGAATGAATTCGGTGTCAAAAGGCGAGCGCACTGTAGGATTTCTAATGTGCCTCAGAATCCCCCGGCCGCCCCCACGTAGGGGGGGGGGTGATGTTGAGCCTGCACCTCTGTGGCGGCTAAAATGGCAGAAAAGAGACAGAAAACCGTAAAAGCATCAGAAGATCAAAGGGAAGGAGACAAAACATCTGAAACACTTTTATTCCAATCTTGAAAGACGAAAATTGAGCGATTTCCTGCTGCGTTTGACGGTTAAAAGTCAGAGATAAATGTGAATTGGGAGGTGTGTGTGTGTGTGTGTGTGTGTGTGTGTGTGTGTGGGTGGGGGGGTGTCAGGTGTTTCTGTGGAATGTGGGGGCGAAAGGACAATCACACAATTAACTTTTCATTACTTCATAAAGCTGCAGAAGAAGCTCGGTGATACCCAACGCATGAGAAGTTCATTAAATGCAAGTCAAGGAAGAAAAAAAAAACACCCTTCTGCAAGCTTTGCAGTTCACCTAAATGCATTAAAAAGGGGGATTTTTTAAAAAGGAAAAGGGAAAAGTTATGTTGTTTTGAGAATCGTCTCCCTGTCTTGCTCTCTGACCCCCCCCGAGTTTCAAAATCAGCATGGAGAAGTCGTCGTACTCCGACTGGCTGATCAACAACAGCATCGCCGAGCTGGTGGCGTCCACGGGGCTGCCCGTCAACATCAGCGACACCTACCAGGACCCCCGCTTCGACGCCGAGGTAACCGCCACGGGGGGTCATCCTGGGTCACGTGACCCAGATTAGGAGGATCTGAGTCGCCAACCTGTAGATGGACAACTGACTGTAATTAAGCCACAGAGCAACTTAATATGAGAAATGTCTATTTTCTTTATTTTCTGTTCAGTCACATCCATCACTCACATTTTTAAAATGAACTCATGGATATGAACTTTAAACTATAAATATTCTGTGTTCTTGTATTATAATGGAAATTAATGCATTAGAAAGTAGAATAAACTCAGAAAATATGACGAGTTGGATTATTTTAGCTTTAGTTTATTGGAAATGTCATTTTTAATACATTTTTGTCATTATTATTATTATTAGTAATAGTAGTAGTAACAAATAGTAGAAGTAATAGTAATAGTAATAGCAGCAGCAGCTGTAGTAGTAGCAATAGTAGTAGTATCAGTATTAATATTAATAATAGTAGTAGTAGTAATAGGATAAATAATAGTAATAGGAGTTGTAGTAATAGCAGTAGAAGAAGTAGTAGTAATAGCACTATTATTATTAGTAGGATAAATAATAGTAATGGTAGTTATAGCACCAGTAGTAAAAGTAGTAATAGCAGTAGAAAAAGTAGCAGTAGTGATAGCAGTATTACTATTATTATTACTGTTATTACAAGTAGTAGTAATAGCAGTATTATTATTAGTAGTAGTAGTACAAGTAATTGTAATAGCAGTAGTAATAGCGATAGTAGTATTAATAGTAGTAGTATTCTTATTCTATTATGCTAGTTACTGTTTACCAGAGCTTTAGTGATGATTGTCTCATATATTGAAATTGTAAAAATAAAATGAAGTTAAATGTATTTTTCTTTTTCTGTCAGGACACAGTGAAACCACCTGAGTTAATATAAACGCCTAGAGAGTTAATTTTAACACATCACTGTTCTGGTTTTACATCTGTAGTAGGTTTAAAGTTTCCTGAAGTCACACTAGAATGTTCAAAAAAGTCACTTTTATTCTTTAACGTCACACATGATTGAAAAGATTGATAAATACACTCCTGTTCAAAAATGTGGCGTTACTTCCACCTCATTTTTGCAAGAAAAGCATATTTTTAATACAGATAACATAAAACTAATCAAAAAATACACTCTATATTGAATACTATACATAATATACTCTACATGTTTGTTAATGTGATAAATGACTATTCTAGCTGCAAATGTTTTTAATGTAATATCTCCATAGGTGTATAGAGGCCTATTTCTCCAGTGTTCTAATGGTACATTGTGTTTGAAAATTGCATTAGAAGCTAATGGATGATTAGAAAACACATTAGCACAACTGAAAGAACTTTTAATGGTTGGATAGAGCATTCTTTATTATTTCAAGTAAAAAATAATAATTTCTAACCTTGTCAATGCCTCTTGATTATATTTCCTAGCATCTCCTATATCCTCAGGGTGGGAATTCTATACTTTTGGTCAATATTTTAACCAATTTGAACCAATTCTGATTTTAATCTCAACTCACAGGCATTTCACTAACTATTTTTAGAATGTGTAAATGTTTAACACTATATTAATTTCATCAGAGGCTGATCAGTGTTCTTTTAGTGTGCATTGTGATGCACTGTCGCTGTTTTTTTGCTGTAATATGATCATTCCCTCCCCAGGACGGACCTCCACCTCCCAGCTTCTTTACCTCCATCCAACCCCTCTGTTCTTTTCTGACTCTGAACCACTCATGTTCATCCTGTCTGTCTCATGTTTCTGTGCTTTCTGTATGTTCTATTTATTTATTACTGCCATATTAGCCAGGCCAGAGAGATGCCAGGTTAAATAAAAAAAAGACTGAGTAGGCGATTTTCTTATTTTATCATTAAAAAACTTGCAATAGGAAATGCATGGGACTGTATTATCTGTTTATAACATGTCCTTTCTGGTCTTTTTAGGCCGACCAGTTCTCGGACTTCCACATCCGCTCGGTGCTCTGTGTTCCCATATGGAACAGCAACCACCAGATCATCGGTGGGTGAACGCTCAGCTTCCTTTTAACCCTCCCTGAACTCGCTCTGGTGTATCCACACGCTTGCTGAAACATTAATGATATTAGAGGAGGTTAAGCATGTGTTGGGCTGAAGATGGAGTTCCCTTCTCCTCCTCCTCCTCCTTCTTCTTCTTCTTCTTCTCCTTTTTTTCTGCTCGTGTGCTCGTGTTGTTAAAGGCGCCGCGGGGCGACGCCGCGCTGACACGCTGATAAATCATTGATCCCTTGTCTGGATATTGCACGGAGGAGCAATGATAGCAGCTCCACTCGGTCCACTGAGGTCTGACGGAGGAGCTGATTAGATTTGTTTGAGTGCAGAGTCTGTAGTTTAGACCTGTGTAGGTGTGTGTGTGTGTGTGTGTGTTGTGTGCATACACGTGTTATTTTTATTATTATTTTGCATACATTTTTGCACAGTATGTGGGTTGTTGTAGAGAGGGAAGAAGAACAGGAAGAGTGAAAATGCATCTGTAGTAAAAAAAAAAACACACATTATGCAAACAAAGCAGCAGGAGATGAAATTATCAAGTTAAGGATTCATTTAGTTAGAAACTTAATGCAGATTTAGTTAAAAACTGAATGTTCCTGTGTCCTCTGTCAACGTTACAGCCAGCAAAATAAATAGTAATCTGATTATCAACAGTAATAAGGTTTAAGTATCAAATATGAGTAAGGTTCAATATTAGAAAAATGTTGTGAAATTCACTTTAATTAACTAAATTGGTACCACTAAGTGTTTTTTTTTTATAACAACAGGTGAGTTTCAGCTAAAAGATGTTTTGGTGTCGCTAACCTGTCAAACAGATTCATGTTTTGTGTTTTTTTGGTTTGATTGTATTTAATTCACTGAAAATCTAGAGGACAGAATCTGAGCTTTAAAGGCTCAATATGTAAGTTTTCTGCATTGAAATCACTAGAATTACTGTAAATTATCAAAAAATGGAAGAGTTTCAATTACTCACAGTTACCTGTGCAGGTGTAATTTCTGATAAATAACCACCTGTTCCAAATAAAAGCCCAGTCTTAATTTATTAAAAAATATATATTATGACATTTTGACAAAAGCTTGAAAAAATCAAAATTATTCGCCAATGGAGTAAGATAAATTCTACTCAATATTGGACTTATTGTACTAAATACAAGCTATGAGATAATATTCTAATAAGATTTCATTATTATGCAGTAAGAAAATGACCTGTTTCATGTTTAAGCACATTCAAGATCCTTTATTGTCATCATATACAGTGAAATTTCAATTGTTTTTGACCTCACATTCTGCATTAAAGACTCACTAAACTAAATAGAATCAGTAATGCAACTACCACTAACAATGCTGATAAAAACAAGTGTCCACTGAGGTCTGTGTTGAATAGTCGTAGTTTTATGGGTAAACGCTGTGTTTCCTCCTGTGTGGGTGGATATCTGACAGCAGATGGTGGCTCTGGTGCTTCCCGTCTACAACGTTCTCCTCGCTGTCGACGTTCTCCCGCGCCGACGATATCTGTTTTTTACCGCTTTCAACAAACTCGCCGGAGGGCGTTTCTGTTGACTCTGTGCATCTGTTGTACCAGCCAGGCGTGTGGCGTCTTTATGTTATTTATTTATTTTTCTTCCTATAGTGCATCTGTAGAAATAAACACGCATGGCACTGATACTATTTCACAGGAATCAAATACTAAATCATTGTGTGTAGGTTTTTCACCACCTCCAGGTCAGGTTTTTGTGGTCTTTTTGGGTCCTGGTTCCAGTAGCAATAGTCAAAGTAACTCAGATTTCCTGTAGCTCCTCCAGGCTTCTGAAATGAGATGTAAAATCACTCCTATCAGATGCCTGAATTCCTTTTTATACACAAAGAGCAGCGTTTTACTTAAATCTCTGAGCCCTTCACCCTCTTTGCTGTTGTTAACCTGGTGGAAGCAGGTAAAACACACTTAAAGGTACAGTGTGAAGTTTATAACGACATCTAGTGGTGAAGTTACAGAATGCAGCCAAGTTGCCGTCTCTAGAAACTCAATATAAGGTAATAAAACAAGTCTTATTTTTATTTATTTTAGTTTTCTTAAATTAAAAGATATCTGTGTATATTACCGTAAATTACCAAATAATGGCAGAGTTTACTGCCGAGTCCACTTTAAATGCTAGGTGAAGGTGTATATTTTGATAAGTAATCATCAATTCCAAATAAATGTAGAATCTTATTTAGTAAGATTTTATTTATTAGAAAAGAGATTTATTAAAAAAAATCAAGGTAGAAGACGTAAACACTGCATCCTCATCTATTTTTTTCTCCAGCTCCTCAGTCCCCTCATCACTGTTTAAATCAGTGGTTGGAAGGTAGAGGATATTTTATTTTACCTTTTTATTTTTACAACTTTTTATTTAAAGATTTTTCCTTTATCACATACGTGCAGTGAGTGAGAGAGGGAGAGAACATAAGGGGGGGAGGGGAGGATAAAAAGAAACAGCAACAACGATATAAACTTTATATTAAGAGATGTAGGAAAACAGTTAGCCAGAGCTAATGCTAACACGGAGCTAACGCGGAGCTAATGCTAATACGGAGCTAACGCTAACACGGAGCTAATGCTAACACGGGCCTAATGCTAATACGAAGTTTATGCTATTACATTATTATATAAACTTTATATGAAGAGATGTAGGTAAACAGTTAGCTAGTGCTAATGCTAACACGAAGCAAACGCTAACACGGAGCTAATGCTAACAAGGAGCTAATGCTCATACGGAGTTTATGCTATTACATTATTACATTATTGTGCGTGTGTTAGCTTTAGCTTCATGCTATCCTTTAATGTTATCCTTTAATGAGAATTTTCGTTTCCAAAGATCTGTATTTTGACATTTATCTGTCAAATTTCCTCAAAGTTCAATATCATATCTTCTGTAATCTAGCAGTGACTGACAAAACAAATATTTAGTTTATCATCATGTTCCACAAAAAAATGGAATAGTTATCTTATCTGGGAAATTGAGTTTATTTTAACCCATCTACTGGCAGATGATTTAGCTTATTTCATTTTTTCTCTTAATTTTTTGTCAATTTAATCTTTTTTTTTTTTTAAGAAAATGGTATTGTTGTTTTATAAGTTCAGACATAAAACCTCATAAGGAAGAGTCTGGGGGAACCAAATCTGGCAAAAACTAAATTAGGAACCACTGGTTTAAATAATGTTAAAGGACAAGTTCTCTGGTAATATAAATTAATTGTTAATCATCATGACATAATATTGAAAATTTCTGTGGTAAATTATGCAGAGAAAAACTCTGGAGAAGCATCTGCACACAACATTTAACTACAGTACTGTTATATTACTTAAGTAAAATGTTAGTTATACTGTAGCCATACTGGTTTACTAAAAGAATTTGAGTAAATTACCATCATTTGTAAGGTAGTCAAATTTTCAGACTGAAACAAATAAACACCCCAGCTTTATTGGGTCATTTACAGTATTTTGTATTTCTGCCAGATGCTGCTAAATTCCACTAAATCCTACACACTGTACCTTTAATTGGAGGCAGGTAATATGCACTTAAAGCCTTCCTGTCTGATTGATTCCATTGACATAATGAACTGTGTTAACAGGTGTCGCCCAGGTGCTGAACAGACTGGATGGGAAACCGTTCGATGATGACCAGCGTCTCTTTGAGGTTTGACCCCGTTTTTTTTGTTTTTTCTGTGTATTTTACAACCGGAAACTGTGGGAAGCAGTCAAGCATCTCATTTAGATTTTTCTTAATCCCTTTTTAGGCGTTTGTGATCTTTTGTGGCCTGGGAATCAACAACACCATCATGTACGACCAAGTGAAGAAGTCCTGGGCCAAGCAGTCTGTGGCTTTGGATGTAAGAACGGAATGAGTAAATGAATGAATGAAAAACACAAACTGAAAAGGAATAAGATAAGTTAACCCATTCTGATGAATTAATTCAAACCATCACACAGAAGTAATAATATATAACACAAAACATCATTAAAACATTAAGCTTCTCATATTTTTCTAAGCAAAAGTTTGAACCCCAAATTGATAATTTATCAAGATTGTTTCATCCATTTACACCATTCACAGAAATGCATTGATCTGTCATTTTAATCCTGGATTTTATTTTATCTAAATGTTGCTTTCACCAGAATTTATATCTACATCCCCTTTCTTAAACTTCTATTTTATATATATAATATTACTAGGACACGGATTGTCAGTGCTAGTTTATAGGCAAGGCAGTCAAAGTGCTTTACAAAAAACCTTAAAAGCATAATGATATAATATAATAACAGTTGCTTGAAAGGGGAATAATCTAAAATTTTAAATAAAAAAAACAATAACAATTAAAAATATAACATTAATTAAAATTAAATAGGATTATAATCTACTAAATCCTAATAATTGAAAGCTCTTAAGTAAATAAATAATCCATTTGGTGGTTTTCTGTAATTTGCTTTTGTTATTTTCCCTACAGCTCTCTTTTGGAAATAAATAATTGTAATAATATGACATTGCTTCCATCCAGCTTGCTTTTATCCACTCAAATATACAAATAGTATGCAAACCGTAAATGTGAGTTTTCGCTGCTCTTGTTTCTACTTTAGTCCTTTTTGTCCCTGAATGCTAAACGTGTTTAGTATGTATGTATCTACGCTCTTATTACATTCCCTTTTTTTTCCAAATCAACATATGCTCTATCCTGAAAACATCGGCCCAGAACTCCTAACAACGGCTAATACAAAATCTCTGGGGTCTCTGTGTTCGGCTCCTTTTTTTAGTCTCATATTTCCACAAGAACGTACGCATGACAAAAAGTGCTGATCTCTCTTTGTAGATAACCTTCCCACAAAGGTTTTATTGAAAATTAATGAGAGGCAGAGAAAAGCAATCCCTCATCTGCCCTGCAGCATGCAGCCGTTTTAGCACAACTCTACAGTATGTCCTTACCTTACTGGGGGGATCTTTCAGGTGTATTATGCTAGTTAGCACCACTCACTTTCTAAATAGGAACAGAGAGATTCTGCATTAAAGAGAGAGGCTGAGGAGAAGGAGCCGATATGTAGATGCATTTCCTCCTGGCAGCACTGAATAAACATGAGCGTTTATGATCAAATAAGCGGCTGCAGGCCCGTGCAGGGCCTTCCTCTCAGGGAATGATGGGAACGCGGCGATGTTTCCCGCGGGCAAATGTTTCAACAAAGACACTCACGCCGACAGCGGAGTGTTTTTGTGGTCTCGCTGTGTTTTTTAATGATTTGAAAAGTGTCACAGACGTCATTATTAGTATTCTTTTTTTTTACAGGTTCTCTCTTACCACGCCACTTGCTCCAAGACTGAAGTAGACAAATTCAAGGTAATTGGTATTTATCGTTTTTCTCTTCAGTCATATTTGGTGGTTGTGTTTTTTTATATATATATACCTCTGGGCTCTACTTAGATATTAAATTCACAATTCATGTGAGACACTGCTTGTTCTTCCTTTCTGTAAGAGAAGACAATACCTGATATATTGTGTTTTTCTCACTGTGAAACAAATGCAATGAATTGATCCGAAAAACATGTTGCTGTGTTGCCACAGGAGATTATTTTTCCTCCACTATACGGTGCATTTTGCAGCAATGTATTGTGATGTAATTATACATGATGTAGTTTTACATTACAATGCCCTTTTCTTTTTGTTAAACTCTACCTAAAACATTCCTACTTATAGTTCAGGTTGTCTCAAATTCCAGGAAAGTGGAAAGTTGCGTTAACAAACGGGAACAAAAAACGTATGTTACGTACCGTTGCTCAAACACAGAAATAATGCAAAACCAAAACCAAATGCAAAAAGCAAAAAAAAACGCTGCAGGAGAAAAATGCTGCAATCAGAAATGATGCAAAACCAAAAACACACACACAAACATGTAAAACAAATGCAAAAAAGCTGCAAATAATCCAAAGACGTGTTATTGTGGAAAAACTTAAAAATGTTTAAAAAAGCGATCCTTCAGGATATCATGTGGTGCGGATCAGATGTGAAAATTATCACTATTACTTAATTTTTAAGTTCTACTGTTCACATTAACACATCTTTGTCACGTCTTGTTTCCATGGCAACAGAAACAGATGGCAATTTTACAGAGTTTCTGTCTTGCAGTTGTTTTGGGGGTTTGTGTGTGTTTTTTTTGTATATTTGCAACATTTTTATTTTGCATTTATTTTCTAGGTTGTAAGTATTTGCATCTGCTTTCATTTTATTATTATTATTATTATTATTATGCATTTGTTTATGTGTTTGTGTGTTTTTGGTTTTGCAGCATTTCTGTGATTTATGTGATTTATTTATTTCTTCATTTACGTTCTCGCAGATTTTGGCCGTTTGTGGCATGTTTGTCCCTCCCAGCCACCGTAGTTACGTGTTCCAAAGCAGATGTGTAGTCCAGCCAGATGGATGAATCATGTCCTAATATGAGATAATACTTGATTTTAACCAAAAATAGTTTCGCTGCAAACTTGGTATTTTCTGTCAGTGAAATCGTCAGCTCTGTTTCTTTAAAATAAACCACGACTAGACCAAAATCATAACAGCTTTTAAATCCAAACTGGAAGAATAAATGGAAGAAATATTATCCCCCAGTTACCTTGAATATATTGTCTAATTGAAACAATTTGATAACCCATTATTACCTTCCAGAAGCACCCATATATTTTATCTGATGAGGATATTCTGTCCAAATATAATTTATCATAACACTCTGTTGTCTGGTGGTGCAGATTATTGCCATAATATAATCTAATTATCCTCCTACTAATGTAGACATCTAGACATTCTATTAAGTTAAATTAAGACTTATTAAAGAAAATATCAATATTAATTATGGTTGTAATACTCTTCCATTTAACAAAATTAAGATCCAAGGCAACAGATGATGCCTAAAAGTATTGTTTACAGGATGATAAAATCTCAGATATTTAATCCAGAAAGCATTGGGTTTGCCCAGGGGTCTTTTAATTAAGATATATTTTTCTAATTAAATAACAATCTCTCATTAACTTTAATGGGAAAGCAAAAATATCCATGGCGTCAGAAGGGGGATTATTAACAGCCTGTCTTCTGGAGTTAATTTTCCGAGTTCCTTCTGAAGAACTGCAGTGGCGGCGCCAGCATAAATACGGGAGTATTCCCCAATGAAAATAAACTAATTGTGGTGTTTGAAATGGATTACTCCAATCAATAGACAATCATTCTCTATGCATTATTTATTAAGATGAAAAAAAAATGAAAATATCTCCATTTTTAATTGGCGTGGCATTTCTGAAATATAGATATGACCTATTTTTCCCGTCACTTTCATGTGTAGGATTTTCCCCTGTGGCCACTATGGCGAGGCAGGAACCCTGCTTTCCTCCAGCGTGCCTGTGTGATCTCACAACCCCCTCATCCAGCAGCTCCTGCCTTTCCCCCCTTCTTTTATAACTGCTCTACATATGGAGCCTATATGGCGTGCAGCACTTGACTTGGGGATTTTTCGCTGGAGTGCAAATGGCAGCGGCAAAAAAAAAAAAAAAAAAAACCCCGGCTGACATTTTCGCAAAACCTGGGAGCTGTGAATTAAGAGACGGGACCTAGTGACCTGACAGGCAAACATTTGTGAGAGAAACATTGGGCTGTTAGAGAGGAGAAGAAGAAGATTCCTTGTAGTGAAAGTGTAACACAGATTTTTTTTATTAGAGGTGCATGTCATACAGCGTAAAATGGTTGTGTTATAAATGCTGACCAGAGGCAGGAAGGATTGACATTGTGCTCATTAGACCAGGCTGAGGATAGAAGACAAGGATCCTCCAGCATAAATACGGTTAATTGGATCATGTTGTTTTGTTTTTGTTTGAATAATGATGAAAAATGCTGTTGATTGTTACCACTGCAGAACTGCGTTTCTCACCAAGCTGTAAAAGTCAACAGAATTCTTTGGTTAAGTTCCCTCGTTAATCTTAAGCCTCCGAATGAGTCCTCAGAGTCTTAATTAGCATGTCTCCGTATTTTCATGTATCATCTGAAAATGGCACAGCATCCTCTGACCTCTCCATCCTCCTCTGTTTTATTTATTTATTTTTTTGAAACGATGGAACAGGCTGCTAACATTCCCCTGGTTTGTGAACTGGGCATCGATATGCTCTCTTTTGACGATTTCTCTCTGGACGTGGACGCCATGATAACGGCGGTCCTGAGGATGTTTATAGAGTTGGGAATGGTACCGAAATTCAAGATTGACTATGAGGTGAGACCACTGATTTTCACTTTGAATACTTGATTGAGTTTGGCCAGATTAAATTGAGCTATGAAGTGAACTCAGAGATCTGTATGTTCTTTTCATAATAAAGTCAATGTGGGGCTTGAAGGTACATTCAAACCAAAGTCTGAGGTATTCGAACGAATCATTTCTATTGATTTCTCACATAACATTATCCATAAAGTATGGATTTATAATATATGAAAGGTAGAAAAGTAAATAACAGTGTCATAAGTATAAAGATGACAAAGAACATTTGAGCTTATTTTTGAGGTTAAGTAATTAGAAAATGAAGGAGTCCCAAGGTTGAACCTTGAGGAACACCCTTGTATCCTCACAATAGTCCAAGGTATTTGAAAAAAATCCACTTTCTCATAGAGTTACCCAACATAAAAAATAATGTATATACAAAATCACCAAGTCCTGTAAGTCCTATAAGTGGATTTGGATTTTCAATGCTGCAAAACCTGAATATATGCATTGACCTTTTTTGAAAGGTTGGATTATACACTATATGTTGCAGCCAGATACAAAGAGATAAAGATAAGATAGGAAGATACAAAGATAAGCCACTAAGTTTTATTAGAAATCTCATAGTTGTTACAGCTGTAACATAGCGTAGAGGCTTTCTGCATTCAAGTTGCTAGAGTGAAGAATAAATGTTTTTTCATGATATAGAAAACGTTTAAAGTCAAGCTGTAAAAAAGTATGGATTTATATTATCCAGGTAGAGAAGTAAATAACAGTGTCATCAGCATAAAGATGACAAAAATAGTTTGAGCTTATTTTTGAGGATAATAATAGAAAAAGACTGAGTCCCAAGGTTGAACCTTGGGGAACACCCATGTATCCCCACAAGGTATTTGAAAATATCAATTATCTCATAGTTTATCATCATAAAAAATAATGCACATAAAATCTATATAAATGACTATGTCATGTACCAAATATCTAACCCTAGTGTATCTCCTATAACTATAAGTAGACTTTTAAACTGAAATAGAAAAAGAAGATGTCCCAAGGTAGAACCTTGAGGAACACCCTGGTATCCTCACAATAACTGCTGATCCATATTTCTCTGTTTTCCCCTCCCAGACACTGTGCAGATGGCTGTTGACTGTCAGAAAAAACTACCGGATGGTCCTCTATCACAACTGGAGACACGCCTTCAACGTCTGCCAGTGCATGTTCGCCATGCTGACGGTAAAGATCACGATGTCTGTAGATCATTAGATCAATTTCAGTCAGGGACACTTATGTCATAAAATTGATTGTTCATAGCAAATGTTCATTATGTCACATTTAGCAGAAAAGGATTCTGGTCTTTAAGGAAAGCAACAACAAGGAGAATAGGGCTGCGACTGACTGTTTTGATAGCCGATTAATCGATTGATTATTGAAAGATCATCAGTTTCCTATTATGGAAGACTGAAGAAAGCAGAAATTCACTGATCTGAGAAGATGGAATTGGAGTATAAAATAGAGAGTATGTTATAGTTGGCAAATAATCTATGGCAAAGCCTAGAATGATAGGACATTTACTTCAAGTTTTATTGAAATATAAATGGGTGAGTTATAAAATCATTTAACAAGACCTAGTGTCTACCAACAGGTAGAGGAACATTACGAAAAGCTAATTCATGGTGTTTTAGGAATGTTTTAGGAACGCAATATTGGACAAAATATTCTGAGAACCTTGGAGAACATTAGGCATTAGCACTTTTACTACACTGCAAAAACTGAAATCAGGTGAAAATATATTTTTTTTTGGTACAATTAGTCCAATATTGAGTAGAATTATCTCATTCCACTAGTGCAGGGCTGCCCAATCCTGCTCCTCGAGATCTCCCTATTCCAACACACCTGATTCTAATCATCAACTCACAATCAAGTAGCTGACACTTGTCAAGGGCTTGTTAATAATTGGAATCAGGTGTGTTGGAGTAGGGAGATTTCTAAAACATGTAGGATGGTAGATCTCGAGTAGCAGGATTGGGAAGCGCTAGTGGATAATTTATCCTATTTACATTTTTTTTTTGATGATTTGGGTAAATTCGTCTAACATTTTCTTAAAATAACTTGTAATAACCCACACAAGCAGAACATTAATGCACCTATGTTGGTGGGGGGAGGTGAATTAGTCGTGTGTGAGCTGTTCCATTCCCTCCGCTCTGTTCACAATGACCTATATCGACTCACTCAGCACTCGTCCTCCACAACCCATTCATCCGTTCGTCCCAGTCATAAATCTCCCCGTGTGTCCGTGATGCTGCGGCATGCCGTTTTTCATTCGGGCGAACTCCTCGCGGCGTCACGGGGAAAAAAAAAAAAGCATAAAAGTCGTCCCTCTCTCTGCCAATCAGACGGCGGGATTCCAGGAGACTCTGACAGAGGTGGAGATCCTGGCGCTGATCGTGGGGTGTGTGTGTCACGACCTGGACCACAGGGGGACCAACAACGCGTTCCAGGCCAAGTGAGTGGTCCGGCTTCATCTGTCACGCACACACACACACGCACACACACACACACACACAACGGGCTCCTTCCCACACACTGTTTGTGTTTTTTCCACCTGTCCAGTCCAGGTCAGCGAGCATCAAGTCACATAAGAGTAATTTTTTTTTTTTAAAGGAAAGACTAAATGCTGCTGACTCCGAGCACTTTAAGATTTTTAAGATGAGGTTGTGGTTAAATTGTCACTCAATCAATTAGGAAATCAACCAATCAATCAGAATTTCTTTTGCCAGTAAGACAAATAAGGAAGTGGAAAATAAATGCATGAAAGTAAAAGAGATAAAAATGTTTTTAAACAAATAAAAATAATCACAATGAGAGTAAAAGAGAGAAATACAATTATTAAAATAGAATAATAAATAAATTAAGTCAGTTATTATCATTTTACAGTGGGGGTACGTCAAAATTGATAAATTTCAGAAACCACCCTGTAACATAAATGAGAAAAGACAATGACATACATGATATTTATACAATCCTATATATTTAAACTTTAAAAAATTGGGAAAGGTAGAAACATCACAATTGGAAAAAGAAGAAAACTTGCAAGATTTTACAATATCCATCCATCCATCCATCCATTGTCTATCCCGCTTATTCCCTTTCGGGGTCGCAGGGGTCTGCTGGAGCCTATCCCAGCGCATTTTATGGCGAGAGGCAGGGGGATACACCCCAGATGGTCGCCAGCCAATCGTGGGATTTTACAATATATACATTATTATATACAAGTTTAAACTGTAGAATAAATTTACATTATAAATATAGATTCAAACATAAAAAATGTGCATTGTGTAAAGGTGAGTATATGAATAAATAGATAAGATAAAAAGAAAAGTAATATAAGGGAAAATGATGATAAAGAATAAAATACAATAAATAGATCTAAAACTATAATGATAATAATGTTTAATGAACACTAGACCCACAAGCAATATAGAATTAATTCAAAAGTCAAAGACAAATAAAATAGATAAGAAAAATAAAAAATAAAAGGTTTGAACTCGTCCAGCCGCTCTCAGATCTCATAGTTTCTGTGTCTTTATAGTAAAGTGCGTCTGAAATCAGGAAACAACCTGGAACAAACACTTTAGGAGCTGGGCTGCAAACTGGAAGGTTTTAATGATCTCCAGACGCTTTTTTATCCAATTCACTGACTTGTTTGTAACCCGTAAGTTTGTTTTCCGCCTGTGACTCCCGAGTTCCTCGAAGAACGCCGACGTCGCCGGCCTCATTACGGCTGTCGGATGCAGACGCCATTTTTGTTTGTTACTCCGAGCTAAAAGGGCTCTGAATTCAGACGAGTGTTGACTCGGCTTGTGCGGAATCAGTTTATGGTGACAAAAGACGAATGAGGTAATAAAGCTCTCCAGCCCAAAAAGGCAGATTCTCCCGAGGACGAGCACATCGGATTTGTCACAAAATTGGAGAGGCTTTAGTTTATTATTAGTCCATGGGCCAAAACACAAAGTTTCACACTCCAGATTTTTATTGTGATTTTTTTTATTGCTATACATCCCTAGCTTATGTTGTGTAGTATATCACCTGATGAAGTTAACCACCTCCTAAACTAAAACGCATTTTAGACACAGCTGCATATCCTGATTTAGGCCCATGTTTTTCAAGCTTAGTTTAAGCTCAGACGTTATAAAGGAATTAAACCCTTATAGCGTATAGCAATTAGACTGTTGAATCTGTGCTGCAGAGTTTGCTTGTTGTTTTTTTGTCTTTCTGTACTGCAAAACTCACACAGGATATAACAGATGAACATTTTACATTCTGAAGGACAAACAGAACAGCAGGTTGACCAGTTTTCCATATAGAACATCTGGGTATTTAGATGTTGCTTCAAATTTATGCAGAATGTTTCCTACTTTACTGTGTGAGTATAATTCTGCTGAAAAAACTACCCGGGATAGGAAATAGCAGGATAAACCTCCTGTTAGCTATCAGTAGAAATAGCACAATGGGCTAAACCATTGTTGTTTCAAATCCCTGTTGAGCTTCCACAAATAGGCACATTTAGCTCAGTACTAAAAATTCCTGCAAATAGACAACCAGAGGAGCGTTGGTTTGATTCCCATCTGAGGACTGAAGTCATCATCAAATCAAGAATAAAGTTTTTTTTCAAAAAGACAGTTGAGCACATATTCTGCCCCCTATAGGCTGCTCTGAGTCAGTGTTATTTTAACACTATTTAAATCTGACTAGTGGAACTCAGTTGAGTGGCATAAAAAACATGTTTAAAAAATAATAAAATCAATTCAATTCAAAACACTGTATTCATCCCAAAGGGGAAAATTTATAATTGAGGTAAGTAATATATATATAAGAAAACAATGCTCAAACCACCTACTGTAAATTATCAAATAATAACCAAGTTTCAATTGATGACCAGGTGCAGGTGTATATTTAGAGAAGTAATGGCGAGCTCCAATTAAATGTTGGATGCAATTTATAAAAAAAAATTGTTGATGTGTTGATATGAAGAAAAAAAATATATGACATGAAATCCAAACTTTCTGTGGTAAAATTTGCAGAGAAAAACTAAGTAGAAGCAGCAGCAAGGCGTTTAAAAATGTAAGTTATGCTGTAGTCATACTGGTTTAATTAAATAATGTGAATAATTTAACATAGTTTTCCAGTTTTGCTTGTCAGAAAGGAATTAGTCCCCTGTCCTTAATAAACGCCTGATTCACACCGGCTATTATTTGGTAATTTACGGTTATTATTTAGCAAAGCAGGTATTTACTGAAAATATCAGGCATATTTGGCTTCAGTAAACTGTCAGCTGTTTCCCTTCCCATAACCCTCTGCTTCCACGTCTGTGAAACATCTGGGAGACTTTGGTGATGCGTGTTTTTATAACATACTTGTCCATAAAGTAGAGAACAACATGAAGATGCTTTCTAAATTCGTTTTTGTCATGTTATAGTTTCCATTTCTACCAATTTATTACTATTTAATAATGAGGAATACTGTGGATATGAAGACCAAATACTGACTAATTCCTTTAATTATGCATTCTCAAAACGATTACTACATTAATTTTATGTATTTCAGTGTTGAACAGCTTCAGTTTAGGTGATCGCTCTCCACTTTCTTTTATTGTGGAGTTGGTGACAGAGTGAATTGATGAGGGAATTACAACAGGCTCAACAGCAGACTTTTTTTTTTTCTTTAGAATGTGTTGAATGCTGATTATGTTATCCCTGTGTGTGTGTGTGTGTGTGTGTGTGTGTGTGTGTGTGTGTGTGTGTGTGTGTGTGTGTTGTAGGACGGGCTCGGCTCTGGCTCTGCTTTATGGGACCTCAGCCACGCTGGAGCATCACCACTTCAACCACGCCGTCATGATCCTGCAGAGCGAGGTGCGCTATTTCCTAATTATTTTTTTTTTCTAATTGTTTCAATTATCTTTTTGCCATGCAGCCGCTGGACCATGATGTTCTAATGCCTCCCGCTGCGTGTTTATATCCCTGCAACACGTTTAATTGCACATCAGGTTAAACAGCAGTTACAACAAAGTTCTGAACCCAGCGTGTGTTTTTAACCCTTTTAATGATTTTATTTCAGAGCTGCAGCAATTAGTCAAATATTCAATTAGTTGATTATTGCAAGAGATATGAGACCGAAAAGAGATGTAATATTAAAAATTGAAATTACAGAAACTGGTCATAAAAAAAAAGACATGAAGTTTATTTGATCAAACTTTGTTTTGCTCCACATGATGAATATGGTGTCACTTTATAAAAAATGCATTGGTTGAAAGAAATACACCAAAAATGATTGGTTCAAAGAAACAAGTCATGTGACAAGTTACACATTTTTCTATAATTGATATAGTTGAATTGATAAATTACTTAATCATTTTAAAACTTTAAGAAGAAAATGCTCAAATAATCTAAATCCAGCTTCTCAAATGGGAATATTTACTGATTTCTTTTGTCCTCTGTAATATTAAGCCATTCAACCCACAGGTTAAGCTAGTTATCCATCTATGTCCGTCATTTTCTGCTGAAAATAAAAAAAAATCTAAACATTTATTCAACATGATAGTAGATAACTTAGACTAAATTTTTTTGCAAAAGAAATAAAATGTCCACGTTTTTTCTATCATATGACGTCAATGACTTCCTGCCTCTTTCGTGAAAACATCGGGAAGGTCATTTTATTCACATTATTATAATTGATATGTACTATATCTATTAAGTTGTGCAAGTCTCTAGAATAATCCTAAAAATAGAAACTTGTACCTGGGATAAGTAATTTTTGATTATGGACATGATAGTGCAAGTAGAAACTGTAGTTACCAGTTACTAAAATGCCATTTTTTTAAAAACAGAGCATAAAATGAAAAAAAACAATAGTTAGATTAGATTGTTGACTTAACTGATAATTATATGCATCAAAATTACTAAAAAAGTTAAAGTGAACGTCTTGTGGACTGTTAAATATGACAAGAAGACACATCTGCATCTTGATATTTGGGAAAACCATTTACATTTACGTTATTATCAACCTTAATCACCTCAGTGACCCTCTGGCTTGTCCTTTCCCGGCAACTTCAGGTCAAAATTTGACTTGGATTCAGCAGCATTTACATGTCATAGCATTCTGATATTAGAATGTGTCTATAATACCTTGTTTTCTTACTATATGTTCCCTCTAAAATCCTAAAATCCTCTCTAAACTCTTCCAGGAGTCGTGGCTGAGGCCAACACGTGGTGCCTTGATGTCTAAAGCGTGAGAGCAGGTCGACAAACAGAATCGATGTAATTACAGAGGCGATAGATTTGTTGGTAATTGGTTGAGAGACATTTTACCAGGTGACTGGGTTTGCATGAAGTCGTAATTAAAGGCGTTTTGAGGGAGCGGCTGAGACGGGGCTTTGCTTCATTATCGCGCCGACACGACAACACGGCGAGGCTGACGGATGTTTGTTTGGAGCATCATAACGCGGCTGAACCGCCGCCGTCCCATTAGCATATAAATGAACAGCGTGGCTAATTCGAGGAGAGGAGGAGGCTCACGATTCAATCCTCCGGCCCGCACACAAAACCATTAATTAAAAAACGTAAACTTTTTAAAACGCCGCTCCCTCCCTCCCTTCGAGTTCACTCGTGTTCCCACTTTTTGTTTTACCCACGCCGTCCATTCGAGGCCCCAAGTGCATGTATAGAGAATTAAATCTAAAGGGAGAAACACGGCTAAGATGTTATCAGCTGGTGGGGGGGGCTGCTTCCTTCCCTCCTGCCAGTCACATTAACATTCAGTTTTATTATCACATGCTTTTTTAACCATTACGCTTTAATTGCTCAATGCGTTTTGATTTGTCACCACAGCAGGAAGCAAATCCCCCTGTTCACCATCTTATAGACATTCATTGGTTTAGTTTAAGAGTTTTTTTATTAGCACATGAACAGCAACAAATTTGAAGTCATTTCAGCTCTAGTTCCAATAACTGTATAATAAAATGAGGGAAAATTATACTAATATATATTATACGGCACATTGGAACACAGGCAGTGGTGGAAGACATATTCACATCCTTCACTTCAATTAAAAATACTGGTACAGCAATGTAAAACTACTCCATCACCATCAAAAGTATAAAGAGTGGAAATAGTTAAAGTACAGTTTGGACTTTTTCTATAACCTTTGAAATTGAAATGAAACCATCTGAGAATCTTAAAGGGAGAAATCTCTATTTGTTGCAGCTGTTAACAACTTATAGGCATGAAATGTGACTCAACTACATGTTGAAAGACTAAAAGCTTAAAACCACTGGTTTTATCATAACTATGTTGTATTTAAACACATTTTTCTTCTTTAGGTAAATGTAGTAAAGGGGAAAGATTTATTCTGCAATGTAATTGTGTGAATTATAAAAAAAAACATCATAGAAATATTTAAGTAAAGTATGTCAAAGTTGTAGTAAAGTATAGTACTTGAGTAAATGTGCTTAGTTAATTTCCACCACTATATGGATAATTAAATAATATAATAACACAATATTTAAAGAGTTTCATTTCAAGACTATTTGGTTATGTATTTCTGTTTCATTTTATCCCAAAAAAATCATACTATATCAATTTGTCCATATGACTGGGTGAGTGCAGATTCTTAGACTCCTTACCAACCTGTGCTGAGTTCTTGAGAGTTGGTTTTGTTTTAATCATTAGTGCAGCATCACATACATTGCAGAGGTGCATTTTGTCCAAAAGTATAGTATTTAACCCCCCAAAAAATCATACTTTTTTGGTAAAAAAAAAATCATAGTATAATATGTTGTCCAAAAACATCATACTCCAGCATGTCATCCAAAAAAAGTCATACTATAGCATGTTGCCTGAAAAAAGTCATAATATAGCAGTTTGTCCAAAAAAATGTCATAGTATAGTATGTCTTCTGAAAAAAAAAGTCATACTTTACCTTTTTGTCTGTCATAGTATATTATGTCATACAAAAAAAGTCATACTATAACCATTTCTCCAAAAAACGTCATAGAATAGCATGCTGCATGTGACAGAGTATAATGTTTTTGGGATGACATGCTATATTATGATATCTTTTGGACAAAATACATTTATATATGATGAACGTCTGTTATTGTGTGTGCAATGCTGTACTAGTGATTAAAAGAAAATCAAGAGCTGTCAAGAAGTTAGCACAGCGTGGTAAGGAGTCTGAGAATCTGCCTTCACCATCTCTGCTTGTAGCTCAGGCTGTTAGGATGCTCTACTCTCTGACTGAGGCCAACAACAAGAGTAGCTCAGCAGGGAAAGCATCTGTTTGGAGTTGCAACAGATGTGGGTTCAATACCTATCCGTGCATTTTAAAGTTTAAACTTTTGGGAGTTCAAACTTGCTCATGCTCACATAATAAAATATGTACCCTTCTGGAAGTTATTAGTCGTGGGTTCAAATCTTGGTGAGTTTTAAAGTCTGTCATCCAAAGTAAAGATAAAAGAGAAAAGCCCCGGACGAACATGTCTTCATCTGTGGAGGGCTGGTGGAGAAGGTGGTTAGTCGTCAGACCTTGGTTACTATAGTTGTTGGATCAAAACCAGTTCATATCATAGCATTTTCCAAAAATGTCATAGTATAGCCTGGTATGGCTGACATTTTTTAGACAAATTGCTATACCTTTTTTGGAAGACATGCTAAGACATACTATGATATCTTTTGGACAAAATGCATTTATATATAATGTATGTCTGTTTTTGTGTGTGACTACTGCTGCACTAGAAGAAAAGTAAAAGAAAAACAAATGCTGTCACCACCGGGTGGTAGGGAGTTCAGGACTCTGCATTCACTCTCTCTGCCTTGTAGCTCAGTCTGTTAGAACACTTTACTCAAGGTTTAAGATTGTGAGTGCAAACATTTGATTTTTCAAGTCCAACAACAAGAGGAAAGAGTGAAAACTGTAATCTCCTGTAGCCCAGGAAGGAAGGCACCTGTTTGAAGATGCAACAGGTGTGGTTTCAATACTTGTCCCTGGCTTTTAAAGTCAGAACCCAAAATGTTGATTGAAAGCTCTAAGAAACTGCCACTTGTCAACAGAAAGTTTTAAGACCCTTAAACTTTTGGTAGTTCAAACCTGCTCATGCTCACATAGTAAAAATGTGTATTCTTCTTGAAGTTATTAGTCGTGGGTTCGAATCTTGGTGAGGTTTCAAGTCCAACATCCAAAGTAAAGATGAGAAAAGCTCCTGGCATGCACATCTTTGGCTGTGATGAATGTGGTTTGTCCTGAGACCCTGAATACTACAGTTGCTGGTTCAAAACCATCTTGACTTCTTAGGCTTTTAATTTAAAAGGCCAACATCCAACATTAGGATGTTGCATTCGCCTGGTGAAGTGGGGAAGTTCACGATCGTAAGTCGTCACCAACGCAGCATCCAGTTCAAAAAAAGTCATACTGAAGCATGTCGTCTGAAAAAAGTCACAGCGTAGAATTTTGATGTCATAGTATATCGTAAAAAAAGTCAAAATATATGCTATGTCATACTAAATGAAAAAAAATCATTCTATACTTTATTTCTCTTTATTCTTATTCATTATTTTGTGATTTGCAAAGTGAAAGATGATTTTTGATTTTTTTAATGTTTTTTTAGTCATACTATAGTATGTCGTAAAAAAAGTCAAAATATATGCTATGTCGTAGTAAATGAAAAAAAGTCATTCTATACTTTATTTCTCTTTATTCGTATCCATTATTTTGTGATTTCGGCAGTAAAAAATGATTTTTAATTTTTTTGAGTTTTTTTTTAGTCATACTATAGTATGTCGTAAAAAAAGTCAAAATATAAGCTATATCGTAGTAAATGAAAAAAAGTCATTCTATACTTTATTTCTCTTTATTCTTATTCATTTTTTTGTGATTTGTGCGGAAAAAAATGATTTTTGATTTTTTTGAGTTTTATTTAGTCATACTATAGTATGTCATAAAAAAGTCAAATTTAAGCTATATCGTAGTAAATGAAAAAAGTCATTCTATACTTTATTTCTCTTTATTCTTATTCATTATTCTGTGATTTGGGCAGTAAAAAATTATTTTTGATTTTTTTAATGTTTTTTTAGTCATACTATAGTATGTCGTAAAAAAAAGTCAAAATATAAGCTATGAAAAAAATGAAAAAAAGTCATTCTATACTTTATTACTCCTTATTCGTATTCATTATTTTGTGGTTTGGGCCGTAAAAAATAATTTTTCATTTTTTTTAGTTTTTTTTAGTCATACTATAGTATGTCGTAAAAAAAAGTCAAAATATAAGCTATATTGTAGTAAATGAAAAAAAAGTCATTCTGTACTTTATTTCTCTTTATTTTTATTCATTATTTTGTGATTTCGGCAGTAAAAAATGATTTTTGATTTTTTTGAGGTTTTTTTAGTCATACTATAGTATGTCGTAAAAAAAAGTCAAAATATAAGCTATATTGTAGTAAATGAAAAAAAGTCATTCTGTAATTTATTTCTCTTTATTTTTATTCATTATTTTGTGATTTCGGCAGTAAAAAATGATTTTTGATTTTTTTGAGTTTTTTTTAGTCATACTATAGTATGTCGTGAAAAAAGTCAAAATATAAGCTGTGTTGTAGTAAATGAAAAAAAGTCATTCTATACTTTATTTCTCTTCATTCTTATTCATTATTTTGTGATTTCGGCAGTAAAAAATGATTTTTGGATTTTTTGGGGGGGGGTTTTGTCATACTATAGTATGTCGTAAAAAAAGTCAAAATATATGCTATGTCGTAGTAAATGAAAGAAAGTCATTCTATACTTTATTTCTCTTTATTCTTATCCATTATTTTGTGATTTGGGAAGTAAAAAATGATTTTTGATTTTTTGGGTTTTTTTTTTTGTCATACTATAGTATGTTGTAAAAAAAGTCAAAATATAAGCTATATTGTAGTAAATGAAAACAAGTCATTCTGTACTTTATTTCTCTTTATTCTTATTCATTATTTTGTGATTTCGGCAGTAAAAAATGATTTTTAATTTTTTTGAGTTTTTTTTTAGTCATACTATAGTATGTCGTAAAAAAAGTCAAAATATAAGCTATATCGTAGTAAATGAAAACAAGTCATTCTATACTTTATTTCTCTTTATTCTTATTCATTTTTTTGTGATTTGTGCAGAAAAAAATGATTTTTGATTTTTTTGAGTTTTTTTTAGTCATACTATAGTATGTCGTAAAAAAAGTCAAAATATAAGCTATGTTGTAGTAAATGAAAAAAAAGTCATTCTATACTTTATTTCTCTTTATTCTTATCCATTATTTTGTGATTTGGGAAGTAAAAAATGATTTTTGATTTTTTGGGGGGGTTTTTTTGTCATACTATAGTATGTCGTAAAAAAAGTCAAAATATAAGCTATATCGTACTAAATGAAAAAAAGTCATTCTATACTTTATTTCTCTTTATTCTTATCCATTATTTTGTGATTTGGGAAGTAAAAAATGATTTTTGATTTTTTGGGGGGTTTTTTTTGTCATACTATAGTATGTCGTAAAAAAAGTCAAAATATAAGCTATATCGTACTAAATGAAAAAAAGTCATTCTATACTATATTTCTCTTTATTCTTATTCATTATTTTGTGATTTGGGCAGTAAAAAATTATTTTTGATTTTTTTAATGTTTTTTTAGTCATACTATAGTATGTCGTAAAAAAAAGTCAAAATATAAGCTATGTCGTAGTAAATGAAAAAAAGTCATTCTATATTTTATATCTCTTTATTCTTATTCATTATTTTGTGATTTGTGCGGAAAAAAATGATTTTTGATTTTTTTGAGTTTTTTTTTTGTCATACTATAGTATGTTGTAAAAAAAGTCAAAATATAAGCTATGTCGTACTAAATGAAGAAAAGTCATTCCATACTTTATTTCTCTTTATTCTTATTAATTATTTTGTGATTTCGGCAGTAAAAAATGATTTTTGATTTTTTTGAGTTTTATTTAGTCATACTATAGTATGTCGTAAAAAAGTCAAATTTAAGCTATATCGTAGTAAATGAAAAAAGTCATTCTATACTATATTTCTCTTTATTCTTATTCATTATTTTGTGATTTGGTAAGTAAAAAATGATTTTTGATTGTTTGGGGTTTTTTTCAGTCATACTATAGTATGTCGTAAAAAAAAAGTCAAAATATAAGCTATATCGTACTAAATGAAAAAAAGTCATTCTATACTTTATTTCTCTTTATTCTTATTCATTATTTAGTGATTTGTGCGGAAAAAATGATTTTTGATTTTTTTGAGTTTTTTTTGTCATACTATAGTATGTCGTAAAAAAAGTCAAAATATAAGCTATATCGTAGTAAATGAAAAAAAAGTCCTTCTATACTTTATTTCTTTTTATTCTTATTCGTTATTTTGTGATTTCGGCAGTAAAAAATGATTTTTGATTTTTTTGATTTTTTTTTAGTCATACTATAGTATGTCGTAAAAAAAGTCAAAATATAAGCTATATTGTAGTAAATGAAAAAAAGTCATTCTATACTTTATTTCTCTTTATTCTTATTCATTATTTTGTGATTTGGGAAGGAAAAAATGATTTTTGATTTTTTGGGGGTTTTTTTTAGTCATACTATAGTATGTCGTAAAAAAAGTCAAAATATAAGCTATATCGTAGTAAATGAAAAAAAGTCATTCTATACTTTATTTCTCTTTATTCTTATTAATTATTTTGTGATTTCTGCAGTAAAAAATGATTTTTGATTTTTTTGAGTTTTTTTTAGTCATACTATAGTATGTCGTAAAAAAAGTCAAAATATAAGCTATATTGTAGTAAATGAAAAAAAGTCATTCTATACTTTATTTCTCTTTATTCTTATTCATTATTTTGTGATTTGGGAAGGAAAAAATGATTTTTGATTTTTTGGGGTTTTTTTTTAGTCATACTATAGTATGTCGTAAAAAAAGTCAAAATATAAGCTATATCGTAGTAAATGAAAAAAAGTCATTCTATACTTTATTTCTCTTTATTCTTATTCATTATTTTGTGATTTGGGAAGGAAAAAATGATTTTTGATTTTTTTAATGTTTTTTTAAGTCATACTATAGTATGTCGTAAAAAAGTTAAAAAAGTAAGTCATCACCAATGCAGCATCTGGTTCAACCCTGTAGCTGGGGTATACAAATTTTGTCCACAAAACATGTCGTCTGAAAAAAATCATATTGTAGTATGTCGTCCAAAGAAAGTCATAATGTAGCATGTCGTCGGAAAAACGTCTTACTATAACTATAACGTGCAAAAAAAGTCATTAATGATCTATGTAACATGTTTATTAGAGAGCAGTGGAAAACATACATAAGAGAGAGGGTTGTAGCTGTGTTTTTCAGCATCTGCTGTCTGAAATAATTACTGGGTCAAGCCCTAATTACATCAGGATGAATAAAATAAAGCTGCGTAACAGGTGATGTGGACCTAAATACTGGTTCCCGTTCAATCTGATCAAATATTCATGCAGGAGCTGCGGCTCTTTCCTTCGGGCTCTTGAGTGTGTGATTAGAAAACCTGAATGTTCTCATCATGTTTTGTCTATTTGTGTGTGTGTGTGTGTGTCCGCAGGGTCACAACATCTTCTCCAACCTGTCCTCCACAGAGTACAGCGACCTCATGCAGCTTCTCAAACAGTCCATCCTGGCCACGGACCTTACACTTTACTTTGAGTACGTTTGCCTAAATGTTTTTTTGGGTTTTTTTTCCACACTGTTTAAACCAGTTCAGCGTTTGCAGGTCTGCAGGCTTCTTTTAGCTAACACCGCCCCCTTGTGGAATTTATGTAACACACACACACACACACACACACACACACACACACACACACACACACACACACACACACATATATATGCATATTAAGATTATTTTTTTTCCCCATAGGAACAGAAACACGTTTTTTGAGCTCGTCAACAAAGGAGAATACAACTGGAACGTGAAGGCTCATCGAGACATGTGCAGGTGATAAACACTTTTTCCTGGGTTTTACGTTGTGATGTCACTAACAGGACATATTTGTAGTTCCAAGAAGAAAAAGTTATCTCAGTATCATTTTACATTTCCTCTCTCAGCTCTATAGAAATCAGGTGGTTTTATGTCAGTAAAATCATTAGCATTAATGAGCCTAATAGCTTAATTAATGGCTGTGAATAGGGGAAAGCAGAAGGTGACTGTGTGGTTGTGACATCACAACTGCGCAGACTTGCAGGCTACATACATTTGTCTGTGGATTGCACATTTCAAAACACCTCGATCTTCTTATAATACAAATATTAAAATCTTACTTCACATATCAATTCAATTCAAAACAAATGTAGTCATGTGCATAAGCAGAATGATGCATAGTGCAATAAAGTGTAAGAATATGTATATAACATATATATAGAAAAGTAGCATAATTCATATTTATTCATGCGAAGTCTCTACTTTTATCAACACTATGTAAAATAAAATGGTTCCGTTCTCAGATCCATGATGATGACAGCGTGTGATCTCGGTGCTGTGACCAAACCATGGGAAATATCACGCAAGGTAACAAATGAAATGCAAACTCTCTTACAAATACATTATATTTTACAGATAAAACTTTAAAAAGGCCTGTAACCTCTTCATCTTCGTCTGGTTGCAGGTTGCAGAGTTGGTGACCAGTGAATTCTTTGAACAAGGCGACAGGGAGAGATCCGAGCTGAAGCTGACGCCCTCCGTGAGTTCGTTTTTTCTTTTTTTCTGCAGTAAAAGTTGTTTCGTCCGATGACGCCGAAGATATAAATATTTTTTCCACCACTCCACATAAACTGAAACGTGGGGTCTCTCGGTGTGAGGAAAGTGAATCGTCAGCTCGACGCTTTGCTGCTGAGACAAGAACAAACTGTGAAGCGTGGAACCAAAAAACTGCTGCAAATACTGACCTTTCTATTCACTCAGCTGCACACACACACACACACACACACACACACTCTAATGGTAGGTGTAATAACATTTCTCTATAAAACAAGGAATCTCTGACTTTCTGAATGTTCTTTGTTCATCTCAACAACCTTCACACTTGGTCGGTGGGTTATTGGGGATCTGAGGATGTGCAGTTTAGTCCAGTTTGGTCCATTTTGGACATTCAACGTGTGACATCTTCTGCATGTGATGCATTCATGGAGCTTCGGTAAACTGTAGCTTCTCTTGCAGGTAAGCTAAATTAGAACTTATCCCAAGATCTGTCATGTGAGGCGTTTAGGAGCATTAGTGAATTGTAACTTCCTTTGAAATCCTACATGTGAGGCATTTAAGGAATGTTGGTAAGTTGGAAGTTCTCGCAAGATCCTTAATGAGAGTGGTTTAGGGAATATTAATAGATTCTAGCTTTATATCCAAATCCTGCATATGATGCATTCATGGAGCATCAGTAAACTGTAGCTTCTCTTACATGTGAGCTAAATTAGATCTTATCCCAAGATCTTTCATGTGAGGCATTTAGGGAACATCAGCACATTGTAGCTTCCTTCCAAAATCCTGCAATGTGAGGCATTTAGGGAATGTTGGTAAATTGGAACATCTCACAAGATCCTTAATGAGAGTGGTTTAGGGAATATTAATAAATTCTAGCTTTATATTCAAATCCTGCATATGATGCATTCATGGAGCATCAGTAAATTGTAGCTTCTCTTACATGTGAGCTAAATTAGAACTTATCCCAAGATCTTTCATGTGAGGTGTTTAGAGAATGTAGGTAAATTGTAGTTTTCCTTTCAAAGTCAGGCATGTGAGGCATTAAGGGAATGTTGGTAAATTGGAAGTTCTTGCAAGATCCTCAATGTGAAGCTTTCAGGTAACGTTAAAAAATTCAAGCTTTGTATCCAAATCCTGCATGTGATGCATTCATGGAGCATCAGTAAATTGTAGCTTCTCTTGCATGTGAGGTAAATTACAACTTATCCTGTGAGGCGTTTACTACACATTTAAGGAATGTTGGTAAATCAGAACTTCTTACAATATCTTTATATTTAACATTAGTACATTGTAGTTAGGGTTCAAAATCCTACATGAGATCTTTTATTTGAGGCGTTTAGAGAATGTAGGTAAATTATACTTTTTTCTTTCAAAGTCAGGCATGTGAGGCATTAAGGGAATGTTGGTAAATTGGAAGTTCTCGCAAGATCTTTCATGTGAGGCATTTAGTGAACATTAGCATATTGAAGCTTCCTTCCAAAATCCTGCATGTGGGGCATTTAAGGAACATTGGTAAATTGGAACTTCTTGCAAGATCTATATCTTATCTATATCAGTCACACTCAGTCGGCTCACTGTTGTGTTAATTTTTATTGTTTTTAATTTAATTTTTTTTAACTTCTTTCAATGCTGCTGTAGCACTGTGAATTTCCCCACTGTGGGACAATAAAGGAGCTATCTAATCTAATCTAATCTAATCTAATGTGAGTGGTTTAAGTAATGTTAATAAATTCTAGCTTTATATCCAAATCCTGCATGTGAGGCATTAAGGGACAGTCAGTAAATTGTAGCTTCTACATGTGAGTATGTTCTCTCTGGGTTTTTATTAGTATTTGTACTGAACTCAACATGTTTTCAAACTGCACTAGTCATAATAAAGATGCCTGTTGTAATTAAATCGATCTTTAAAGCACAACAGCAGAGTCCCGTCTGTTCTCCTGAGGAGTAAACTCATAAAAGGAAGAACCAACATGTGCTAATCAAACCGAGCCACATGTCCTCTTCTCTGAAACAAGCGAGGCAGTAGCCCCGGGTCTGAGTCGAACCTTCACAGCTTTTCTGCAAGCTGGAAATTAAAATATTAGCTTCTAAGTAACCCGGTAACTATCTCTGAAACACAGCCTCTGTGGAGGATTTTTTTTTTTTTAAGCCGGCAGAAGTAAAAAAGAGAATAGAGAGGAAAAAAGTGGACGATTTCCTTTGACTGGGTCCTAATTTGACTCATAGCCTCATAAAGGGCCCAGTAATGGCCCTTAGAAACAGCAAATCAGCCGGGCTCATTGTGACTATTGTGTTTCAGGCCATCTTCGATCGGAACAGGAAGGACGAGTTGCCAGGACTTCAGCTGGAGTGGATCGATGGCATCTGTTCGCCGCTGTACGAGGTAACTTGTCGTGTGTCACTGTGACATCACTCCGGTCGTCTTTCCATTGTCCCCGATGACGCCAGCGGAGAAACCGCGGCCGACAACTTTTCTTTTCAGCTAGAGATATAGAAGAAAAGGCTTATTCTTTTTTAATTTATTTTTTATCGAAACGGCTTCAAGGTCTTGTGACTGTTGAGAACAGAGGAATGAATGTGTGTTTTCTGAGAGGAAGCCGGGTTAAATCCCTTCAGTTTACACTGGTATTTTTAGGCTTTGCTGCACAATAATGAAATGATTTTTCTCTTTTTTCTTCTTATTCTTCTTCAGGTTTTTTTTTCGGCTCACAGACAGTCATAAAATAGAGGAACTGTTCTTATTGTTCAGGCTCGTGATGCAGTGGTTTTACAGTAGGGTGCAGTGAGTTTAATAACTGGAGTAAAGCCAAATCCCAATATGTCTATTTTCAACTATTTTGCAGAAAGATTAAGAAAAAAATTAAAATTAGGTTCTGCATTTTTCTTTACAAAGTTAAATATTTACTCTATAGACTGAAAAATCTTCAGGATTTAGCATTTTAAATAAATATTTAGTTGAATAACCACAGTTTCTGAGAACTGCTTCACATCTGTGTTGCATGGAGCAACATCTGTTCATGGCTCCTATGAACAGATGTTATTTAATATTTGAGTTTGTAAAGAAAAAAAGGTTTTTTTTTTCTGTTTTGGAGCTGAAGTAAATTCTAGTTTCCTTCCAAAATCATGCATGTGAGGCGTTTGGAAAATGTTGGTAAATTGGAATTTCTACTAAGAGCTTTCATATGAGGCATTTATGGACATTGGTAAATTATAGCTTCCTTACAAAATCCCTCGTGTGAGGCATTTATTGAACATTGGTAAATTATAGCTTTCTTTGTAAAACCCTGCAGGTGGGGCATTTAGGGAATGTTGGTAAATTGGAACTTCTACTGAGAGCTTTCATCGAGGCATTTAGGGAACATAGATAAATTCTAGCTTCCTTACAGAATCCCTCATGTGAGGCATTTGTGGACCATTGGTATATTCTAGCTTTCTTTTTAAACCCTGCATGCGAGGCATTTAGGTAATGTTGGTAAACTGGAACTTATACTAGAAGCTTTCAATGAGGCATTTAGGTAGCGTAGGTAAATCCTTTGTGTGAGACGTTGGGGGATCGTTGGTAAATTGGAACTTCTTGCAAGATCTTTCATGTAAAGGTGTTTAGCAAATATAGTTAAATTATAGCTCCCTTCCCTAATCGTGCATGTGAGGCGTTTAGGGAATGTTGGTAAATCTGAACTTCTACCAATAACTTTAAATGAGGCATTTAGGTAACCTAGGTATATCCTTCATGTCAGGCATTCAGGGAAAGTTGTTAAATTGGAACTTCTACTAAGAGCTTTCATGTGAGGCATTTAGGGAACATAGGTAAATTCTAGCTTCCTTTTTAAACCCTGCATGTGAGGCATTTAGATAATGTTGGTAAACTGGAACTTTTACTAAGAGCTTTCAATGAGACATTTAGGTAACGTAGGTAAATCCTTTGTGTGAGACGTTGAGGGAATGTTGGTAAATTGGAACTTCTTGCAAGATCTTTCATGTAAAGGTGTTTAGCGAATATAGATAAATTATAGCTTCCTTCCATAATCCTGTGTGTGAGGCGTTTAGGGAATGTTGGTAAATCGGAACTTCTACCAAGAACTTTAAATGAGGCATTTAGGTAACCTAGGTATATCCTTCATGGCAGGCATTTAGGGAACGTTGGTAAATTGGAACTTCTACTAAGAGCTTTCATGTGAGGCATTTAGGGAACATAGGTAAATTCTAGCTTCCTTTTTAAACCCTGCATGTGAGGCATTTAGGTAATGTTGGTAAATCCTTTGTGTGAGACGTTGGGGGGTCGTTGGTAAATTGGAACTACTTGCAAGATCTTTCATGTAAAAGTGTTTAGCGAATATAGATAAATTATAGCTTCCTTCCCTAATCGTGCATGTGAGGCGTTTAGCAAATGCTGGTAAATCGGGCCTTCTACCGAGTCCTTTCATTGAGGTGTTTAGTTAATTTAGGTAAATCCTTCCTGTGAGGCATTTAGGGAATGTTGGGAAAATGGAACGTCTTGCAGGATCTTTCATGTGAGGCATTTAGGGAACATCTGTAAATCGAAACTTCTCCCAAAACCCTTCATATGAGGCTTTTAGGGAATGTTTTTCTTAGTTTTCTGTAAATTAATTAAAAAAGTGAGACATTTTTCTTCACATTATGATTTAGGATATAAAATGCATGTATAAAGATTGGATTTTCTCATGTTATTAAACACGCTGCTATCATTTTGAACACTGAAGCTGTATCTTCCAGTGAATAAATGAGAATCTGTGCTGTTTCCTCACCAGTACAGCAGTGTGTGTGTGTGTGTGTGTGTGTGTGTGTGTCCCACCCCCTGCAGCCGTGTGGGAGAAACCCTGAGTTACTGAGGAGATCAGCTGTTAAACGACGAGGCGCGTCAGAGGAAAATTTATGAAAGCAAACAGATGAGAAGTCGGGGAACGGTTCATTCATCCCTGCGGCAGCTTCCGGTCGCTTCTCCGCGTCGTATTAAACACCAGCAGAACGCAAACAGATCACTGAATTACCAAAATTATGAGTGTCAGAGGTTAGTTATCGTAGCTGGAGAAAAGCATCAGAGCCACGCGTGTTGTGTGTTGACTGCGTGGGTTTTTCCTTTTTCTTTCATGTGCAGGCTGATGTTTGGAGGATGCAGATATGAAGCTCACACGATCGCGCTGCTACCAATTAAACTTGCAAAAAAAAAAAGGGGGGGGGCAGAGGCAGCAGGTTTTTTTTTTTTTTTTTTTATCATCCGTGGGCGGAAGAGATCTCGTTCTTGATCTGGCTGATCTCCTTCTCCTGGTGGTGGTTCGCTTCTTTGTGGAATATTAATCCTCCCCGTTATATAACCTTCCTTCTTGTTTTATTTTACAGTATCTCCTCTCCTCCTTCTTCTTCTTCCTCTAAACGAGGGACAGTAGTGTCCCATAATGGATGGACATGTTGCTCTGTTCTTTGTTCTCCTTTATGAATCTTCTTTTTCTTTTTTTTTACTTAACACTCAGACTTTATGAATCTATAATGCATCAGTTTACTTTTTGTAGTTAACCTGTTAAATTCCAAATCCTCCTGATACAGCAGCATCATTGAGTTTCATTCATAAATCACATGTTAAACCTGAGCTCCAACACTAAATAAAGTATTTTTATCTGTTACTGTTACAGCATCAATATATATCATCAATATCCACATCATCAATACAATAAGAAAATAGCTTAATATAATATCAGTAGTAGGGCTGCAATAACCACTATTTAGATATTTACCATAATTTCCGGACTATAGAGCGCACCTGATTATAAGCCGCACCCACTACATTTTTTTTTTTAAGAGGAAAACCGATTTTGTACATACACAAGCTGCACCTGTATATAAGCCGCATGTGCCCACATTAAAACATGTAAACATATTTACAAAGAAAGACGGTACACAGAGAGAGTTTTCAAAGTTTTAATAATATAACGTAATAATAATAATAATATAACTTTTTTATCCCAAACGGTGCCTGTGACAGGGCAGTAAAACGGTAGCAACATGGTAGCAACACAGTAAAACAGGTCTGGTAAAAGAACATACTGGTAAAAATCACGGTAAGTCATCTTCCTCAGTGTGGGAATGAAACAGTGTCATATAGACGTCTCACACACTCCCTCAGCCTCTCTCTCATCCTGAGACAAAGTTTACGTGCAGCAGCTGTTTCTTCTTTATCGGACAGTTCGATTGCTTTTAGCTTGAAAGCTGCGTCATATACCTTTCTTTTGCATTCGTATGTTCACGCTAATTTAATCTATGCACAAGACAAGAAGTTGCAGTCTTCCTTGACGCATATATTCCACCGGTCTTAATCTTACCTTTTCTATATGAGCGCCCCTGGTGGCCGTTAGAAGAATTACATAAATTGGCCGCATCACTGAATAAGCCGCAGGGTTGAAAGTTTGGGGAAAAAGTAGCGGCTTATAGTCCGGAATTTACGGTAATATAGATTGGAGCTGTTTTTGTGTCCTTTATAATCTCCTTATTAAACATTTTATAGAATATGTTCTGTAATAATCAAGAAATGTGATTTCTATGATTTTATGAACAAATAATTGATCTTTAAACTTTTAATTTTTTCATGATTTAGTTTTGTCAGTTTTGGTCTGTAATGATCCTCACAGTAATTTCTAGGGTTTTATTGATAAATAATTGTTCTTTAAACCGTCTTTTTACTAATTATTGAACTTTGTATTGCAGATAATCATGTTCTTAATGATCCTCAGTGATTTATAGCATTTTATGGAATAATAATTGACCTTTGACCTCTGATCTTATTAATTATTAAACTTTGCATTGCAGATAATTTATCTTATTTCATTTTTTGTTCCTAATTTGGGTCAGTTTGGTCTTTTTGTTTTAAATTAAGTATTTTTATATGTAGTAAAACACAATTTTAGTTTTTTTTCCACCAATCTAACTCCAGTGATTAATTGATTCTGACTTTTCTGTCATCGTATCATTTCTATAGCACAATCACAGCCAAAATTATAAAAGAAACGAACCCTCACAGGTTCTCTCAGGGTTAAAGTTCCATAACAACAGATTTAAATTCATGCAAACACAGACGCGGCGTGGGCGTGTTCACGATTTACATTCCTGCTCATTTAATTCAATTTCACAAACGGCTTCTTCCCCATTCAGCACCTCCGTACTGTACGAATGAATAAAACAAAGCCGCCATTGTTCTGTGAGTGGGACGCGGGCCCACGTGTTGTATATTTCCACAGCAAACGGGTTAATGAAACAATAAGTAATTACACAGACTTCCCTCGCCTCTCAGGTGATTTATTAAAGCTTTTGACACTCAGGGAAACCGACAGAGGCGACTAATCTCCGTCATACGTGCGCAGCTAATCTTTAAACGGCAGCCATTTCATTAGGCGGCCGCGTGTCTCTGTTCTCTCGCGCCTGCTTTGTTTCGTTTGTTGGTGCTTTTGATGAATAACGTAACGTGCAGCTTTTCTCTAGTCTCGGTTTGAGCCGCTCGTGGATCACAGAGCCGAGGATCTGATTTCCCAGCAAACACCTGAACACTTTTTCCTCAAAGACTCTTCTGCACAAGAGAGAAATATTATTTAAAGGTGCAGTTTGTGAGATTTAGAATCCTTCAGCCAAAAAAAGAAGCTGCAAAAATGGAATATAACATTAATCAATATTCACACAAAATAAGAATTGTGTTAGTGTTAGCTTGATTGAACTGTCTGTAATATGCATCAAACATGAAACTATCAAAAAAGTTTTATTGCCATTGAAATAAATGATTGAATTAAAAAAAAAATGTGTTTGCAAATCTCAAAGTTTCACTTATAAAAAACCAAATGTTTTGCTTGCAATTGTAAAAATTTTATTTGCAAATGTAAAAAAAAAATGGTTGCTCCATGCAGTTAAATTTGTGTCTTTATTATTCTATTGAGAAATCAAAATATAAACTTGAGAATAAAAACTTTAGGTCTCATATTCAAACATCATTTTTTTTTAGTTATTGTTTGTTATTTATTATTTTTTGGCACATTTTAATTATTTTTTTTTGTGAGTCAAAACCCGAACCAACAAACAAAAAAATAAATAAATAGTATAAATAATGTATAAAGTGGATTTCTGATTAGTTTAATGCTAAAAAAATACTGATTGGAATCTGACACTTCGCAGCAGTTGGTGGAAAAACACCTGATGCACATTTCAAACGTTTTTTCTTAAATTGCAGAAATATCAGGAAACCTTCGACCCAAACGTTTCTCGTCTTCGTTCTGATGCATTTTTTTTCCTCTTTTTCTCTCCAGACTCTCGTCAAACTGAATCCCAAACTTCAGCCAATGCTCGACATGATCAGAGCCAACAGGGCCAAGTGGGAGGAGCTTAACAACGAGAGGCAACGCAGCCACGGCGACCCCGCGCCGGCCGGCTGTTGCCGCGGCGACGGTGGGGACGACAGCGGTGGGGACGGCGACGGCGCGTCGGCCAAGACCGTCAGCTAACCTCCCGCCTCCATCTCCTACAGGCTTCCTTACTTCCTTCCTTCCTCTTTTAAAACGCGGCCCGCGACGTGAGCGGCGGCGGCGTGCATGCAGGGGGGGCTCCTTGGCTCCGCCCCCCGCCCTCTCCTCTCCTCGCTTCTGCTACTAGACGACGACGACGTGTGGGGGAATGAAAAACTCACGGCAACGCGTGAACGGCTGAGCCACGGCGAAACGTCACGGTGCATCGCACTGATTCTTCTGCACAAGCAGAACCGCGGTTTGTGGTTGTTCCTGTTACTCGCATTTTCTCCCGGGTAACAATTATTATAATTTCTGTTTTTGTAAATCTGTACATAAGCTGTGGAGTTGGTGTATACAAGTGCTGTTTAAAAAACTGATTTGTGGCTGTAGAGTTGGAGGATGAAGGGACAGCAGGACCTATCGGACAGTTGATGCAGATTGAGTGCCCCCCCCCGACCCCCCACCCCTCCTGTGCCTTGGTTTAACATCCTAATGAAACATGCATGGCCTCCTTATTCTTGGAAATCCATGACGTATTTTTGCCACTTATTTGTTAAAAAAAAAAAAAATCCTCCAAAAAAACAATGACTGCAGTTATATCACAGCGACCCCCAGATTAGCCACAAAAGCATTGAGAAATATATATATATATAAGAATATCTATTTCATTCAGTTTTCTAAATGCAGGGTCTCTCTCACACACACACACACACACACACACACACACACACACAATGTGCCTTGATGAAGTTTTTCAGATATGACATTAATTTTTAAGCCAAATTTCCTTCACTGATTTAAAGGTCCTGTGTTGTTCACTATTTTAATTGAAGTTTTTGGTCCCTAATGAGCTGAAATTGTGCTTTTAAAGGTGCAGTGTGTTGTCTCTGGCACCATCTAGTGGTCGGACTGCAGACTGCAACTGATTTGAGTAAGATTAAAAAAAACTCATCTCCTACTGTGGAAACACGGCAAAAGGACATTTCTTTATTAAATTTGAATTTTAATAAAGTACTAATACGTACTGAATATGAATATTGTATTTAGTATAATATATTCAATATAATATAAATAAAACATAACAAATAAAAAACACAATTTTTATTTTAATTGACTTGCGTTCTAGTATGCAAGTTAAATCATTTTTATTTTAACTGACCTGCATACCAATACATAATAAAAACGAATATTATATTTAATATACATGTTCTACTAAATTAAACTACACACTGTACCTTTAAATATTCCAACTTATTTTATTATAGTTTAACATCTCCACTCTTAAGCTCTGTAAAAAACAGGTTATCTTGCGTCTCTATTATTATTATTAATGAGCTTTTTTCAAAATGGCTGTGACTGAACAGTTGTGACATCACAACCTACCAGTGATGTCACCATGGCTGTTTGTAAGACAGTTTCTGAATACAGTTGTGTGCATTTCTCTGTGAATTTAAAGTTTTGAAACAACAAATTGTGTTAATAGAACATTTAGACCTTCATATAATCAAAATTTTATTTTAAAGAAATCACACTACAACATGGGACCTTTAAATCTAAACATAAAACCTTCACATTTAGTAGAAAGTCGTCCGTAAACCACATTTAATCAAATATTTGGCTCACAAATGCTACTTACTGTATGAGAGCTTTTATAAAACCTAGACTGAGATACTTGTAGTACTTTAAAGTGCCCATGTAGTCACAAGCTATTATTTTCCTATTATTAAGTTATTATAAGTATTATTTTCAGGAGGGTGTTGTTGTAGCTTTGTTAATTGGAGTTTAAAAACGTGACTGTGCACATTGTGAGGCATGGATCTGTGTGCTACTTTACTGTATTTTAGTTGAAGAACTGAAATGAATCAGAAAACTTTTATAAAATCGCATGTTTTATGCAGCGTTGATTCCAAACACTTTGCTAAGGATGTAGCGAAAAAACAAAACAAAAAAAAAAACACGTGAGCCAACAAATACCTCGTCTTTTGAACTTCATCGTTATCTCGAATAAATGCATGACTTTAAATCCTACTGCATCATGTTACGTGGACTTATGGATATCGCTGTTCTATTTTTCTATCGGGGGCCTCTGGATGTGGCCGACTTCTATTTGTCCTTTTTTTTTTTTTTTTTGCAAAAACGTGACGTGCTTCTTGTGTTTTTTTTTTCCTCCCCCTGTTTTTGGACTCTGGAATTTTATTCATGGCGAGTTAGAAAAAAAAAAAAAGTGAAAGAAACCCAAAAGGCATGAAAAGGCAAATGTGCAATGTTTCTGACTTTAAATAATAAAAAAAACAACATCTGCTGCTACACGTCCTCCTGTTTTATCCTCATTTGAACGCTCAGCCTTTTTTCTCAGTGCAGTGCTGCCCTCTGGTGGACGAATCAATCCTTGCATGCGTCAGTGAAATACTGCAGGTATTAGGCATAATTCACTAAATGGTTGGAATCATGCAATGAAAAAATTGAATTGCAGACATTAGAAGATTATATGAGGGGGGATATTTGTAAAAAAAATTGGATCAATTAGAGGGATTTTGGAGCCTGAAACCTTGCAGTTAAATCTCCATTCACACAATCCCAGGTATTAAGGGCAGAAGAATGAGGAGCTGCAGCGTGTTTCAGAGTCCAAGGCTGAGCCGCTGCTGTTGATAGGCGGCGACGTGACGTCAGCCGAGCGGCGTGTGGGCGTCTGCGTGGGCGAACACGACTCCCGAATGAGCCCGAGCGTAAAGAGGGGAAAGGGAAAAAAAAAAAAACCTGTCGATAAGCAAGAAGACCGGCTGTGTTTAAAAAAAAAAAAACCTTGAGCACAGGAAAGAGGAAAAAAGAGCAGAGATAAAACCAAAAAAAAAAGCTCTTTTCTGACCTTTTGAGTGTCGTCTGAATGCATAAATAAGGGATTCTGCTGGAAAAGCTGAATTGGAAATGACATGAGTGAGAGTGGGAGTGTTTTAGTTGAGTTTATTGCACAAACAGCATTGACAAAAAAAATGTACTCGGATGTTACTGTGTTGTGTGGAGAAGTGGAAAATAACAAAAGGGCACATACATAAACATTCACACAGCTGCTTTTTTTTTGACACAAGGGTAAAACATGAAAAAAACATTCAATGTCAGATGGCAGGTCCCGAACGAGTCCTTTTTTTAATTTGGGGAAATATGGTGAATTAAAACAAAAGGAGATTCAGGACGATGTGTGGCAAACGATTAGAGGAAAAAAAAAAAAAACAGGGCAAGTTCAGTGTTAATACAGCTCTCTTTAAACTTATCCTTCACTTAAAAAAAAAAAAAAATCAATGTTAAACAGCGACAGAAAGTCTGACATCAAATTACAACAGACACGAGAGGGAATTAAACTATAAAAAATAAAAACAAGGGATCAATACGACATCTTGCAAAACAAGAAATGGTGGAAAATGTTTTAGCACATAACAGTCACAAATATCAATATTTAGGGATATCTTTGCATATGCAGATTACAAAAAAAAAAAAAGACTGCAAAGCTGTGCACGAGTCACTACGTGTGTGTGTGTGTGTGTGTGTGTGTGTGTGTGTGAAACATGAATTAAACGGTGTGTTTGCAGGTTGTCGGGGACGAGTGTCAAGTCTTTGGTCGAAGCACCGGGATCCACAGAGAGGCCTTCACAGCACGTCCAAGCAGGCGCGATCGAAGATGGCTTTTTGTTCCTCTATTTCTCAGTAACAAACCGTGCATGGTTAAACAGTACAAAACACACACACACACACACACGCACACACACAAGGAGGAATAGGTCTTTCATTTTATACTCTAGTTTTTTGTTTAAAAGTCATTAGGGGCTTTTAAGTTTGTCACTGGAGAGACACACACACACATACACACACTTAGTCCAGAATAAAGTCTCTTATGGCATCAGGTCAGTACAATGAGAAGGCATGAAAACGATGAACTGGACACACACACACACACACACACACACACACACACACACACACACACACACACACACACACACACACACACACACACACACGAGGAGGAATAGGTCTTTCATTTTATACTCTAGTTTTTTGTTTAAAAGTCATTAGGGGCTTTTAAGTTTGTCACTGGAGAGACACACACACACATACACACACTTAGTCCAGAATAAAGTCTCTTATGGCATCAGGTCAGTACAATGAGAAGGCATGAAAACGATGAACTGGACACACACACACACACACACACACACACACACACACACACACACACACACACACACACACACACACACACACACACACACACACACACACACACACACACACACACGAGACGCCGTCATGTCACAAAAGGGACACGGAGGAGGAGGAGAAAGTGTAGGAAAAGGCAGACAAAAGCTTTTTTTCTTTTTTTTTTTATAGAAAAGGCACGGAGCTTTAGAAAGTGCATTCGTTTGAAATCACCACTAAAGAAGTGCCTCACACACACACACACACACACACACACACACACACAGGAAAAAGGGGGGGAAACAGTACAAACAAATAAATGTATTATTCTATGTTGGCAAGGATATATATATATATATATATTCTTTTAGAAAACGGTTTAAGCAAAAAAACTAAAAATAAATCAGAAGTTGTGTTGCATCATGTCCGTGCGTGTCATGGCCGCCGTTTCAGGTAAAGTCTGAACAATAGTTTTAGAGTTTTCTTTAGCTCCAAACTACACACACACACACGAACGGGGCCAGAACACAACAGCAGCGATCAGCTTCATCACGATTGTTACCAAGTGCAATATCATGTAAAAAGAAGGAAAAAAAAAATTAGTAAATGGCACCGAATGACGAATTTTAATGGCAAAAGTTCTTTTTGTCCAAATTCATATTTAGTATCTGTTAATCCAAGTTTTTTTTTTTAAATATATAGATTTTTTTTTTAGAAAAAACAGTGAGATAAAGATGGACGAGAGCAGTGGCAGAGGATGGAGGGGGGGGGGGGGATTAGAGGAGGTTCCTGTTGCCGAAGATGTTCTGGGGGTCCACGTAGTCCTTGACGGACTTGATCATCCCGACGCCCACGTTGGAGATGCTGTCCCTCATCCAGCCCTTCCGGAGTTTCCCCACTGAATGACAAGAGGAGAGAGAGAGAGGGGAAATAAATGAATAAGCTCAGAAAGAAGGAGGTGGGGGTGGGGGGGTGGAGGCGTCTGGGTGGGGGGGGGCGTAGGAACCAGCACGGCTGATTGCTCGGCAGGCTGCTGTGAGCCAATCAATCTTGTGAGAGTGAGTGAATAAACAGAGGGTGATAAATGCTTTTATTCAGAGAGGAGAAATGTTTTGCATGGCATGATTTATGGAGCTCAGCAGACTATCAAACTCATTAGGCCCCCGCGTGTTCCCGGGGGAGGGAGGGGGGGGGGGGGGGGGGGGGGGGGCTGGCGGCAACGGGCGGGCGGGCGGCGTCCCCCGGATCCCTCGCTCCCTCCCTCCTCGTCCTGCTTCCTCCTCCCTGAGACACCCCTGTGTTCATCGCCCTCCTCCGGCCGACCCGTGAGCGGCGTTCTCCTCCCGAACACTCGTCTGTTTCCACCCAGAATCCTCTGCTCTGCGCTCCTCCGTCAGCGGGACTTTGGCTCCTTCCTCCTCCTCCTCTTCCTCCTCAGCCTGCTGCCCAGAGCTCCTCCAGCTGTCCGGTCCAGTCATACTCCACAGCGCCTGCACCGCGACAGGTTTTCTCGGCGGAAAAAGAAAAAAGAAAAGTCTGGAGGCAGCGAGAGGTTCTGGTGGCTGCGGAAAAACTGATGGAAAAAGCCTGAAGAGAAACTTCGGTTCCCAGAACGCCGCAAAACTCAGAGTTTTAGGTGTGAAATCTGTGCGACACGACAGGCGTCGCCTCGAAATCAGCATCTTAATATTTAACTTAATAGGATTTATTATAGGTTTTATGATAAGTCAATTAATATGAAATAATGACAAAGAAAATGATGCATTGAAATATTTAATGTGGGCAACGGCGTTGTCTGCTGCAAACTGTGCAGAAGTTTGCATAACATTGAAAATGCAAAAATAAAATAAAAAACAGAAAGTGGACCTGTTGGTGGTTCTGGTTCTGGGTAAAGATACGATTATTAGGTCAGAAAATGTGCTGCACATAGCGACTGAAAGTCATTTACGTTAAATAAATGTTGCTTTTGCCATTAATTGCAAATAATTAATTACAAAACATGTAATTCATTCAATTAATCGTTTAAATGAAGTCCCACCCTAATTTATTGTCTCTATGGGAAAAATAGAGAAGTGAGTTGATTTTAGAGTTGAAACGGTGACTTAATGGAAAAACGAATCTGCAGCAACTTTTATAACCAATTAAACAAACGCTATAAAAAATAAAATGCAATGAAAGAGTAAAAAAAAAAAATCAAAAAGAATGAGTTCAGTTTTGCTTCTCTGATACTTCCAAATCCAGATGTTGGCTTTGGAGTTGAAAAATCAATGAAAATAAGTTATGATTAACAAAAAATAGCTGTTTAAAGACAATTTATGACAGATTTGGGTTGACTCAATGAAATTCTTATGAATAGAATACAATAATTTGATAGTATATTAGAAATATTTAAATAATGAAAGTACACAACTTAAAAAAATGAGAAAAAGAGAAGTTACGCACTGGGCCTTTAAATATATCAGGTTATCTGTGTGTGTGTGTGTGTGTGTGTGTGTCCACTAAAATGTTCTAAACATCTTAAGTTCTAATCACCTTTCACATAGTGATTCCTCAGTGTATTTTTTCACGAAAAGAAGCTTAAATGAGAGATTTATGTATGCACAAATACATATAAGTATTCATAAAGTACTATAAAACACTCTGTGTGTGTGTGTGTGTGTGTGTGTGTGTGTGTGTGTGTGCTTCACATAGTGATTCCTCCTCTCTGATTGCCTTCAAAGGGTTTTTTTTGGTAAAAAACTATATTGTTATATATTGTTATTATTTTGCTGCATTTCAATTTCAATGCAACTTTATTTGTATAGCCCAGAATGACAGTATGGTAGCAACACTGGTTTGATGAAGGAATTTAAATAAATCATATTTTTCAGGTTTTACTGAGCAAGATTTTGGAAAATTTGGAGGTCAAATTTACAAAAGAAAAAAAAAAAAAAAAAGATAGATTAGAGAACAGGTGTGAACAGGTGAGTAAACACTGAAACCTGCGATTACAGCGTAATCACCTGAGATACAGGAAGGTGTGTGTGTGTGTGTGTGTGTGTGTGTGTGTGTGTGTGGGGGGGGTGTTTTCACACGCATGTTATCAGAGTCCGGCCAGGGGGGGGAACCCAGATGGGGATCAGCCGCCTCTTGACAGGAGGGGGCAGACATGGGAGGTCACCAAGAGGGGGGGGGGGGGCTACCACACACACCTCCAGATGGTGACAGAGCGACCAATCAGCTGCTGCCCAGTAACTACAAAAAAAAAAGCCCCTCCTCCTCCCAGCGGAAAAGAAAAGAAGCAGAGAGAAAACAGAAGGTGGCAGGACTGCATCATTGCCTCCATCACTGTGATAATTTACACATCTATCTTGTCATATTCACCCCCCCTCCACCACCACCCCCCCTAGTCTATCGCTATCAATCTCCGCGCAGTGGAAGTAGCAGGTAGTTATTTCAGGAAAATGACAGAATTTTCCCAAAGCGTCGTATTTCAGCGGGAGAGAACTTCAGTAAATCAGGTGGATGTGTGATCTCTGTGTGTGGTGACCCTACGTATACTACACTTAGTAACGCGTGGTGTACTAAATGTACTCAAACTGAAGTATTTGTACTTTCCTCCACTACATTTATGTGTCAGCTTTAGACAAAACTAGTGGTTTCTACCTTTTAGTCATTTCAATTTGCTTCATACGCATAAAAATCTTGTATTTAGAGCTGCAACAATTAGTCAATTATTTAATTTTAGTCATTTTTAGGGAAAAAAAACTTTAAATTCTCTGGTTCCAGCTTCTGTTCTCTGATTATTTCCTGCTTTCTTTATTCTTCTATATTAGTAAACTTTTGGACAATAAAAGCAGCTATTTTTTCAGACATAAAACTAGGAAAAGACAAAACAGCTCAATGATTCCAGCTTCTTTTTTCACCCAAATACATGTTGTTTCATCAATTAAGTGATTTACAACTTATAAACAGCATTAATGTGACGGTACATTACGTTTTGATAATTGATTAAAAGATAAAAGTCACAAATCTCTCATTTTTAGAGCTTCATGTTATGTGTGGAGCTGCAATAATTATTCGATTAATCGACTAATCAATTAGTTGCCAGCTATTACGTTAATTGACAACTTTACCTATAACTGATTAATGGATTTGAGTCATTTTTTAAAGTAGAAAATGTCCAAATTCTCTGGTTCCAGCTTCTGTTCTCTGATTATTTCCTGGTTTCTTTATTCTTCTATAATAGTAAACCGATGATCTTTGGGTTGAGGTTGAATTTTTAACTTTGGGAAACACTGATTTGACATTTTACACCATTTTATGAACCAAACAACTAATCGATTAATCTTTGCAGCTTTAAACTACACATGAAACCACAATTAAATCTTATCAATATTCTTCACAATAACATTTATATTACACTACTGTTATATATTGCTTTGATTTTCTGGACTTTTTTTTTAACTAAAAATTGACCAAAATAAAGATAATTTACTCAAAATTTCATTCAAGGTGCAATGAATAATCAATAAGTTGATTATATGTCAATTATTTTGATAATCAATTAACCAATTAGTTATTTTAAGAACGATTAATTGACTATAAAAGACTAGAAATTCTCAGCTTCTGTTCTCTGATTATTTCCTGGTTTCTTTATTCTTCTATAAAGTAAACTGATGATCTTTGGGTTGTGGACAAAAAAAACGATTTGAGTTTTTTTTTAAGAAGAAATCTTTATTTCTTTTAATCTTATACTATTATATATATATTATCTTATATTGTTGATTTTTTACAGCTTCACTAAACATCTTTTGTAGGTTTTTTGTAATCTGTAATCTTGTAAAATTGACCAAAAATCTAGATATTGTTACTCAAAATTGCATTAATTGCATTATTAATTGATTATTTTTCTGGTGTCTTCAGTCTTCTATCATAGTAAATTGATGGTCTTTGGGTTGTATTGATCGACTGTCAAATTAATAGGTGGCAATGTACACTAGTTGATGGAAAACATGCAAGTACCAACTCCCGTAATAAAAGTACTAACACTGTATATTCGGCTCATATTTCACGTGTCTACAAGTTGAGAGAGAAATCCAAAAAAGGAGGAAGGACACGCGGCGACTGATAAGACACAATCACCGAGCAAACACGGGTCTTTCTTTATTCCTCCCTTTAATCAGAAGTCTGTGTTTGTGGCGTCTAGACTAAAAAAAAAAAAAAAAACGAACCTGGGGAACTGAAAACAAGGTCAGCGCCCTTTTGGAAATGCCAGAGCAGCTTGGTCTCCAGGCGAAAATAGAGCAAAAGTAAAAAAAAAAAAAAAAAAACAGCAGAGCGAACTCAGCCTGTTTCAGTCGATAAAGTAATAATGGAGGATGATATAATAGATTTACCCTCTTTAAAACGTAATAGGCCTAGAACATCATAACTGTCCAATAATGTAATAACTTATCTTATTGGCTGGTTATTGCATTATTGAACTACTATATAACTGAGCTGAAAAGTTATCACATTATTGTCAAAAAAGTTATTAGTTGGGGACTTTTACTGCATTATTGGCCTTTTACATTTTAAAGAGGGCAAATCCATTACATGACCAGCTGTTTATCACATTATCGGCTGCTACAGGGCGTGAATAAAGCAAAAGATGTGCATTTATGCAGCGAAACGCAGCAGAGTGGATGCAATTAATAATGTAATATGGGCCGATAACACAATAACTTTGCCTTCTTTAAAATGTAATAGGACAATAATGTGACAACTGCCCGATAATGTAATAACCTATTATATTATTGGCTGGTTACTGCATTATTGGTTGGAGAAGAAAAAACAATTTTGCAAATGTAATACTTGAGTTGATTATTTACTATACTGATATGCATTACTGTCAAAAGGTTATTAGTTAAGGACTTATATTAGATAATTGGACAAATATTACATTATTAGCCTTTTACTTTCTAAATAAATTAGTGCATTATCAACTGTTTATTACATTACCAGCTGCTACAGGGCATAAATAAAGCAAAAGATGTGCATTTTTGCAGCAAAACGCAGCAGTGTGGATGCAATTAATAATGTAATAATGGCTGATAACTGTCCAATAATGTAATAACTTATTATATTATTGGCTGGTTACTGCATTATTGGCCTGGAGAAGAAATAAATGTGTGCAAATGTAATACCCAAGTTGATAAATTATTACATTATCGTCGAAAAGTTACTGGTTAAGGTCTTTTATCACATTATTGGACAATTATAACATTATTAGCCTTTTACTTCCCTCAATAAATTAGTGCATTATCAACCGTTATTACATTATTGGCCCGTGAAGAAAAAACCCCTTTGCAAATGTAATACCCGAGGTGATAAGTTATTACATTACTGGCAAAAAGTTATTAGTTAAGGACTTTTATTACATTATTGGACAATTATTACGTTATCTTCCTTTTGCATTTTAAAGAAATTATTTCTTATTACATTATCGGCTGCTACAGGGCGTGAATAAAGCAAAAGATGTGCATTTCTGCAGCGAAACGCAGCAGTGTGGATGCAACCAATAATGTAATATTGGCCGATAACATAATAACTTTGCCTTGTTTAAAATGTAATAGGCCAATAATGTGATAACTTATTATATTATTGGCTGGTTATTGCATTATTGTTCGGAAAAGAAAAAACAATTTTGCAAATGTAATAATTGAGTTGATTATTTACTATACTGATATGAATTACTGTCAAAAGGTTATTAGTTAAGGACTTATATTAGATAATTGGACAAATATTACATTATTAGCCTTTGACTTTTTAAAGGATTTATTGCATTATCAGCTGTTTATTACATTATCGGTTGCTACAGGGCATAAATTAGGCAAAAGATGAGGATTTCTGCAGCAAAACGCAGCATTGTGGATGCAATTAATAATGTAATAATGGCTGATAACTGTCCAATAATGTAATAACTTATTATATTATTGGCTGGTTACTGCATTATTGGCCTGGAGACGAAAACAATGTTTGCAAATGTAATACCTGAATTAATAAATTATTACATTATCGTCGAAAAGTTATTAGTTAAGGTCTTTTAATCACATTATTAGACAATTATTAAATTATTAGCCTTTTACTTTTTAAAGAAAACATTGCATTACCAGCTGTTTATTACATTATCGGCTGCTACAAGGCATAAATAAAGCAAAAAAGGTGCATTTTTGCACCAAAATGCAGCTGTGTGGATGCAAATAATAATGTAATAATGGCAAATAACATAATAACTTTGCCTTCTTTAAAATGAATAGGCCAATAATGTGATAACTTATATTATTGGCTAGTTACTACATTATTGGCCTGGAGAAGAAACAAATTTTGCAAATGTAATACCCGAGTTAGTAAATTATTACATTATTGTCGAGAAGTTATTAGCTAAGGCCTTTTATTGCATTATTGGACAAATATTACATTATTAGACTTTTACTTTTTAAAGAATTTATTGCATTATCAGCTGCTACAGGGCGTAAATAAAGCAAAAGTTGTGCATTTGTGCACAAAAACTATCAGTGTGGATGCAACCAATAAAGTAATAATAAAATAACTATGATGATAATAACTATAATTAACTGTAGTTTTTATTCCTTGGAAGAAAAACACGCTTGCAAATGTAAGAATTGACTCAATAATGTAATAAGTTTTACATTATTGGCCAAAAGTGATTAGCTTATCAGTTCAGGTCAGGACAATTATTACGTTATTTGGCCTTTAACATTTTAAAGAGTGAAAAATCTATCGGGTTATCGGCTGTTAAAAAACCCTCAGTGAGATCAGGTGGGGAGGCTGACCCCCCCCCCGACAAACAGGGGGGGGGGGACTGTGAGGTAGTGGTCCTGGTCTGATAGATGATAGAGGACTGGATGTGATGGATGTTTAACAAACCCTTCACGGCTGCAGCACAGGTGGCGGTGACCTAGTTAGAGATAGTTAAAAGCTCCTGGTGTTCCACTCCCACAAATCATCACTATATAATATATATATATATATATATATATATATATATATATATATATATATATATATATATATGAATCAGATTAAGTGAATCGTCGGTGATTTCGTGTAAAACGCGCTGAGTATCTCGTCTCCACACGCCCAGATTCCCTCGCTGACGCCCACGCCGCTGACCCCGCTGTAAATACAGGGGTGGTGGTGGTGGTGGGGGGGTTGAAAACGTATATTTCCTCTCGCTGGGCCACCCCCCCACACCCTCACCTCGCCATCCTTGACTACATCTGTTTTGTTTGATACACACAGAACCCCCCCCCCCCCCCCCCCTCCTGGTGAAACTAGCTCCATTTGTCAAGCGCTGATTGTGGGCAGACAAACCGGCCTGTCTGCGCCCAGATAGCGAAGCACCGCCGTTATTAATCACAATTACAGAGTGGGCCTCGCGCGGCGGGAGCTGCATCAATATCACCCCCCCCCCTCCACCGACCCCCCCACGCTGCCCCCTCCCTCCCTGCCCCCCCGTTCGGAGGTCTGTGTACAGGCCGGCGATAACGGCGGCATCATTTACCCCCGCCGCCTCCTTTTTATTAGCAATCTTTTAATTTTGAACCCGTCCCCCGCTTCATATGGGTGGGGAGGGGGGGGGGGTAAAATTGTGATTTAATATCGCAGCTGATTCACTGCATACTGTTTTTGACAGGTGTGATGAATAGCCTGAAGTGATGTATGAAAACAGCGAGGCGGATGGCAATATAGATAAGGCGGCCATCTTTTTCGGCCAGGCCTGATGGGACCCACCCCCCTCCCCCTTCTCCTACCCACCCCCCCCCCCCTCCACTTCCCCGCTCACGTTTCATTTGGTCACCACTGAGATGAACAAACAGCCGAGTCACAGCCATTCGTCCCTGGACATGTGAAGGAAGCTGTGAAACACCTCAGACCCGACGTGAATTTACTGGCATGGACGAGCAGAGGAACAAAAAAAGAGAAAAAAGAGAGGAAAAAGGAAAAAGGAAAAAGCTCGCCATCTCCCTCTGACAACCTATTGTCACCGAATGAAATTCAGGGGGAAGGTGCAATTATAAAACCTCATACTATTCAACTTGTTTACCTCGATTTGAGTGTGAATTCATTAAAAAACCTCATACTATTCGACTCATGTGCCTGTATTTTTGTGTTAATTAATTATAAAAGCTCACGCTATTCGACTCGTTTGCCTCGATTTGAGTGTGAATTATTATGAAAGCTCATAATATGTGACTCGTTTTACTGTATTTGTGTGTGAATTAATTATAAAACTTTATTCTTTTCAACTTGTTTACCCGTATGTGATAGTGAATTCACTATAAAAGCTCATACTATGACTCTTGTGCCTGTATTTTAATGTGAATTGATCCTAAAACCTCAAACTATTTAACTTGTTTGCCTCAATTTGAGTGTGAATTAATTATAAAAGTCGTATTATGACTGCCTGTATTTGAGTTTAAATTATTATAAAACGTCATACTATTCGACTCATTTGCTTGTATTTGAGTCTGAATTATTATAAACCGTGTATTTGAGTGTGAATTACCTCCATGATGATGTGACAGGCTCCCTCCATTGGCCAGGATCTCCTCTCTAGCTGCATGCTGAGAAATTAAAAATAAAAAAGAAGCACAGTGGGTCTAACGTTCTCTCTGGAATCATCACATCAGATGCGTTCTCATCTGTGGGGACTGGACCGTGTCGGGGTGTTGATGGAAACCAAAGTGACGGTACCTCGACTTGCTCGTACACGTGTACGGGGTCGCTGAGTCCTCGGTAGTTGAAGGCGAAGTAGAAGTAGACGCAGGCGCCGGCATCGTACGTCTGAGTCACTCTGGGGGAAATAAAAAAAAAAGAGGCAGAAAGTTAATGTTCCTGCTCAAAATGTCCCTCTGAAGACTCATCTGGAGGAATCTAAGGAGCAAAGGGCCTCGATTTTTATGTAAAACGTGGATGTTTTTGTCCTTCATGTGAAATTATCACACATTAAAAGGCCATTAAAAGGTTGTGCAATGTTATACTTGATGATTTATACAGATAAAAGAAAGAAAAAATTAAAATAAAGTAAATTTAAACTAAACTAAAAGGTACAATGTGTAGTTTCTAGCACCATCTAGTGGTGAAGTTGCAGATTAAAAAACTACGGTGGCTGTGAATTGTTTGATTTGTCCTTTCTGGGCTACTGTAGAAACAAGATATGTAAATTAAATACAGCTCAATCTAAGGTGATAAGAACAACTAATTATTGTTTTAGCTGAATAATGTACTTCTAAAAACTTATTTATGAATATTAAATTAAATTTAATCCAAATCTTTTGTTCTAGATGCTCCTAAACATTACAGACTGTACCAGTTTATTTTATCATTACTGCTAATGTGCCTGCTTCTATATAAAACATCTTTTTATGAATAAATAATGCTGCTCTAAATTTTTTATTGTGTGCATTGATTATTTAGTCTAAGCATTTTTAACTCATCCTCACTTTTTTTTAGTTTTACCGTGGAAAAAAATAAAAAATAAAGTCAATTTAAACTAAAGGTGGAATGTGTAGTTTCTAGCACCATCTAGTGGTGAAAATGCAGATTTAAAAACTATGGTGGCTGTGAATTGTTTGATTTGTCCTTTCTGGGCTACTGTAGAAACATGACATGTAAAATAAATACAGCTCAATCTAAAATAATAATGGCAAACTAATTATTATTTTAGCATAATTGTGTATCTGTTAAAACTTACTTATGAATATTATAAACCATTTATTCTAAGTCTATTGTTCCAGATGCTGCTAAACACTACAGAATGTACCTTTAAGTGCTTTTTGACTTAAAAGGATGACACACGTGGAAGAGAAAATTGTCCTGTTTGTTATTTGATCATTCCTGCTAATGTGCCTGCTCCTATATAAAACATTTTTTCCTCTTTTTTCCTATGAATAAATAATGCTGCTCCACATTTGCCCCCCCGCGGAGCAGCAGGGTGCTGAGCCCTTGTTGGTCTGACATGGCCCATCACCCGGCACGCCGACTGTTCTGGAGGTTAAACGGACGAATCAATCATGTGACAGACCGCAGGCCGGTGAAATGAATGAATGAATGAATGGCCGTGGCATAATCAGGCCGAGGCCCGATCTGGTGCTGGCCCGACCCGACCCGGCCCGCCGTCTGTCTGTCTGTCAGGCTCCGGCTAACCCATCCGGGGGGGGCTGGGTTAAAACTTCTGAAGTCCCTGATCCCGTTTATTTGTCCTTTATAACAGAGAGATCCCGGTTTAAATTGTGATTTTTGCCAGTTTTAGACAGCTGTGATGCTCAACAAATCCCACAAAAAAAAAACTAAGATTCATTGAACCTGTGCCACAAACCTCCATTGTTATAAATACACATCTGGTGTCATAAATAACGTCATTAATTACCAAATCTGTGGCGGATAGTAAAAATGGCACAATTTACACCAGTTTGAGAAGTTACTTTTCCCACTTTTAAAATTAAACTGTATGTATGCGATTTATTTCCACAGTTTTCAATGTCCCTATGTTATAAAAAAGGTAGATTTTAATGTGTTTTTAATTCTAAGGTTCCAGGTGTTGTAGTAATACTGTTCCATGTTAAAAAAAAAAAACTCTCAATCTCTCAATCTCAATCAGAACCCCCCTCCAAATGAGCTGGCTGGTTTTTCTGTGAAGTTGTGATGTCACAGCCACACACACACACAGTCACCGCCCACTTCCCCTGCTTACAGTCATTTGAAATCAGCCAATCAGAGGAAAGACACAAAAATGAATGAAAATGATGTGAATCTAAACAGAGAAGATATACATATACCCTGTTTAGTGACATCACAACTTCACGTTAAACCCAGGGAAATGTGTAAAATGTAATAAATATAATATAAAATACTTGAACTGTGAAGTCTGAATATCACAGACAGGGTAATGGAGTTGGAAAATATTCTCTATAGAGTATAGAATGTCCATTATATTCATGGAAAAATGCTAAAAATGGCATATGGTATAACCCTAAAATCTTGGTATCTGATTGTTTAACTCTCTTAAAAATGTTTAAAAAAATAGTTTTATATTCTAAGTGAATTAATTATCTGAAATTACTCACTCTTTTTACCATTTGACATTTCGTTTGACAAAATATTAAATATTGCATGTGATTTTTTTAACAAAAAAAAAAAGACAAGAAACCAACATGAACACAAATGAGCTGGCGGGTTTTCTGTGAAGTTGTGATGTCATAGCCACACACATACACACACAGTCACCGCCCACTTCCCTCGTTCACAGTCATTCGAAATCAGCCAATCAGAGAAGAGGAACACAAACATGAATGAAAACTATGTAAAACTATACAGAGATGATCTTTGGTAGATAAAAGCACATACATCCTGTTTAGTGACATCACAACTTCACGTTAAACCCAGGGAAATGTAAAAAATATAAAATATAATAAATATAATAAAATACTTTAACTGTGAATTCTGAATATCACAGACATGGTTGTGGAGTGGGAAAATATTCTCTATAATATAGAATAAAATATATTAATATATTCTATACTAATATTCTCTATAAAAGTATAGATAATCGTATAGTCTATATGACTATTATAGATTCTCTATATTACGCATATAGACTGTAACCCTAAAACCTTGATATCTGATTGTTGAACTCTCTTAAAAATGGTTAAATTATATTATAGGTGGATTCAGTATTTGAAATTACTCTTTTTTTACCATTCGACATTTTGTGTCACAAAATATTGAATATTGTATGTGAAATTTATTGTATGACATTAAACCAAAATGAACATTTTGAGAGACCTGATGAATGCTTTTAAATCTGTATTTAAGGTGACTTCCAGTACCTGCACGTGGATAACGGAGGAAACTGAACTCCTCTCTCTTTACACTCTCCAATGATGCGCGCCTTCACATTCCGGCAAATGTCCAACACCCTGGGAATAAAAGTCAGAAAAAAATGAACTAGATAAATCAGAAATATCATTCATGAAACTCTTTTTTTTGGGGGGGGGGAAGGGGTCAAAAACACTCATACATGTAGGGAACCCACTTTTTTTAAGCGGTGCTCATTTGTTATGCGGAATGATTAAAATTCAGTAAAACGCAAGAGACCGAGGGAAAAAAAAAAAAAAGAGAAGAGACGTGAAGATGAAGAGCGTCGTGTTGGAGGTTCCCACCGGTGTGGAAATGGCCGCCGGTCCTGATCATGTGCAGCCGTGTGTGGCGCGTGTGGAGGATGGGGAGGACGACGGGTAATGAGCCAGGCACGTATGCTCGCCTCAGTGCCTGATCTCTTGGTCTCTCCCGTCAGGCATGTGACACACACACACACACACACTACGCTGTGTGTGTGTGTGTGTGTCTCAGTGTGTGTGAGGGAAAAACGATGATGAGAACATGTGAAAAATAAACAACACACCACAAAGTGGATGTGAGATGAATCTGTGGCTCATATTTCCCCCCCACACACTGAACACACACACAGATAGATCTCTCTCCTCTCTCTTCTGTGTGTGTGTGTGTGTGTGTGTGTGTGTGTGTGTGTGTGTGTGTGTGTGTGTGTGTGTGTGTCAGTAATGGTGCATTTGTAGGCCGAGGAGGCGAGCTTCCGCCAACGCAGAGACGGTTAATGGGGAAGGGAGAAGGCAGGCATGAAGGTGAATGTCAAAGACAGAGGCAAAGAGAAATAAAAGAAACAGGATAGGGGGACAGGGAGGGGGGGTTGGGGGGGCAGGTAGGAAGACAGAGGACTCTCTCAGGACTGGATGTGTGGGTGGCGTGTAAAGAAAAATGTTTAGTGCTGTTTAAATAAAAAAAAAAAAAAATCCCGGTCATGCCTTTATCATAGCAAGATGACAGGAAACAAGGGGGGGGAGGGGTAAAACATGGCCGACAACATGTGATCTGCGCATTTACCTGTCCCAAGGCACCGAGGTCTCAAAGGACTCCCCGATCACGTAGTAGTCCATGCCCAAGTCCTGCAGAACACGACATGAATATCAGCAAGTCAGTGGTTATGCAGGCATGCATCTCTGCACCATTAATGTAATGTATAGTGTTGGTTTTTAATATCAGTAAGATTTCCTGGTTAAAAAATAAATAATAAATTACGGTAAAATCCATGTATGGACGCAGCAGGTCAGTAATCTCATTTCCCACCGGCCGATTCCGTGCACGACGTGATGGAAAATTCAATTCAAATTTATTTTGTGTATTTGTGTAAAAGCATCAGTGGTGTAGGAACACACGTGGCGGCGTTACCCATGAACAAACAAAAGAAAAAAATCAATGTAGTAAAATAAATAAATACTTCTTCCTTTAGTTCTCTTGTTAAATATATGGTTATGGGAACAATTTTTTTTCCTCCACACAGATTGCAAAAGAACAAAAACTAAAGTTTATCCTGTGTGATGAAGGTGATTTTGAGGAAGCGATGATCTTATGACATAAGGTGAGTGTTGGAAATAGAAGTAATTAGTTTAAATGAATTAAAAAATGTAATAAATAAAACAAACTGCATATTTGGGGCAGAGTTTCCACACAGACAGTCTGTTTATCTATAGGTGACTGAATTCTTTTTGCATCTTTTCTAATGTTTAACACAGGTTAGTGTGTATTTGCGTGTCTCATATATTATATAGGATATTGATGTATGTGTGTGTGTGTGTTTTTTCTCCTGTTAAAGGGTTGTTTTAAGGGAGTTTTAGGGTCTAAGGACAGGGAATGTTGTGTTGCTTCTGTACAAACTGTAAAGCCCAATGGGGCTGAAGCTGTGATTTTGTGCTATACAAATAAAATTGAATTTATTTTTATTAAATTGTAAGAAATATCCATTATTGCCAAATAACAGCGGTGGTGTTGTTTTAATTACTTAACAGATCAGGGTTTTTTTTCCAAAATCTTGCTCAGTAAAACCTGAAAAACATGGTGATTTATTCAAGTTCCTTTATCAAACCAGTGTCACTACCATACTGTCATTCTGGGCTATACAAATAAAGTTGCATTGAAATTGAAATGCAGCAAAATAATAACTGATAAGTTTATGTTACCAAAAAAAAAAACCTTTTGAAGGCAATTAGAGAGGAGGAATCACTATGTGAAAAACATGATTGGAACTTTAGATGTTTAGAATACTCGAGGAGACGGACACACACACACACACACACACACACACACACACACACACACACACACACACACACACACACACACACACACACACACACACACACACACACACACACACACACACACACACACACACACACACACACACACACACACACACACACACACAATACTTATATGTATTTGTGCATAAATCTCTCTCATTTAAGCTTCTTTCTGTGAAAAAATTCAAGTGATTAGAACTTTAGATGTTTAGAACATTTGAGTGGACACACACACACACACACACACACGCACGCACGCACGCACCCCTCTGACTGCTTTAGACCCAGGACGACTCTCCATTGTCGTGCTGGCTGCAGCCACTGAGCTCCTTTCATGTTCTCTCGCCGTCAAAGTGTCTCCACGCTCTTCACAACGGTGACCAGATCAAATCAGAGGACCTCCGGGGGTCACATTCTGCATTCTTATTTATTTTTCATGTGTGTGTGTTTGTGTGTGTCCTATCTGCTGTCAGGCAGCGTCCGCCCTGCAGCTCCGGGCAGCGGCGACTCACCCGGAGGTAAGCGATGACAAAGGTCAACAAGTAGCCCCTCTGCCCATTGTCCTCTCCAGCTGCCAGGCCCCTGGAAGGCAGATAACAGGGTTAATATTTAACAGCGCTTCTCCCTTTTCGGCCTTTTGTCGCTCCTCCTCCCGTCACAGCAGCTGCCCCGGCGGCCCGTCAATCCAACAATGTGCGGATCGATGGAGCCGTGCTCGCGGGTCAGCCGCACATCCATCACCTGCGGTGCGTAATCAGATTTTCATCCACCGCACAAACCAATCAGGGCTGAGCTCATTAGAAAATCACTACATCGATTTTTTCAACCCCCCACCCCCCCCCAAAACCCCAAACACCGGAAGAAAATATTCCTTTGCAGAGCTAATCCATCACTGGCACTTGATGTGATGGGAGATCACGATTTATTTGGAATAATTGCAATAAAAGCAGAAGATTTCTCATGATTTTTATTGCTGGGGCTGATACCTGCACACGTGGCGTCCAGCAACTCTAACAACAATATAAAATCAATAGGAATCACCCACTGAAACATTACCCCCCAGTTAGGGAGGTCACTATATTTAAATATTATTGACCTGCTTGGTTCTCACTGGTTTGTATTACATTCAACAATAGGGTAGTTCAAATATGTATAAATATATTATAGAGTTAGTATAGAGGCAGTGCATGGCTTAATTCATGCAAAGAGGATATACTAATTTTAATAAGCCCTCATAAAAAAGGCACTATCATGTTTATGGGACAATGTTGGAAATGTCACGCTAAAAAAAAAAATTATTAAAAAGGTATTAAAAAAATAAACTTGCTATCAACTACATTTATATTCAAGTTAGATTAAATAATAAAAAAATATATATCTTTTTTACTTATTCATTCTCCTATTATTTAAAGTATTTTACATGACATTGTCTCAAAAAAAAAAAAAAAAAAAAAAAAAAAAACTCACATTCCGTGCGGTTTATAAAACTTAATTACCAAGAAACCAACATGAACAACCAAATGTATGTGTATGTATTTTAAAAAAGTTTTCGACTTTCTCATCTTGCACAAACATTATTTGTCACTGACCCATATGTGCAAAAATTATTTTCTCTGCAATTAAATAATTAAGTAATTGGTCAACATATTAGACGTGTATATGACTGAGTGTAGATGAACAAATCCAAAAAATTTAATAAATAAGAAGGAGTCTAGTGCAAAAAGGGCATAAAATACATTCAGCTGCATATTCTACCACACCAAAGGCTGAAAAGGTCAAACCCCAAAACTGTTGAACCATTCTGAGTCTCTAGAAGACAATGATAATTAGTAGGTAATAGGAAATTAAAGAAAATGGGGGAAAGGTGTTAATGAGCTGCTAATTATATACCAGAGGCTCTTTAGTTAGGAGATTAAAAAGAAGAGTGCAACTTGTTTTTAATTAATAAATGGAATAGGGAATATGGTTAGTGCAACCAAATACAAAAAATCACCACTTTACTATTATAGAAGACTAAAAAAAGTCATAAAATAATAAGAATTGAGCAGCTGGAAGCAGAGAATTTGAACATTCTCTCCTTATAAACGACTCAAATCCATGTTCTACACCTCCAGCTGAATGATGCCCGTTATGAATGAATAAAGTTTAAGGCGGTCGACCGTTCCCGTTGAGTCGTACCACTTCACAGCCCCCTCAGGATCACCCGCGAACAATAAATCTCGATTATGATAACCAGGTGGAGCGGCTCAAAAGGTTAATTTATGTGAGGATAAAGCGTGTATGAAGCCGCTGTTAAAGGGGTTTAAGAGCAGGCCGGGGATAGAGAGCGAGCGAGCATCCCTCTCGGCCTGACAGGTAACTGATTCTTCCACCAAAGTCCTCATCGATCGGTTTCGTGATCAATCACGGCAGCCCGGGTGGTGTCCTGAGGGGAGAACAACCCCCGGCCCCCCCCTCCCTCCCCGATGATCCCCCACCGCCGCTGTCACCGCCCACACCACACCTCCTTTAACATAAAGCCCGGCCTGACAGGGGGACATCCACAGGTGATCCATCAATCCACGCCAGGACAAACTACAGAGTCTGAAGTGGGTAACGGAGCCTCTCCATCCTTTTCCGGGCTACTACATAACGGCTGATTAAATAAGGCGACGCTTGGGAGCAGCTCCCCGTTACATTTAACTCCCCACCAAAACGGTGCTTTGTCATCCCCGTGCTTTGCTTTTGTCTCCAAAGCGGGACTTATTAGCTCATTTCCAGCTCTATATACTTTATCCTAGGACTCCACTAGAGGAGCTGTGCGTGATTTACTGTTAAAAAAATAACTTCTTATTTATCATCTATCGGCCGAGGGCTCGAGACTGTGATCAAAAACACATTTGTATCCCTGTTTTTTTTTTTTATATATATATAATTTTGAGAGGTTGCATTTGCACGTATCGCAGCACAGGCTTGTGGAAAGTATCTGAAACCAGTGGAAGGAAATGTGTGTTTTGGCCCAGAAAACGTCCTGTTGAGGTATTTCATACTACTACTACTACTACTACTGGTAGTTCATACTACTACTACTACTGGTAGTTCATACTACTACTACTGCTGCTACTACTACTGCTGGTAGTTCATACTACTGGTAGTTCATACTACTACTACTACTACTACTACTACTACTACTACTACTACTTCTGCTGGTAGTTCATACTACTACTACTACTACTACTACTACTACTACTACTACTACTACTGCTGGTAGTTCATACTACTACTACTACTACTGGTAGTTCATACTACTACTACTACTAGTACTACTACTGGTAGTTCATACTACTACTACTACTACTACTACTACTACTACTGCTGGTAGTTCATACTACTACTACTACTACTACTACTACTGGTAGTTCATACTACTACTACTACTACTGGTAGTTCATACTACTACTACTAGTACTACTACTGGTAGTTCATACTACTACTACTAGTACTACTACTGGTAGTTCATACTACTACTACTACTACTAGTACTACTACTGGTAGTTCATACTACTACTACTACTACTACTACTACTACTACTGCTGGTAGTTCATACTACTACTACTACTACTACTACTACTGGTAGTTCATACTACTACTACTACTACTGGTAGTTCATACTACTACTACTACTACTGCTACTACTGGTAGTTCATACTACTACTACTACTACTACTACTACTACTGGTGGTAGCCCCTCCTCCTACTGGTAGTTCCTCCTCCTACTAATAGTAGCCCCTCCCACTAATACAAGTAACTCCGCCTCCTACAATTGGAAACCACTCCTCCTCCTACTGGTAGCCCCTCCTACCACTGGTAGCCCCTCCTCCTACTACTGGTAGCCCCTCCTCCCCCTACTTCCTTTTCTACCAGAGGAGGCCTACACCAAACTCCCAAAGCCATTATGTATTAAATATGAATGTGAGTATTATTATAAGATGTTTTATTAAATTCAAGCACTTGGTAGATTCTAAATTATTTTCTGGCAGTTAAACTCCAATACTGATTTTCCATTATATCATTTATACCTTTGAAGTTGGCATTAAATTTCATTGCAGGTAATATGGTCCTTTAAGCAGATCCACAGGTTGAGTGTTTTAGCTTTTACCTCTTAAGACTAATTTAAACACAATGTTAGATATGTACTCCTGTCATTATGTTCATTAGATGCATATTTGTGCATATTTTTAGAAAAACTAACAGATATCATATCCATTGTTTTAATTAGTAATAATTTATTATCTCCATGTTAAGAGAGCTTACTACATAATGAAATCCTGACACCAGATCAAAAACATTGTTTAGAGCAGCCTGAAGCCAGAACTTATTTAAACACACTTTTCCTCATTATTTTAAACTTTGGAGACATTTTACTATGAATATCTGCCATTATAATGCACACATTTAAGTTCCATGTTTGATATTTACTACTTTATAGGTTCTATTCATATGTATGTTATTATGTAAATTTGCAGTTATCTAATTAGTGAGAATTAATTCAAAATAAGAACAGTTTTTGTTTTTATCTCCATAGTAAAAGTGTTTGCTATATAGAGAAATTTTGAGATTAGATTAAAAAAAAACATTCCGAGAAGCCAGGGTTCATTTAAACACACATTTGCCTCATTATTTTAAACTTTAGAGACTTCTCAGATCCAAATCTGAAACGTGCACATGCAAAAATGCACGCACGTGAGCGTAGAGATCGCGACTCCTCACCCAAATTTCGCAGCGATGTCGTAAACTTGCTTCTCGTGCTGCAGGACCTTCTCACGGTTTCCTTCAAACAGCAGCGTGGCCACACACAGGTGGTTCGGCTGGAAGCCTTTGAACTGAGGATTAAAACGAATGCATTCATTAACGGTGATAAACCTTGGTGACTTTTGCACTTTATTTATTTATTTTTTTACCTTGGTGATGTAAAACGTCTTCAGCCCGTCCAGGAAGGACGTGAAAAGTGAAGATACTTGAGGCTTCAGGGCGTGACCTGTGGGGACATCAGTTAGCAGCCGCACCGTTTAGGTAGAAAAAAATGACTTTTTTCTCGTCTGTGCATGTGCGTGTGTTCACACATTAGTCACATCCCGTTTCCGCACGCATTTCCTCCGCCCTTCCGTGAGGGCAAGCGAGTCAGATTTATTTGGGTGGGGTGGTGGGGGGTTTCATACCAAAAAAAAAAAGAGGAAAAATAAACGTTAACATTTGAATAACTCCACAAACTGGCCGGTGGCGGCCGGACGACAGCCGCCATAAATCAGCAGGTTTTCCGAAGGGAAGTGGGGTTTGACGCGGCGATATCCGTCTTCCTCACCCACACTTTTTTTTTTATTTATTCCTGATCGGACGCACACACACACACAAAAAAAAAAAAAAAAAAACGCCCGTGGACAAGTGAAAATGAGGGGCCGGCGCCGATGGGATGGTTATCAATCACAGCGGGGGGTAGGGGGGGAGTCACGGGTGATGTCGCAGAGACTTAACAGTTCATTTATTCCCCCCCCCCCTTCCCTCCTTCTCCTCCTCCTTCCAAGTCTCTTCATCACTTGTGTCCCAATTGTTTCCAAACCAAAGTGTGATTGCGGGTCTTTAGGTCTGTCGCAGCCATCATGCTTGTTAATTAAATACTCAACATCCAGAGAGGGAAAATTACACCTACGCCGTGCATAATTCCACCGTTAACTCCCCTCTCTCATATTTTTGTTTCCTCCCTCTCTTCTGTACATATCAAAAACACACACGGCGCTACCCGCTATACAACGCTCTCATTTTTCATCTGGCGTGTCACAGGCAGGCTCTGCTAAATCGTACTTGTCGTCCCTGTGAATACATCAGCTCTCCTCACTCGACTCGACGCCAGACGTGATTAAAAGTGAGGACGAGCCGCTAATAAGCCCAAGAAGGTATCACAGAGGCACGAGTTTTTAGTTATTAGCGAAAAAAAAAAAAAAAACCTTGGTCGCTTCATCCTCCCTGCTTAATGCTGAGAAGTGCCTACTCTTGTGAAAAGTGTAAATATAGGGGAGATAATGAGCTCCCCAGAGGCCGAACTTTACACAGATCCGTGGCGACGCCAGATGCAGATTCCACCAGACCCCAAAGAAACAACATCATAAAACTCTTCGTTTTGGCCGCGGTCATTTTTCATCTTGCTTCAATTCTTCTGGCTCTTTCTTTATGTGCAAGTGTGTGTGTGTGTGTGTGTGTGTGTGTTACTATTCCACTGCTGAAATAATAATCAATTTGACAATTCAGTTTTGCAGGAGGTAAAAAGAGAGAGGTGTGCAGTACATCACTGGAAATAGAAACCCCAAACACTGGATAAATATACACAAACAAGGAGCTAATTTCAACTTAAAAGTGATATGATTATGTCGCCGGTTAAAAAGCGTGCCAAGTGCCACATGTTGCATAGCTCCCCATCAAAGCCAAACGAGTACATCTGGGCTTTAGATGAAAAGAAGAAAAAAAACTACTTGAAGTTTCAGCTGTAAATGATAAAAAAAAAAACACTTACCAAATCTAAATTGTTCATTATCCATGAGTCGTATAGATGCCGGAGCACACCTCTGATAAAAAAAAGAGAAGAAAAAAAAAAGAGAAGGTCCTCATTAGTCTGGTGTTTTGAGCGATCCCGCCAAAATAAAGCTGTCAAATTTTTATTTATTGGAGTTTAACATTGAGAGCAGCAGTTCAAGGTTTTTTTTTTTTTAGTTTCTTGTTTGACATCTTGAATGTAAAATCTTCAGCCTCTAGGATAATAGAGTTTTGGCTTTGGCCGCGTGCTTTTTCTTTTTTTATCCTATAAAAACTTTTATTTTGAAAAACCCTTCAGCTAAAAATGTGTTTTTCTTCTTGTTCCCACAGTTGAAAGTTAGAGAATGAATGCTATCTGCTGGAAGTGGAACGTTTTTTTTTTTTTTAAGGCTTGTTAAAATTTAAGGGCCGATCCTACGATCATGATTTGTGACATCACAAATGGACACTGGAAAATTAATGAGGGGGAAGAAGTAGAGAAATAGGAGATAATTGAACTTTGTTTATTGCAAAAACATACCAGACAAGTTATTAAAAATTATATATGTAGCTTCTCTATATATAGATATATATTGTTTTGATATAGAAATGAGTAAAATCTGTGAGAGGAAGAAACCAAAATGATCACAGAATCATATACAAACCTAGTTTGAGCAGTTATTAATTCTTACTAGTAAAAATTAGTTGTAAAAGTTCCCAATTTATTTATATATTTGAGTTTGTGATATCACTAAAGATGCATTTTAGCATAAGAACCAAAATTCGTCACACAAAGCAGAGCTAATCGGTTGATTTGAGTCCATATTCTCTTTCTAGAGTCTCAAATCTGATAATTTTCTGGTTTCTTTATTCTTCTATATTGCAAACTAATGATCTTTCGGTTGTAGACCGTTTGTCTGGATTAAAAAAAAAAACATTTTAGGTTAAATTTACAGTTTTGAGAAACCGTGATAGACATTTTAAACCATTTATGCACAAATACATTGATGTAGCCACACAGTGTTTGTGAGCTAAAGCTAAAATGACCATCAACTAACTAAGGACAATGTTAACGCAGGTTTTAACACTTTCTGCACCATCGTAGCCGTAAAAAGTCTCAACATACAGGGTCTGATTATGTGATTTATTGTGCAACAGGGGAGAGAAAGCAGCTTAGCTCGGGCTAGTTAGGTTTTAATGAGCACACCTCGCTGCATGTGAGTTTTTTTTATTTTTTCACCTCTAAACTCACCTGTTTGGCAACTTCTCGGAGACAGGCGACGCCCTGCTCGAAGTTGGGGAACACCACCGATCCGTACTTCTGATACTCCGGCACGGGACGGATCTTCATCGTGACTTCGGTCACCACGCCCAGGGTTCCTGTGGAGAGGAAGAAGAAGAAGGAGGAGGAAGTCAGCTCCTAGGATTTACACGAGCAGACCTCCTCGTAGAGTGGATGTTTAGGAGCGTTTTTACAGGGTTCTGATACATGTCCCCTGGGTCCGACCTTTGTCTCATGTTTCACAGGCTAGTTCTGCTTTTTTATTTTTTTTTTAAACCACACACCGGGGTACAACTTAAGATTTATCAGGTGAGAGCATGAGGGCTCTATCAAAGGCTGATGCACCTAAAAAAAAAAAAAAACCTCCGACTGATCCTTAAAGAAACTAGAGATCACTGGCTGCAGCTGCAGAGCAACATGCAATTATACAACCTGCATAAACTAATGCTAAAATGACAGTTTTTACTTTTGATTAATAATTACTACATCCATTATTGCGAATGCTTGTTGTCATGCAAATGATAATACTTAATGTTGTTGTTAAAGGGTTAAAAAAATACTTCATGAAGCATTTCCAAAATTTTCCATGCATATTATTTACATCATAATTGAGTCACTAACAATTATGTTATGCATCCATTTTTTTTTCTTTAAATTTTGTACTCTGATTTGCAGAAAACAGCATTTTAATGACTGGCAACTACAGTTTCCTCTTGCACAAATACACCAATCTGTATAACAGGTATGGAATTATTATTTTTTTGAGTTATATAGGTCAGAGTTCTCTGGAGGAAAGTGAAAAGTCAATGAAATACCATGACAAGAAGAACTTTAAAACAATAAAATCTAACCTGTCTTCTATTATATCAATGAAAAAACACTGTATGAGACATTTAAATTTATCATTTTCAGTAGAAAATGACAATCATTGACATTTGGCTTAAATAGGATAAATAATATATAAATAGAATTAATATTGAACATAAAATAGGAGAATGTGTGTTTAGTTTGAATAAACCTTTTTTATTTTATATATTATTTTATTTATCTAGTTTATTGAATTTAATTTTTAATAAAAATTACTGCCATATTTTTAAAATACATTTTATTGTATTTACTACACTATATTTATTGTAATATACTTTACGATCATTTTTACTTTTACTTCACTTTATTGAGTTTTATATTTTATTCAATTTTACTATTGCAGCTATTTAGATTTATAAAATACTATAATTTTATTACATTTTTTTTTCTGTTGTAGCTTTTCAATCTATTTGCTATCTGTACTCATGTTTATTGGCCCCTTATTGTATTGTTTTTATGTTTTATTGTAGTGAAATACATAAATCTGTATGATAGGTGCTGTACAAAGTTTTATTGATCGATAGACTGATTGATTGATTGACTGATTGAGCCACATGAAAACCAGGATGGTTGACTTTCTATAGGCAGTAAAGTGATGCTAAAAATGTGGTATAAAACATCTCTGACAGAAGCAGGGATTCTTCTCTACTGTCTCTTTAAAGACAGAATATCCGACCTCAGCTTTAATGACTGTTTGCACCAAAAGTCACATCACATGTCTGGTAAAACACCGCGTGGGTGGATATAGAAAAAGAAGATCAGAGATAATAGGAAAACGGCAATTTAAGCACATTTCATGCCAAATCTTCCGCTCTGTGTGCTGTGCCACCCACAGTCAGGCTGGGTTAAATGTCCTTAGCGCCGACTGTTCCAGCTTTCATTCTCACTGAAATAAAAACTGGTGTGAAACATCAAAACGTGTGACATATTTTACTCATGCGTGACGATGCATATTGTTATGACGTTAGATTAATTACCACGTTCTTCTTCCACTGATGAGTCAATCCTTTCATTGTTCAGTAATATAATCATTTTGATTTAATTATTGAGCACAGAATCAGATCTATTATTGAACTTGCTCTGTTTTATTCTGCAGTGTTTTTACATGATGCACAACTGCTTCTAGTAGAAAAATGTCAATTGTGTGTTTCCTACAACTCTAATCTCATTATTCTGTGTTGAGGCTGCAAACTACACTCATTTTTGCTGATTTACTCCATTTTTTTTTTAAAGTTACTCATCAGCAAAATACTGGTGCTGGTTTCAGACAGACCCTTATTCTAACTGAATTTCTCCCTCTTTTTTGTATTATTGGTATTGTCTTTGTTTTTCTGTCTCATGTTGTTTATGTTGCTGGGTGGGGGAAGGGTGGCCGGGTCCAAAGGGGAATGAAAAACTGAAAAAATAGAAAGAAAAGAGGGTGGAGACCTGTACAACACGAATTGTTATTTATCCGTTTCCCACCAGTAAAAACAAATTCCATATATATGCACACACACACACACACACACACACACACACACATATATATATATATATGTATATATATATATATATGTGTGTATATATATACACATATATACACACACACATATATACACATATATATACACACACACACACACACATATATATATACATATATATGTATATATACACACATATATGTGTATGTATGTGTATATATATATATATATATATATATATATATATTCATACCTCTATCAAATACAAGGGAATTTATGATTTTTTCCACTTAAAAATTTGTATTTAACCTCAGTTTTTACTTAAATAGGATGTATATACATATACACATATATATGGTTGTTGGACGTGATTTTTTTTTTTTTTTTTTTTTTTTTACACATTCTAATGAAACACAAATCAAATATGGCTTCAGATTTTCTTTTGTGTTCTATTTAAGTGAAAACTGAGCTGAAATACTCACATTTATCAGTTTAATAATCGTTTGTCTTGTATGTCGGCTTCAATTAAACTTCAAATTCTTAAAGGCTTTTAAACGAGAAACGGGTAAATAATATAAAAAACAGTGTTTATGAATAATCAGATGTATTTGTGCATAAATCTCTCTATTTAAGCTTCTTTTTGGGGAAAACACAAAAAAGGACACCACAATGGATTCCTGTAGCTTATTATAGGCATTTTTGTCCCAGGCATTTCCAGATATTCCAGATAAGAGTCAACAGTTCTATATTAGTACAGCTGCCGCGTCTTTTTTTTATGTATATATATATATATTTTTGCCGCTTCCATTAGCGGCCGGGCCTTTCCTCGGCATTTCTCCGGAACGTTAACGAGCCCTCGAACGCGACACCGCGTGTCACATGCTGCTCCCCAGCGGCCCAGCTGGAAAAAAACAGGCTCCACGACTCCATCACCCCCCCCCCACCAAGACGACCCGTGGGCAGGGAGGAGCCGGGGAGGAGCTAATGCTCTACGAGGAGGAAGGAAAAAAGGGAGGCGGCAAGGTCAGAAAAACACTCTCCTGGGGATGGAGGCGATGCAAAGCAATGCAAGAGCGCAGCTTAGGCCTTTTTTTTTTTTTTTTTTTTTTTTTACTGCGACAGCCTTTACTAAATCATCGCGCAGGATTAGCGTTCAGGGAGAGGGGGACTGTTTACCTTCTGCTTTTAACATAAAAAACTTGGGACTTCATCCTTGACCTTTTGCGAAGCGGCCCGCATTAGAAAATAAATATAATTAACACTTAAAATAATTGACGCCGTGCATTAAGAGCGACACAGCCTCAACAGATAGGAGGCTGAGAGAAGAGAGAGATTATCATTGATTATTCCAATCATCTCTGCACTGGCTGGAGTAAAATGGGGGGGGGGGGGGGGGGGGGTGGAGGTGGGGGGACACTTTGCATGCAGGGCACTTCAAGGTCAGAGAGATAGAGATCGAGAGAGAACGGGTTGTTGTGCGTTGAATGAGAAGCTCGAGGTTTCACAGTAATTTTAATAAAACGGATGCGTTCCGCTTAACATGCAGAGCACGGGGGGGGGGGGGGGGTGTGTGGAGGGTTTCTGCTGCTTCTGGTAAGGTTGTTCCGGCCTACTGTCACACTGGGGGGGGGGGGGGGGGGGTTAGATGGTTTTAATGTGACCTGCTTAGTCCGCGTCAGGCCTCCCGGAAAGACTAGTCTCATCCTATTTTATTATATGGGACATTATCATTACTATGGCCCTTAATTCACAAATTTTGGCCTTTTCAAGCATTCACTTTGCAGACTCGGTGTGGTATATGCAAGAAAAATGTTGTTTCACAAAGATTATTCGGTTGAGGAGTCAAAAAGTAGGTTGTTTTGTATCCCAAACCCAGAAATTCTTGGTTTCACATTTGTAGAAGAGAATGAAAAGCAGCAAAAAAAACCACTACGGCATGTTTGGCATCTTGCTAGCAATGAAAAAAAACAAGTTTAAAAACTCAAATGATTAATGTCTTATTAAAATATTCCTTTTTATGATGATTGAATAATCATTTTCAGCTTCTAGCTAAATATTAAATTGAGCCAAAAGATCAAATTGATCCCATATTGGATGAAGCTTTTTATTATAATCAGGAGTTACATAAACAATATGTGATACTACATAAATCCCACATTCAGAAACTGTTAAGTCATCCGTGAAGCTGTGATGTCACAAACATTAAAGCACTATATAAAACCCGATTGTGACCAGATTAAACAGGTTTAGTGTGACGCGTATGAAAATTTATTACAGTAATTTAGGAATAAACTTTCCTGTTGGTCATGAAAGAAACTGTAATCACTCATAATATTAACCGGTAATAATACTTCCATTATGTTGAATCGATTTCAATGTCAGTTTACGATCTAAGAACGTGTCACTGACTACATCCTGGAACACATTTGATTTCAATCATGTGCGCTGGTGTTTTTTTTTTTTATTTTGGAATGCGAATCGTAGTTCTTAATGAGTACAAATAGAGATTTCTGCAGCCATCGCTGCAGCTCGGTCGGGGAGCAGATTGACGAGCTTTGTAGGGCGAAAATAAAGTTTGTACCGGCAGCTGTTTAACACGGCGATGCCAAGAGAGCCTGAACCTCCTCATTATGTAGGAGGGGGGCACGGGCGGGGGCCTGGCATATGGCGGTATTCTCTGTGGGCATTTCACAAGGACAGGGCAGCGCAGATGGGGTGGGGAGGACACTGGCTGGTTCCTAACTAACACCCCCCCCCCCCCCACGATCACTCCTCAACCGGAGCAGGGTGAAGTGGAAGAAGTTGCTGTTTTATCGCAAAATATACGGAGGCCCGGCGAGGCACGAAACACAGGAATGATGAGAAGAAGCTGAGAAAACATGCAAAAACTAAATCTTACACACCCACTGAACAGATGTAAAAGAAAAATGCTGCAAATATAAAGAAAAAAAAAACAACCTTTCCATTTTCCTCATCATCATATCCCTGTTTTTTCATCTCTGTGACCATTAAATGGGTAAAAACTATGGTTAAATTAAATTAAACAGGCCCACATTAGCTATGTATGTGTGCTTATAAAAGTACATGAAGTAAACTTGCCTCTTTGTGTGTGTTTGTGTGTGTTTTTTAATCTTTGCAGGAGAAAAATGCTGCAATTACAGAAACAAGGCAGAAGCAAAGACTTACAAAACCATTCAAAAAATGCAAATATAAAAAAAAACATTTTATTTTATGTACTTTTTCAACACTTTGCCGTCATCTTTTATAATATCACAGAAGAGCAGCATCGTAAAATAGCCAATGTAGGTGTGTTTTAATTTAATTTGCCTATAGTTTTTAACTCATATTTGACACTTAATGGTCAGAGAAATGATAAGATAAGTGCAGCAAACTTGAAAAAACGTTTTTTTTTTTAAATATTTGCAGCATTTCCTTTACTAATCAGAGAGAATCTTAAGAAAAGTGAGTGATTTTGCAGCTTTTTCGCTTTGCGCATGTGTTTTATATTTGCAGAATTTTCTCTTATATTTAGTTTGCGAGTTGAGTTTGTAAGTTCTGTGATTAGTAAAAAAAAAATGCCGCAAATATTAAAAACAACAAAAGCACATACACACGAGTGAAACACTGCACATTCACTTAATTTTCTTCAAGTTTGCTCATATTTTTTCCAAATTTGGACACTTTAAAAAAAAAAAAAAAAAAAACCATGGTAATGTAAAAGATGACAGTAGAGTGTTTAAAAAGTACATGAATGATCCTTTCTCTTTATGTGTGTGTGTGGGTTTCACATTTGCAGCATTTATACGTTTTGTGATTAGTAAAGAAAATGCTGCAAATATTGGAAAAAACACACACACACAAGAGAGAACACTGCAAAGTTACTCACTTTATTTCAAGTTTACTCATATTTTCTCCTCGCCATCATCTCCCTGGTCTAATCTGCACTTATCTTATCTCTCTGACCATAAAATGTCCAATATAAGTGCAAACTATAGTTAAATAAACTAAACAAAAACCAACATCGGCTATGTAACTATGCTGCTCTTGTGCATTTTTGTCTTGTGGGTTTTAAGTCTTTGCTTCTGCTTAGTTTCCTGCAGAATTTCTCTTCAGTTTTTCTCTTATCTTCTATCGTCTTATGTTTATGCATGTTTGTTGGCTTTGCATCAACGCACGCGTCACGGTGACCCAGGCTAAAAAAAAAAAAAAAAAAGAAAAAACCCTCGGACCACGCCAAAAGTCACAAACCTTCGGAGCCCATGATGAAGTGGTGGACGTCCGGCCCCGTGGACATACGCGGCCCCTGGCAGCCTTTCTCAATCACACCTTGTGGAGTCACCATCTTGATGTGGATGACCTATTAAATCACAGATTAAAACAGTCAGATTAAACAACAAACATGCAAATCAGAACATAATTTACAAAAACTAACTCCAGAAGTGTCCTTTGCTAATGACTGTGCAGTAACTCTTGTGTCCGGCTATAAAACAGGAAGGTAAAAGGGGGGGTTGAGGGGGGGGCAGGTGACCCACCAGGTCCTCAATGTTGCCGTAGATGTTCTTCTTCATGCCCGACGCTCTGGTCGCGACCCAGCCCCCCAGGGAGCTGAACTCCATGGAGTCGGGCTCGTGCCCCGTACAGTACCCGCTCTCATTAAGCTGTGGAAGAGGAGGAGGGAAAAAACAACATGCGTTTGTTGCTGCGAAAAAATGTGTTTGGACGGAAAACAATGACTTTGTAAAGCCACAAGAATGTTTTAATAGCAAGACGAAAAGAATGAGCAAGCAAAGGAGAAAAGAGGGGGGGGGGGGTAATTGCAGCTCTGCTGCATAATTTCGCCGCTCTCATTATGCCGCAGTGCTAAAACTCGGCTTTTATGGCATCATAGAGTTTTACAACAGCCTAAAATAAACCACGTGGAAGGGGAGCACGGAAAGCTTCAAAAAAAAAAAAAAAAAGGCCGAAAAACTCCACTTTTTGACCGACACGCGAAACATCGTCTGCACACTAGTGACGTCACGTCTACGTGTTTTGATGCATGCGAGTAAATAAAAAAAATAAATAATTGCATATATAAAAGTGTATTTTGAGTTTGGTGCACATCCAGCGACAGATTTTCACAGCATTTTTTCCATAGTTTCCACAGGTCATCAGGACACGCAGAACAGTAAACAGTAATAGTCGTAATAATAATAGCAATAAGGACCTTAAAGTACAACAACAGCCCCCCCCCCTCGCGACGCCAGAGGTACTCATCACAAGACGGGGTAAAGTCAGGCCTTGTTTTATCGCAGCCCCCCCCACCCCCCGGAAGGCAGTATATAACGCGGACCCATCTGCTCCATCAAAACCGGCCCCAGCCCCGCAAAAAAAAAAATAAAAAAAAAAAAGGTGGAGTCTGCTCTGGATGCAGCACACGCATTCCTCCACATCAAACGCCTGCTCCTTCTTCCATTTTTCTGAATTAGCTTGATGATGCCATCTGCTCGGGACCGCAACCCCGCTCCCTAACCCCCCCCAGCCCCCCAGCTCTCTGCTCCCGTCCCCCCTCCTCCCCCTCCTCCTCCTCCTCCTCCTCCTCGGTCCAAGGTGACTGATCCTGGTCGCTCACCAGCCTCTCCAGGTCCTGCCCCACGATGCCGGCCTCCACGTGGGCCGTCAGGTTCTTCTCGTCGATCCACAGGATGCGGTTCTGCCGAGGAATGACAGAAAAAAGGAAAAACGTGACGAGGAGGCGAACAGACAAAAGAAAAAAAAACTGTAGTGATGTTTCACTTCATGTCATACATATGTTTTTTTTTTTTTATTATAGTAAATGAGTAAATGTTAAACTTCTTTATTCGTGTGAACATCATAAACATGTGTGTATGTTCTTATACATGCTTTTATACATTTTAGTTTAACATCTGTATGTTTTCAATATCTTCAAACAGTTTAACATCTGTATTTTGTCAATATCTTTTAGAAAAAACATTTGAACATCTGTATGTTTAAGAACTTTATTTAAACAGTTTAACGTCTGTATTTTTTCAATAGCTTTTTTTAACAATTTAACATCTGTATGGTTTCAATATCTTTTAACATAGTTTAACATCTGTATTATTCAATATCTTTTTAAACGTAGTTTAACATCTGTATTTTTTCAATATCATTATAAACATAGTTTAACATCTGTATTTTCTTCACAATCTTTTAAAAATAGTTTAACATCTGTATTTTTTCACTATCTTTTTAAAGATAGTTTAACATCTGTATTTTTTCAATATCTTTTTAAACGTAGTTTAACATCTGTATTTTTTCAATTTCTTCAACATAATTTAACATCTGTATGGTTTCAATATCTTTTAACATAGTTTAACATTTGTATTTTTTCAATATCATTATAAACATAGTTTAACATCTGTATTTTCTTCACTATCTTTAAACATAGTTTAACATCTGTATTTTTTCGATATCTTTTTAAACGTAGTTTAACATCTGTATTTTTTCAATATCATTATAAACATAGTTTACCATCTGTATGTTTTCAATATCTTTTTAAACGTAGTTTAACATCTGTATTTTTTCAATATCATTATAAACATAGTTTAACATCTGTATTTTTTTCAGTATCTTTTTCAACATAGTTTAACATCTGTATGTTTTCTACATCTTTTAGAAAAAACAGTTCAACATCTGTATGTTTTCAATATCTTTAACATAGTTTAACATCTGTATTTTTTTCAGTATCTTTTTCAACATAGTTTAACATCTGTATTTTTTCAATATCTTTTAGAAAAAACATTTGAACATATTTAAGAACTTTTAAACAGTTCAACATCTGTATGTTTTCAATGTACTTTAGAAAAAACATCTGTATGTTTAACAACGTTTGTAAACCATTTAACATCTGTATGTTTAACATGTTTTTAAACACAGTTTAACATCTGGATGTTTTGAAAAACTTTGTCAAACAGTTTAACATCTGGATGTTTTCAATATCCTTTTAAACACAGTATAAGATTTGTATGTTTTTACCATATTTTCATATTTAACATGTTTTTTAATTATTTAATTTCAGGCCTTTTTGTGCGATTCCTCAAATCAAACAATAACGAGACGTCAGAGATCTTTTATCGTCTCCCTGTCCAGCTGCTTTTCATATCGTGGTCTCATCATCCTGATCATAAATTCTTTCCATGATGAAGGCAATAAACCTTCTTCTTTTCCACCTTATTTTGCTCACCTCTGTTTTAGTGAATCTGAGGTCAAACTTCCTCCCGTTTTTTTCTGCCCCAGACTCCGCGTCCTCTCTCACTTTCACTCCAGACACTAAAACTCGATCCATTTTGTCCCTGGCCAGATGTTTACACTCTTTTTTTATTTCTTTTCAGGTTTATTTTTTCCTCTCTTTCTCTGCCCCCCCCTGAAACCCCGCAGGGGGAAGCACGCCTCACACTTAAAAAAAAAAAAAAAAAAAAACCTTCTACATAAAACAAGGAATCTCTTGTCTGCCCTTCTGCATGTTCCTCCACGTTTCTCCACAACCGTTCATCCCATCCACTTCACACTTGGACAGGTATTTGCTGGGGATGAAATCTGTGCAATTTGGCGCTAGGAATCATTTTATTTTCCCGCATTTTGCTCCGAATGCTGCAAATCAGGCTTATATTACAACATGATATCTCCTGAATCAGTCACACATTTGGCGGGTGCAGCGACAAGTGTGAAGTCGATTTTTTTTAAAGGAAGCACGTTTAAAACGCTGCAAGCAACACCTCTGGATTCCGAGGAAAATTAGCCCTGTTTTGAGCGCTCACTGAACTGGTAAAAATCAATGCAACTTATCGGCTCTTTGAGTGTTTGCACCCCAACATCCACCATTGAAATCTGCCTGAAGCTGTTCTTGTTGAGTCGAAGTAACTCAGGCATAAACTGCTCTCATCAGCAAGTCCGAAGGGAATAAATCCCCTGTAGAGTTTTTCCTACAACAACTGGAAGTTTCGTACGACGTCCCTTCAGTCACATGCCTTAAATAAAACCGCCCGGAGACAAGAGTCTGCGTTAAAAACAACTTAATTTAGAGGCACGTGTTTTGAGGTTGAGCCGGTTAAATATAAAAGTGCACTAATTAAGATCAAAAAGCAAGAAATAGTTCACTTCTGGGTCAATATTCAATAGGATTCTTGAATCAATTTCTACTGGTGAGTGATCAAGGTTTGAGTCTATAATCTTTCATAGTAATTTAGCCTGAATTTCAGAAGTTATACTTTAATTATAATTTATTATGTGTATGCCCAATGCACAAAAAGTCATTAAAACTGGATGTTGACGACGTAAAAGTGTCCAGAGACAAGAGACTGTCTTCTTTAAGAGTTAAAAACTCAATTTAGAGGCACGTGCTTTGCCGGTTAAATATAAAACTGCACTAATTACGATCAAAAAGCAACAAGTAATTCACTTTCTGGGGCAATAATCAGAAAAAAAACCTTTGTGGAGGCGGTTAAAATTTAATAAAATTAAAAATAAAACAAAGAAGAGTTTGTGTATTTCAGTCTGGGGGGTGCCACAAATATAAATCAAATGAACAATTTTAGAAAAAAAATATATTTTAGGCCATATATGGATAAGGAAGGGGGTAGTTGTTTATATATTTAATTTGAGCCATAAATAACTACAGGGGTAGTGGTTTGTATATTTATATTTGCTTGTAATAAACCTGTGATATTGTTGATATACGAGTTAATAGAGAATAGAAGTGAGGAAGGTGCTGTGATGTATTAACTTTTACTTCAGACACTTTTTTTTTTTTTTTTTAATTTCTAATTCCCCGATATATGCTTCTTATTTTGGGGCCTACCCCCTTTACCTGCAGGAGGTCATTTTCACAGCGGCCATCAATTATTCACCAGGGGTGATAAAAGTTTATGTTCCTAGCGCGCCGCTTCTTTCATGTGCTTCCATTCGAGCCACGTGACCTCTGACCCCTGACACCGGCCACCGGTGTCCATGGCACCGAGCTGCAGGGCCGCTGCGCTAGCGGCTTGTATATCACCCGGATCAAAGGGGGCTTTTACTGTACCAGTGGCCCGTATTCACCATTTCATATTCTATCAAATAAAACATCATGTTGCTGCTGAGGGCTCTAGTATTTCATTAAGATTAACGGCGCATGCCAAAGTGTGTTTGCGCCCCGGCTGCATATCACATTAGTGTTGGTGTTGGTTTAAACTCGGGCTGCAACCAATCATTAACTTTACTGTTAATGCTTTTTTTTCCCTGAATGATTGTTTTGCTTTTATTTGGTTTTTGGATAAAAGTAAAAAGTGCCTGAAAAGGGTGTTTTAAAGGGACAATTTTACCCTACAAATGAAAGAAAAATGCATATTTTTCCTCTTACCTGTAGTGTTATTTATCCATATAGAGGGTTGTTGTATGAATTAAAGAGTTTTAGAGACATTTCGTTTGTTTTGTGAAAAGTCTGTTTTGTATCTCAGGGCTATTGAACATATTTAATAATACGTCATTCTATTAAAATAAAGTCATGATGATGCTGCCATGTCTAAAATCAACCTTAATCCTGATTTGAAAGCATCAGACTCTTTGAACTCTTATTTTATTAATCATTGTAGGTAATTTAGCTTATTTCAAGTATTGTTTTGGTCTTGTTTTATGTTTTTAAATTAAGTTTTTTTGTACTTAAACACAATCCAGGTTTAAAGTTGACCAAAGTCACACTGGAATGTTCACAAATTGGCCTAAAGTCACTTTATTTTTGACTTATAAATATAATATTATCTGTATTTAATAAAGTTTGTTTACCCAAAAACTTGAAAAAAAAGACTTTATTATGCCATTATTTTACTATGTCATCATCATGTAAAATTAGACTTTTACAATCTGTATTTATTAGTTTACAATCTGTATTTAGTAAAGTTTACAATCTGTATATTATAAAGTTTACAATCTGTGTTTGATAAAGTTTGTTTGCCCAAAAACTTAAAAAAATGACTTTATTATGCCATTATTTTATTATGTCATCATCATCTAAAATTATTTTATAACCTGTATTAAGTAAAGTTTACAATCTGTGTTTAATAAAGTTTACAATCTGTGTTTAATAAAATTTACAATCTGTATTTGATAAAGTTTACAAT